>JAVJGI010000062.1:27714461-27736166 GCA_035590275.1 Ibycter americanus | reverse complement strand
CCGCCCCGGGCGCGCCCTTCACCCCCCGGCCCCCCCGCCAGCCCCGGGGCCCGCCGGGCACCGCAGGCCCTGCTTGCAGCCCGGGACCCGCCTGCCAGCCCCTGGGCCCGCCTGCCAGGCCGGGCTGCTTGCCAGCCGGGGGCCTGGCCCCAGAGCAGCAGCGGCAGCCCTGGGGGGACACCCAGGACAGCATCGCCTCCGTTTCTCAGAGGGAGGCTTTGGACCCACGAAAGGGAAGAGGGGATCCCAAGTAGCGGGCTCAGTCCTCACTGAGGGCACAGAACTTCATCTTTCAATTGGCGCTCGGGTAGCTGATGGCCCTGATAACTGCATATCCCACGTAAAACTGCTCAAGGCTTTATCACTCCTCAGGACTTGAGCCAAGATTTATTTTTTTTTTAAATCTTAGCTGCTTTATGCGATGCGCCTCAGCAAAAATGAAGACACCTAAATGCCTAGCTGTAGAGCAAGATGCTTAATTTTAATCAGCAGAAATTGGAAAAGCTGATCTTGTGACTTTCCTTTGAAAGGAAGACGTTGTGCTCTGTGTGTTGAAGTACTCTCTTCATTCACTACTCCTGCAAGACAGTTGCATCAGACTTGTAAAAGCATGGTTCAAAAGCTTTCTTAAGAGTGACTGTGCAGTATTAACCGTATGAGCATAAGTTGCCAATATTACACATTGGTAGTCTCGAAATAATTTTATGCATTAAATGTGCTGGATTCACAAGTAGAAGATACTTTTATAACTATCGTATTGTGAACTCTCTCTGGGATCAAGGACACCGGTGGCTTCTTCAGCTGGATCAAAGGTATTCAAAAGCCACGTTGTGTCATCGGTAGCAACGCTACAGCTTCAGTGTTTTCAGTAGGTTTGCCTGGGCAGGTCGAGTGGCACCTTCAAAGACATAGTTGCTACCGCAGGAGAAATAAAACCCCAGCTGCATCAGAAGGACTAAGAGGAGTGAAAAAGCCCTGGAAGCCTTATTGTCACCAACAAATTAAAAATTCTAAAAAGATGCAGGCAGCAAAACTGCTAAGTGATAAATTAGGATTTCATGTGATATCTGCTGCAATTTAAAACAGTTGTACAGCCTGAAACAGTATTTCTTACTTTTTGGACCACAAAGCTGCTGTTAAACCCTCAACATTTCTGGTGAATCAGGAAACATTTTTGTCAACCATTGGGCATTCCTGTGGGTCACCATGTATCCTATTGGTCTACAGTTTTACTGAACACAAAGGCAGTGTGGTATGGCTGGCTGTTACGCTTCACCAGGCTTCTGCTGATCATTACCACAACCGCATGGCCTGCTGGTGGTACACTGAGTGCAGCTTGGAAGCTACAGAGTCAGAAATGAACCCATTGTCTGATGAAGGAAGAGGGAGAGGAATTTGTAGAGCAGGCATCTGCATCCAGGCTGTTGTTCTAACAGGCTGTGAGAGGCGAGAGACATTCTTCTCATCTTCAGGTGGCCCCAGCGGTCTGTTTCAGCAGCACACAGTAACATACAGCAAGTAGCAAAGCAGATCATTACAGTGCTGTTTGCATCCATTTATTAAGGCACATTTCCCTCTCCCTTTTCACATCTCATTCACATGCTGTCTTGGTACTGAATACAGACAGGAGAATTTGAGTCAGACAAATTTTTGAACCTCTGCAAAATTTAAGGCTCCTTTTCAAGTGTAAAAAAAAAAAAGAAAACAGTAAACCATCAAGGGGAACAGGAAGACCATCCTGAAGGGAAGGGTGACAACAACGAGGATAGTCTGTCTGGACAAATCCTATGCATGGACAGCATCTCCAACCGGAGTAATTACTTCCTCTTCTCCAAGGAAGTGGGAGTGGAAAAGATATAGTTCAGTCCAGACTGCTTGTAACAATAAGCCAAATACCTTCCACAAAGAGCACTTCAGTTACTCCCAGAGATCTCTGGCATTCTGGAGTCTTCGGAAGTGAAGAAACTCTCTTGCTTCAAACACTGTTTAAATTTCCCACTACCAGTCACTAATGGCCAGGAGGTAGCCTAAGTGCTTAATTTTATCTTTAGAATACTGGTACTAAAAAAGGAAGAAGCAAACTGATGTTAAGAAGCAAGAAAAAGTATATTAGAAGTGGTCAGGAGGACATTCCAAGGTCTTCACCTTCTTGTAACAGCTAAGGGCATCACATAGAAGTGTCATGCACTGATGATATTAGATCTTGTTAACAACAGCCAGACAATGTCTCATAATATCAGGGTAGCTCTGCTTCTGACAAATCAAGAGGTTTATGGAGGTTACATTTGGAGCACTGTGTGAATTCTCAATCAAATTAGAAATAACTATTCCTGATCTAGAGACCAGTCACAGCAGGATAGAAGACCCCAAATTAACAAATGTATGTTGCAAAAGACAGCAAAAAGATTTGAGACAAGATGAAAAAGATGAATGGTCCTCTTGACCTTTCCTGCCTTCTGGGTGCCCAAAGACATCATCCTGTCTGATGGAGGGGGAGGAAATCATGGCAGAGCCCTGGGTTGCTGTTACACCTGATTATGTGCGTGGTCAGAGGGCTTCCACAGGCCTCCAGCACCTGGGTGGCCCAGCAGTGCCTGGGCTTTCTGCTGCTGGGATCACAGGAGCACAAAGGACAAAATTAGGACTCAGGCCAGTTTATTATCAAGGATGGAGACATGCCTGCAGAGTCCCTTTTGCCTAGCTTTAAGCTTACACAGAGTCAATATTTGAGGTAGTCAGGCTCATTTTCAGTCAAAAGGGAAAGGTGGACACATTTTTAAGATGCAGTCAACCTTGCCTATTTTAGACATTTACTTTAGTGAAGAATTGCAGTCCAGAAACTCCGTTTGTTGGTTGACTCAGATTTTAGATGTCTAAGTTGGTCAGATGAATCTTGACCCCAAGACAGAACTGATTGTTATGAGTTGCTGTAATTGCCATTTTAACTATATGTCATGCATGTTGTATGGTCTTTTCAGTGTCCTTCTATGTGCTTCTTGCCCTTAAAGATCTCCCACCACGAAAATTTCGGGCCCACATTTTTCAGCTTTTCTTTTTCAGCTTTTCTTCTCTGTTGTTCTCTTACTTTTTTTCACCCCACATGCTCATGTGCTTCCAACCCTGACTACTTTTGTTTAACAACACTGTCCTTATTCTCCCCCTTCTAAAGTAAATGAAACCATCTATATGCAGGGGTGAAAGGAGAAGGTTTTCTTTTGATCTAGCAATCATCTCCTCTGGTTTCTTCTCCTGTATCTGGCTGCTTGGGTCAGAGACACATGATTTGCTTTGTGTTTCTATAGTGCCTGGTACAATGGAGCTTGCTCCATGGCTAGAGCTCTAAAGCACAATGATTGTACAAAGAACAGGGGAATAATGAATAGTAAATGAAGTAAGAGCTAAGTAAATAGAGAACTATGGTGAGGGAAAGGGGAGTATATGGACAGTGATAGGAGAGAAGACCAGAAACAAAGAGAAGGGGAGAAAGAACTAGGAGATGCAGTGAGAAACATTGGAGACTGAAGGTGAAAAGTCACAGTGCCACAAGAGTAGGAGAGGGACTGGAAGTGGAAAATAAAAATCAAATGGGGAAAAAGATACTTTATGAAAATAACACTGGAAGGTGAATAACATGGAAGTAGTTCAGTAAGCCACAGAAAGTTAAAAAAAAAACCCCAAACACTTGAAAGAAAATAGCAGGATGAAGGATGAGAGGCAAAAAAAAAAAAAAAAAAAGGCAAACAGGACAATCAAGGCATGATATGGCTTCAGATAAACTAATTGATTCCAGTCCTGTAAGAACACAAGGTTGAAGCTAAAGGCTATCAAGCTTACTTCACCTGTGGACTGCCTTTATTTTCTTTTTTCTTCTCTCTCTCTCTCTCCCTCTCTCTCTCTCTCTTTTGGTATTTATGCAAACCTCCTTGCTATGGTATCTTTATCAACTTATTTTCCTAAGGTGATAGAATAGCCCCCTTTTCCACTTGGTTCCTCTGCAGCTTGCATTCAGAAATGGCTGAGTGATAGTGGGCAGAGATAAAATCCGCACCATGAATTTTGCAGCCTGAGAGTGACAATGTTCAGTCCTTCCTTGTCAGCCGGAGCCCTCAGATGCATAGCTCCCCCTGAGCTACATGTGTACAGTCGAGGGCAGGGTTTTAGTGCTGCTTTCCAGCATACAATTAACACAGAAGGTCTATACATTATCTCATCTTGTATTTTTATTATTTGCAGCTTATTGTTCAACTGAGCATGTATCATTGGTTAATTAATGCTGCCAACACTCTGCTCCACTAAATGATTGTTTAGCCTAGAGTGGAATAAAATACTACAATGACTAATACAGTATCATTATGTAACAGAAAATTAAAAATTTGATAATTTGATTGGAAGTCTCAGGTGAGTTTTTTGTATAAAAGTGTTAACCTCAAGTAGCTATAAACAGGTAAATGTTTTATTCAGCTGACTGATAAGGAATAAATGCTTATGATATAAATTATGTATAATTAATACTCCTGGGATAAAAAAATGTATGCTAATAGGTTGTCAGTTAATTAGGAAAGGAATATGAGGTAAACAAAGGTGATTAGAATATACCCTGGGACCATAAACAGAAATTGTGCCTTAAATAATCTGTAAAACCCCCCCTCGCATTAAACAGCAAATAGTTCAGCTTTAATTCAGAGCAAAACCATAATGCTTTACGGAGAAAGGCACAGTGGAGATGTTAAATAAAGAAACAGCTTGTGATAACAGATCTGGGGGCTGCAGAGTTACCTTCCCTGTTCTGCTCTACCTTGTTTTGTATATTGTCTTGGTCTGTCCTCAGATAAAAGAAGGCTAAAATAAGCTTTGCAAAAAATATGGCAAATAATGTGCTAGAGGTCCAATCTTACATTTTAGCTCACAAAAGAAAAAAAAGAAGAAGAGCTTGTGCTGGTTGGTCTTAAATCTGCAACATGGGAAATGTTCCCCAAATCAGTTCATGCTTCTTACCTGGCTCCTGACTCACTGTTCCTCCTTGCTTCTGCCAGTATCTTCATGTGATAAATGAGACCTTTCTCCTTCCTGCCATTCTGTAATTTCATTTGGGCTAGACATTTGAGATATTTTCTCATGAAACAGGACTAAAGTAGAGAAAGACATGACAGAGATGAATGCTCATTACAATGGCAGCCAAGTCTTTCCTTTGTGTCAGAAGGGGACAGATCTGCATTGCTCTTAAGGCTGGACTGGTGCCTTGTAAGGACAGCCGTCCTAGAGAATACTGAAGATTCATCTCCTCAGTGCCTTGTTTAGAACAGTAGCCAAAAGCAGCTGTTGAAGGAAGAGTTTAAGAACAAAACAAGTATACGTGATACTTCCTTTTAGTATTCTCCTAGCCTTCGATCACTTGCAGCTCAGGGGCTTGCTGAGCTGGATATATATATGCTCACCTCCAATGTGTTTATCCTCCATTAGTCTGGCCATTCCTCCTCTGATGGTATGTTGACAGCTGTTCCTGAGACCATTCAAGGAGAATGGTGAGACCAGTGTCCCTGGTGTGAAACCCACCAGAAAATGCTGAGCTGAGCCAGTAAAAGACACTGTCTCCCTGCAATGCCATGCAAACTAAAGAGGGTCGTTACTTAAAGGAGCACAGACTTATTGTGGGTTGTAGAGGGAAGCGAAATTGATATGTTCAAAACATATGTTCAAAACATAACAGGATGTTTCAAGTGGATTAAAAGGCTTATTATGGATTGTTAGGGGAACAACCAAAAATGGGGAAAGAGAAGGATCAAGGTGGGTTGGAGACCAACAAGCATGGGAAAATAGAAGATGAAAGGGATAAAAGAGGCTGGTTGAGGGCAAATGAGTGTCTGGTCAATATACTTGTCTGAGTTCCCTGTTCTCTACAATCTATCATATAACCTTATTAAATCCTGTTTATATCTATGCTCTGTGTGGGTGCACACTGTATTCTGAGGTTGTGAGTGTGACAGCTAGCAAACTTTGAGTTGGACTAGTTGGTGGGTAGGAGAGGTCTCAGTGCCAGCCACTGGAGCGAGAGGCTGTTGACCTAAAGGGTTCACAGGTCCCAGCGCCAGTGACTGTCTAAGAACAGCTACTGGGAGATCCAAACTGTGTGTGTAGATACTCCACCAATGGATTTCAATCCTTACAGCTGGAGAGGAGGAATAGGACTGAGCCTCTGTGCTGTCCATGTTTTTTGAGTAAAGGGTATGCTTGCATGGGTGTTGTTAAAGACACTGTTCTCTTTGCTGATCCATGTGGCCGGCCATACGACTGTGCGTCTGCTGGGAATATGTGCCCAGCTGCCTCACCACTGGCTGGACCTGGGGACATGGCACTGCAGCAGCCTCGCATCTATGCGGGACAGGAGAGATCCTGGGACAGGAGGGATCCCCGTGGGTGCCAAAGCCACTGCATTTGGTTACCTCTGACACTCTACAGCTGCAGTTTACAGCCTGCAACAGAACACATGCATACTGAGAGGTATTGGACAGGTCAGCCACACACTGCTGACTGCTGTTTTTCCTGAATCGCTCTCTTCCTACCTTATTTGACACTTTGTGGTTCACATCTCCAAAGAGGGAGTGAAAGTTGGCACCTCTCTGCTCTTTTTGTGCCCCTACTGAAAGTTCACCTAAGCAGTGCTCAGAGAAAACTATCAGAGTGTGCAGGGATCACCACAAAACAGAGCCCTTTGGTGGTCACCACCTACTTTTTGCAGTGAGCTGCAGTTACAGTAGTGGTTATGGTATGGAGGGATATAGCATTCCTCCTGCAAAAGCCAGTCCCTGTGAAAAGAAATTCAATTTTTTTGAGCTATCTTAAACAATTGCAGGGGAGTCTAATGCTGCCACACTCCTAATGATGTTCTTCAGGTCTCATTAGGTGGGATGAATCAGGTCATTGCTGTTTTTCTAAGGTGTAAAAATGAATATTCTTCTGTCCCTTACACAGTTTAGTCTTAAAATTGATATAAAACCATTTGCAAACATGTTCAGCCTGCAGGGTGTGTCATTACCAGTTTCTCAGTGAATTGAAAATATAACCTTAAAAAATAATCGATGTAGACACCAGGGCCTAATTTCCAAAGAAACTCTTCTCCACAGAATGGTGTAATCCTTGGTGGAGCTACTTGGCAAGTTAGGTATGTTTTTGTATTTGTAGGATCAGTTCAGGAAATGCACAAATTAAATCTTCATTGTATGTTGTACAGTTATTTCAGGGAGCAGTGTGGGCTGGAGGCTCCCTTGGGGCTGTGGAGTCAGACCTGAGGGTGACCCAGCACTGGCCATACCCTCACCCACTGCGCACAGTCCCATGAGGCTGGTAATGGGGTCTAGTGAGAGACCCCTAACATAGCAAGTGATGAACTGGGGCCAGGGCACAGCCAGGGGCTCCAGCCAGGAGCAAAAGGAGATGGCGGCAGGGATGGGGCTGGAGACCGGCACTGCTGCACCATCACTGAGGTCGGGACTGATGGCCCCAGGGGAGCTGCAATGGAGTCCTGAACCATGGGCAGGATGGGGTAAGGTCCCAGAGTGGTTGGGCAGGGACAGTGCTGGTGGTGTCCTCAGGGCCCTGACAGATTTTTATTGGATGATTTCTTAAATTATGTGTGATGCAGAAGTGTCATAAACTTATTATTAGTAATAATATTTATATCCCTGTACCACCCTCACAGACTAACAGACAATGACCTTTCTCAAGATTAGCGGGGGAAGTAATATCTGAACGATGAAGGCTAGAAGACGCAACCAAATGTATGCGTTTCCCTGAGCTTTTATCCACACAGGAATAAAATCAACTAGTGTTGGCTTGGGTCAAGATAGTTTTCCATGCATATTAAGGTAAACTAATTGCTGTCTTTCATGTATGGCAAGTTCACAATTATACAGAAATCTACAGAATACAATATAGCAAAAGTGGTTTAAAACAAAAAAGGATCTCAGGAAGGGATCTAGCTTTGCTGGGTGGTGCAGATGTGGCCATATACTTGCATATATTTGGGCTATCTGCAAGTGGTATTTGATTTCACCCAGATATCAAGCTACTACATGAAGTGGTCTGAAATCAAAACTCTTTCAAGTGTAGTATATCACTCCTTCAGCTCCTTTTAATGCAAGACAGGAAAATACTTTTGGAAATAAACTTTTAAAGCCATAAGACTTGTAAACATAAATCAGAATATAAAAGAAGATGTCTGACACCAGAATCTGTTCAAGTTCACATTTCAGATCACCTCAGCCCCACAAATTAGTTGTGCATTTCCAAGATTGCTTTTGCACGGCTCATATGCAAGTGACTAAGGCCATATCTGTTTTCTTTCTCCAAAATATAGGCTGAAGATGGTAAGTAGAAAACATTTTGCCAACCTTAAATTCAGAGGTTTAAAATTACCAAATGTAAAGCTCTAGCAGTGGGCTTTTAATTTGGCTCAAGCTTTCAGAGTCTGGCAGGCTGATGAAGTGCAATTGCCATGGGTGAAAACAGAGCATCAATTAACAGACACATGCAAGGTTGGCACCTACCAAGAATTCACCCTGAAAGATTTAAAGACAAATAACTCAGTGATCAGACACACCTGGAAATCTTGGAACAAACTTCATAGAGTTATGAAAATTAAACCCGCTAAAAACTTCCAGTTGAGTATCTGGAACAATGCTATGTGGAAGCCAAGGAGGGAAATGATACTCTATGTTACTTATTGTAAATAACAGATTATTTATGAAGCACATTTTAAATAAATTTCTAGTGATGCAAAAGACAGTCAGTATTAAGAGGTAAAGAGCACAACAGCCAATCTGTTCCAAAAGAAAGTTCTCTGAAGACCCAATGGGTCTGAATCCAACCTACTGATGTTTGTTAAAGTTTTCTACATTTACTTCAAAGTGCTTGTAATCAGCCTAACAGTTTAAGAA
This sequence comes from Ibycter americanus, assembly GCA_035590275.1. Lineage (NCBI taxonomy): Eukaryota > Metazoa > Chordata > Aves > Falconiformes > Falconidae > Ibycter > Ibycter americanus. The sequence goes on along the minus strand of JAVJGI010000062.1, from coordinate 27,727,233 downwards.
GTCAGGTTAAAGCCGTCACAGATGCACAGGGGTCTTAGGGCTTCCCAAATGTGTTCAGCCTATGTTTCGAGGCATTTTACCACTGAGTAAAAGGTAAAAGTAGGGACAAATACTTAAAAATACTTGGTCTTTGCCTTAACATGATTTGGGATGTACAGCTGTTTAAAAACACTGAATTGCCTCTGACTTTTTGTTAGAATTTCTGATGTGTCCTGTGAAGGCTTCAGGTCACAAGTAAAATTTGTAAAGTAGAAATAGGTCTACACTGAGAAGTGTGGAAATTTCTTAGTGATGTGGATGACTGTTCCTCAGCACTAGCTCTTGTATATTTTAATAGTATCCTTTAGATATTATATTATAAAAAAATCTTTCTAAGAAATTAAAATGTACTTTCAAAGAACATATTTATATGATCAATTCTTTTTATCAGAAGAAAGTTTATGTGGATGAATTCTTGAAAGGCAAGACCAAATGTCTTAGAAAATGTCTATACATGATGAAAATGTTGTCAGACAATTCATAGTTTGTTTCATGAAAATGCAGAACCTTCTTCATTATGGAAGACAATACAATCTGTTACAAAGATACTTACATGTTTTAGAGTTTTTAAAATTACTTCCTAACTGAGTCAGTATTGCTTAGGCTTCAGTTCAATGAAGCACTTCAGAGGGTGTCAAGGGGGACCTTATTGCTCCCTACAGCTACCTGAATGGAGGTTCTAGGCAGGTGGAGGTCAGTCTCTTCTACGAGGTAACAAGTGACAGGACAAGAGGAAGCAGCCTCAAGTTATGCCAGGAGAGGTTTAGATTGGCTGTTAGGAAAAAATTCTTCATTGAAAGGGTTGTCAAGCATTGAAACAGGCTGCCCAGGGAGGTGGTTGAGACCCACCCCTGGAGGTATTTAAAAAACAGGTAGATGTGGTGCTTAGGGACATGGTTTAGTGATGGACTTGCCAGTCCTGAGTTAATGGTTGGACTTGATGATCTCAAAGGTCTTTTCCAACCTAAATGATTCTATGATTCTATGATTTGTGTGCAGGTAACTTGATCTTAATCAAGCATTAGCCATTAAATAAATGTTTTGCTGAACAGTGCTGTTTTTAAGGCACACTATGCTGAATGAAGCCCCAAAAATACATCTTTTTCTTGCTGGCCTTCTGCCCTCTTGTTGCTGAAAAACTCTGGTTTTCTTTTCTCTGTCTCTCTTCGGATTGGCTGCATTCACCAGTTCCCAGGTACCCCAAAAGGTTTTGCAGGAGCTCAGCGCTATAAAAGTCAGGGTCGCCACTGTCTTCCTTGGGCTACAGTGCTGTGACCTTTATTCCTTCCCAGCAGTTTCATTGGCTTCCAAGCCAGTTCACACAAGTAGGGCTTTTCTACATCACATTATTTTTACGCTGCATCTAATTAAGAGTGTTCAGGTGGCTATTCTCCTTTTGTCTATGTTACAAGTCATAAATTTGTATTTAGGAACAGCTACTCAGAGCTGATCCCACTAGGAGTATGCTATGTCAAAAATAACTGTGATGGTTGTTTTAGTATTAATTTTAGCCTGGTAATGCTATGTATATGATGCTGAAGATGAAATTCACTCTTAAATCTCTAGCAAATTCTGAATTGGCAGCCAGCATCATTTGTTTCTCAGAAACCACATTATGGTTGAGATGGTTTGAATTCTCTTTGAATGAATTGTTCTGAACAGGGTCTCTTGGGGAAACTGAAGATGATAATTCAGGAGGCATTTCAGAGACACAGATAAATCTGTCAATTCCAAAGTTTTGAGAGGGTCAGAGATTTGTGGAAGGCTGGTATGTTGTGGAGGGGCACAACCCAAGTAGGTGCAAACAGGTGCAGCACTCTTGAACTCAGGGAAAATATTCTGATTTGAACCAGCTGAGGTCTTTCTATCTGTAGTTTGGCTTATGAGATACAGTTTGTTCTGGCCCAGAGATTAAATTCTGACTTTGAAATAACTTTTTTTGGGTAGAAACCAGGTGTTATTTCCAAGAAGGATTTGGATTTCATCTGTACTTAGTCATACTGTATTGTAGAATATCTGTCTGCCCTTTTCTTGGATAGGTCTAATAATTCATACTCCGAAATACGAAGTGGTTTTTAATTCTTTGATTTCTTTAGCTGCATAGGTATGGTACGATATAGTGCCTCTCTCTTATTCATAGGTCTGTTTCAGGAGGAAGGAGAAATGAGGGGAAGAATAAACATGGGGTAGGAGTAACAAAATAAAAGAATATTTAAATGATTTCAAATGGATTGTAAAGTGTTGAATCATAAAGGATTGGCAAAAAAGCCTTCTCCTCATGAGGTCTGCCTAATATTAGGAATTATTGCCTCAGACGCTGCAGGTGTGGATCCATTTCTTTCATTGCTAGCAAATGGGGTTGCAACTGCCTTTGACAATGTAAAAGCTGCACAATCCCCATGCCCCAGGGCAGACAATGATGTTGGTGAGATGCTGATTTTAGGATAGAAAATTACAATGGTTATATAGTAAACAGCACCTGGAAGTTTACTAATGATTTTTACAATTAACAGCAGCACTATGGTCTGATTATTCATGCATGCTTTCTATGAAAGAAAAGAAGAGGCAGATGTTGAAAAGAATCGCATGGGTTGAGGGATATTTTTATTTTTTTTGTAGCTGGAGGTACGGCTTCCTTCCTCTTATCAGTACTTCTGATAATGATACGCTAAAAAAAGTGAAATAAAAATTTAAAAAATTTAAAAACTGCTTGGAATGCTCTAATGTCCCATTAACTCCAGATACTCACAAACATATATTCGCATGAAATGTGTGTGAACATGGACAGAAGTATGTCTATATGTGTGTATGAATTCTTATACGAACTTTAATCTCTGCCTGTGGTTTGATATGTAGATTTGGCATGCAGCTGAAAAAAACCACCAAAACAAACCCCAAAAACTGCATAGCCATGCAGTTCTTCAGCTTTAACAACTGGATCGTCTATGATAATAATGGTTGGATCTCTCCCCTTAGAAGTCCACCAGGTGTGCACCTGCCAGGTTAGTTATTTCAGAGTGCTGAGATTCGAAAACACTCCACCATCTGCAGCATAAATTTAAAAGTACAGTAAGGCATACTGGTACCTCATATATTTTCTCTCTCTCTCTCTAGTCATCATTTATTTTCACAGCTGTTCTCGACCCACTGCCAAGCAAAGACCTCTTCGTTTCTTTTCTATCATACTGAGGCTTAGTCAGTATCTTAACAAAGAATGGGTGAGGCAATGCTCATAAAATACAAACTCTCTTTTCTTTAACCCTTTGTAAATTGCCACAACTAAACCTTTTAGAAGGCTCTGAAACGTTATCTTGTCCTCATCTTTTCTCAGCAATAGGCTATTGCACCTTGTTCTTACAGGACTTCAAGCCTAATTTTGCAGATACAATAAATTATAGCAAGAAAGTACTAGCAAACTTCAGATACTTATGCCAGTGTGTTAGGGGTTATCTGAAACAAACTCAGCACTTCTGGGGTTTGTTGATCACTAATCTTGTGTATATAAGTACAGGTAAAACCATGCACATTTCATTCTTATCTCTGGTCAGTCAACTTGTACAAAAGTTGTAAAAGACCTTGCTATGAGGTGAAGTCAATATTATGGTGAATGTGAGCTCAGGTAAATCCCTTCTCTGAACTAAGGCCAGGGCTGGACACACTATGTGCTGCTGTCTGTACAGCATCCCAGTTTGCCGTAGGTTGAAAGTTCCTTGTTGCTTTTCTGGTTAGTGTCCAAGAGAGGCAAGTGAAACTGAAGTTAGGCTTTTATTAGTTCTGGCTAAGTGGTTGTTGGATATTTCAAGCATCTTTGGTACCTTCTGAGTCTTGGCCATGGTGGGTTACCACCTCTAGTCTTGGAAACTAAGTTGTCTTGAACCTATCCAAAACTTAGGTGAAACAGATTTTAGGCACAAGCAAAGGAATCATGGCAAACACTTGACCGTAGCAGCTCAGTGAGCTGAAAGGCAGGATTCACCCCCCATTACCCTGCTGAAAGAGCAGGTGGGGGAATGGGCAGTGATGAGGCATTGTCCTGCTGAGCAGGACGTGGGTCTGGTGTAACACAGGACCTTCCCGTGTTCCGAACATTCTTGGTCAGGCAATTACCTGTAACTGCTGTAACTCAGCTCAGGGGAGAGGGGTCGTCTCACATAGGTAACACTATGCTTTTTCTTCCTCTTTTGCACAAGTATAGGAGAATCTCTTTAGATTTCTTCATCTCCTTACTTCAGCGGGCATTTTGGCTATTACTCTTGACTCCCTTGGGCTTTTCATTGCTTATTCAAACTAGGACTCAATATTTTCAGGTTTAACTGTCACATGTGTTTGTAAAGTACAGATATATACTGATACATGTAATCTGTTATCTGCCTGTCTAACCTACTCAGGGGCAAGCTGAGAATATAAATGCCTGTCTGAGTGATGTTGTCTTGCAAATAAGAATGTCTGACACATTAATGAAGTCAGCTGTAATAGTTCAGGTATGCAAGTACTTGTCCAGTCACTGACAGGTTCTCTCAGTTAAATTTGGGTGCTGTCCTGGCCAAGAGCTTCATGCTGTTATGAGCTGCATATAATATACATAGTGTCTGTTCAGGTACACACTCAGCATGAAAAAGAGGTTGAATAATGTGAGCATACAGACATTGAAACATCTAGATATTTAGACTTTCATTTACATCCTCCCTGTTAAACTGGACATATGCATATGTATATATACTGTGGATGAAAAGAGAAAATAACAAAGTTTAATGACTCATAATTCAGGTAAGACAAATAAAGCCACATAGATTTCAAGACAGGTACCTTAATTCAGTGAACTGCCTCCTGGACTTTGGACAAAGGACCTTGCTCATGCTGCAGCAGATTTACAAGGGGAAAAGATGGGTACAGGAGGCTGAACTCCTTCCCACTCGAACCATTTGCATGATGTGGTGGCATCTTTTGTAGTCAGGTGAAGAGGAGGTGGCAATGTGACGGTGTGGTGTCTCCCATGTCCATTTGTTCCCATGTCAGGTAATGGTTCCTTGCCATACTAAGCACTTTCTGTATCTGGTGGATCCCACTTGAGTCCCTCCACGTTGAAGCCTTTGGAGTGCTGAATTTTCAAAACAATTTGTAATTGCTATTTACCAGGTAGGAGAAGGTATGTCATTGTTATCAAGATGTTGGATGAAAGGCAATAATTGCAAATATCATAGCAGATGAGACCTTTGAGACAAATTATTTTCTCTCAGATACCTCTGTCAAACCAAGTGTTAGCATGAGTACCATACACACTGCATGAATTGTGTTCCTGACGCGTATTACTCAGAATCATCCTGTTATGCCAAGAAAGCTGTGGCTGACTTGCATTTCCTAAGTCCTCATTGCTTTGTAGTTTTTCGTCAAGGGAAGATCCTACAGCAAACAACAGTCTGAAGGAAGATGGCGTGTAATTTAAATAAGGCAGAAATAGGATCTTTAGGATCTACCTAGACATGGAGAGAAGTTCAAGCCGAAGTAACCTGTTATGCTACTATGCTACAGTGCATGAAGTCCATCACCAGACTGATGCAATTGTGAGCTCCGCAGAGTGTATGGACACTCTGGCTTGTCCAGCTGGGGAAAGCTGTCTTTCTGTTGGTGCAGAAGCATTAAGGGTACTTTTCTTTGGTATTATTTTGAGGACCAGCTCACAGGCTTATAGATGGTGAGCAGAAAAGGGTAGGTAAAAGGATAGTTTAATAAGATCAGTTAAGCCTTTCTTATGGTGGTACCTGTAGTGTTTGGAGGGTAGGGACACACTTTGCCACCTGTAACACTGGAATTTTTTGTATCTTGATTAATCAAACCAGGACTGTGTTCTTTGGCTGTGCAAGCCATGGACCATCTGGGACCAGCTGTGCTCATTGTTGACCTAGTAGGAATAAATGGAAGAAAAAGAAGAGAGCAACTACCATGATTATATCTGCTGCCCTTGCGAATATTATTGAAGTGTCTTTAAATTAGTTTGATTCGGCTTTGGGCCTAATCCTGCCAAGCACATTTTTAGCATGTGATCATGTGCCACCAGTAGGAATAAACTGAAATAAACAGACTCTGAGTGTGCTTAGTGCCTCTGAAAACTGGACTATTTATTAACATGTGGGGTTTAAAATCAGTATCATTTGAAAATTATGCTTGCTTTTTCCTTTCCTTTGAAATTTTTTGTGGCTCTTTTGAAAATGATTACATCAGAATATGCAAACAGGCTATAATATATCATACCTGAACCATGGAAATGGCAACAGTAATAGCCAAATTCTCCCCAAGGAACTGGAGAGGTCAGAAAGACAGTGTTTGGACTGACAAAATACATATTAAAATGTTGCACTAAATAGAAAAGACTCTTCTGACAATATAAAACTGTCATTGCAAAACTCTTTTAAGGTTTTTTACTGACAAATGCAAGTGATTAAAATTACTAGAATGGTACACTTTCTGCTTTTGTGTTTCTGGTCATAATTATGTTCTCTCATGTCAAAAGTAGACTCCACTTTACTGTCCTTGGTTAGCTCACCATTCATAGTCAGCCAGTACCCATTGACAGATTTACCAAGCAGAAAATACCAAATGGGAACAATGATGGCTGAGCCAAATACATTTAAAAAGAAATACCAGTCTTCCTATGTTCTGCTCTACCTGACAAAGCACGCTTTGCTAAACTGTGGAGCAGTAGAAAGCCATGGAGAGCAAGGTACAAAAGAAGAAGGTGGTAGTGATGCTGTTGGTGTCACTCTTCTTTCTGAGTCAGATCTGAACTTACGCCCCAGCCTTGTGTTAGGTAGTATGATGCTGCTGAGATTGCTATGTTTCAGCTGAGATATCAAATGAAGGTCCTGACCTTGTTCTCATTAAAGATCCCTGGGTACTTGTTCTCATTAAAGATCTCCTGGCACTTTTCAAAAGGGAAAGAGTGTTAGCCCCAGCGTCTTGGCCAAATTCCAGCTTGGGTAATTACGTTCTGCCTACCTAAATTCCCTGGGCTGTTTCAATTCAGTTATTTTTAATTTCTTCCCTAAACCTATGTGTAGTATTATCACGTGTTGGGAGACAGCTGCCTCTGGCACCCTAGATTTGTTTGCATTTTTGAGGTAGAAGAACTGATATTTGTATATAACGTTAATAATATGTTAAGTCTGCAATGTACTTGCAGTCTTATGATTTAATGCAAGATCATCTTCGAATGTAATTTAAGTCTTTCATGTCTTTCAAGGATCAGTTTCACACAAAGTATTTCTACTAAGAAAATACTTTTTCAGATGGATAGTTTGAATGTACCATTTACATTGTTTATTTTAGTTGATACTTTTTTAATCAAATGATGTAGTGTGTATTGAATGTCAACACCCACAGAATATTGGAAGTCATGTTCAGCTGAGAAACCATTTGTGTATTCATTTTTTATGAGCGTGAAGAGGCAGAACATGGAAGATGGGAGATGACAGAAGAGTACTGACATAGCATGCTTTAAGTGATGTTTGCAGAAAGCTATTCTATAGAAAGAACAGGAGCCCATCAAATACAGAAGATGTTAGTCCCATCACTTACAATCTTAATGGAACATTCTCAGTAGTGGTAAAGACAATGTGACAAGAACCCACAGAGAATAAAATAATGAGCATTAACCAAACACAGAAGGTAAAAGCCCTCTTTGAGGTTCCAGTCTTTTAAGATATTAGAGATGCACCCAAGCTAGCCTATTGAATCAAGTGTGTACTCTCAAATACATTCTCAAATGCTTGTCTTGTAGGGTTTGAAAAAGCAGTTGGTTTGATATGGCCTTTCACAGAAAGTAGTAACTCACAGTTAAAAGTTAACTCACTCAGTGATCTATCTTGTGCTAACACATTCCTCAAAGGCTGGTGGTTGGCGCATGGGGGTGGTGTGTCTGTGGTTGGCTGATGCAGTGACTTTTGTCCCATACAGTCCAGCTGTGTTCAGGTGTGCGAGTGACTTGGCCCACTATTCAGAACTGATAAATTTTGTTTCCCTATACAATCAATTGAAACAGATGGCTGCAGGCAGCCTACGACAGATACAACTTGGGTCTTGTGGACTGAGCAAGCACTTGTGGCAAAGTACATAAACCCAAGTACTTACACACATGCTTTCTGAAAGGAGGTTGCAATATACATGCAGGAGCTGTTAATCTTTTTTTTTGGGTTTCCCATGTTACCTCTTTTATTTTCAGGGAAGCTCTTTTGTTAGTTTCTCGCTACTCCTGCCTTCATCACTGAGTTGGATTTCCTCAAAGAAAGGGATCCTGGAAGGATGAGAAAAAGGGATTGTGGGCCTGATTCCACCTGGTGCTGCCAATGTTTTAGTTTTGTGAAAGCTGAGGGTGCTGAGTTGCCTGTTTGCACACATGCAGAAATCTGCTGCTGTCCAAATATTGAAATCTCTGGTGGGAAAAGATGAATTTTTTTACCTGCTTTCCAACCTGGGGAAGTTATTGAATATCTGGTTGCTTTTTCATCTGTGCCATTAACTTGATGTTTTACTGATCTGTTTGCAGATTTCCCTGAATATCAAATTCATTATAATTTGTATCTACTTTATAAATAAAAAACTCACCAGAGCTGTTGCCATGAAAATAAAAATTAAGAAGTCTATAATTACAACATTAGCTTGTAATTATTACAACAAAGTACAATACAGTACAGAGCAACAAAATAGGAGCAAGAGTCTAACAACTCACACACACAAACTTTGTTGAGTAACGCTAACCAGCTGATTGTAAACTGAGAAAAACAGAAAATCCGGAGCCAAGACTTCCACTTGGACTGAAGTCCCTGTTCTGGATAACCTTGTTATATGAGATCACAGCCTTTTCTGAGAACGTTACAAATAACCGGGCCCTGGGAGAGTTGCGGGTGGAGGGAGACATCCTTACTCTGAAACTCTCTGGTAATCATTAGTCTTTAAAAATAAACGTCATGACAGGGACTGGAAGGATATAGCTCTACCCAGGGCTTCTCAGGGAGAGGACTCTGTGCCCTAAGGCTATGCAGAGGTAGGGACAGCAGCTGCTGCACCTGAAGAAACAGCTGGAATTTCAGGAACTGGGTCTGTCTTCTTGCATTAAAGGGGCACCCTGTAATCCCACAAGGTGTGAAGAGGTCTGCCTAAGAACAAGATCCCTCACCACATATGGTGCTTATGGTACCCACTACCACGTGACATGTATGGTGATGGTGATACCCACTGGGATAGTGAGTGAACATGTGATGATCGTGATTTCATCTACCCTTAGAGCACTCTTCTGAAGTATAATTGAAGACAATGGGAACACAGGGACTAATTTTAAAACTATTTCAGTACCTACCTATTCATGCTTCCCTAGATACTTTTTGAAGTCCCACTCAGCATCTTATATACACCACTAAAGTCCTAGGTGATTTATCTAAAGTCTGCTCTTGGGTAGAAAATAGCAAACAGAATACAAGGCTAAAGCTATAAGACAAAGACTTTGGCCTTGACTTCTGGCCAACACTTCTCCCTGTTGAAAAGGGGCAATCTTTTTGATGAAATTAGAGATTTTTGTCTGAAATATTCTGTGGAGTTTTACCAATTTTTCAAATAAATTCATTTGAAACAGAAATAGCATTATATACTCCTTTTAAAGCTGGGACCAGGGAAGAGGACTGTGAGCTTCAAATTTCAATTTTACCTCTTAAATTTTATTTTGAATTTATTTTCTGCAGTTTGAGCATTATTATTAATTTTATTTCATTTTTTTTGAAAATAAATCTGGCATTTAAAAAACAAAGTATTTAAAGAACTTTGCCAGCCATGTTGTACTACTTAAGGGCATAGCTATGTTGGGGCTGATTCTTGCATCCTGAATATGGTGTCTGTTTCTTGGACAGCTTTGTCAATATGAGCTGAGGTCTGTCCTGCTCCAGCTGGACAGCCAGCAGGACCCTAGACATGTAGCTTAGAGCTTTACTGAGTTTGTTTCAATTACAGGCACTGTTTTACATCTACTTAACAGAAATAATTTAGAATAAGAGTGTAAGTCTTAGAGCCACAAATGTTACCTATTTCAGATGATCCTGTTCATTACTCAGGAGGCAACAAAAGCCAAGGTCTTCCCACCATCCTAATTCCTGAGAAAAATACAATCTCTAGGACTAGCAAGAAAGCCTGCTCCATGGGGCAATGACATTTGATCTCTGGCATTAATTTTCAAAAAGGTGTTGTTGTCACCCTCCTGCCCCAGTAAGCAGATCTGGCCATATCTAAAAGAGATGCAAATGGAACTTGCAGGGGACATAAATCCCTTGTTTTATCCATCAGCTGTGCTTATATGGAGGTCAAAGACCTGTTCTTAATTCTCCAGTGTGCAGGGGTCCATTTTATACAAGGAGCCAAAATTAATGGGATCGGTGTATATTTTTTGCAGAGTGGTCTTAGTTCAGGATCCTGAGTGGAAATCGTATTAACATAGTTAGCTTTCACAATTCTGGAAGTCCCATCTTTCATGCTGAGATAAATTCACTTTCCACAAAGTAGAAGGCATTCCATAGAAAAGTGTCCACCTGGAACAGCTAAACCAGAATGGTTAAAATATACCAATTTCCAGCATCACAGTCCCCATTGGTTTCTCTTCTGTATGCACCAGCTGATTCTCTACTTTCATCAGAGAGTAATTATTGTGGAAGAAAATATTTGAGAACAGACTATCTGAAAAAGGAATAGAAATGGCATAATTCTAGTAGAACCGCATCCCTGACCAGCCCAGCTGTCAGTGTCACAGCAACTTCTCTGATCTGCTCCAAGGACACTGTAGCCACAAGCTTGCTTTTTCCCTCAAGACAGAAAGTTAAATCACAATGTTTCCCAAAGTTCTTTAAGGAGGAAGAATTCCAAATTAAGTTAAAAAAAAAGTGTAAGGAGAATATACCCTGAAGATACCAGTCACCAAAGAATTCTTTAACCAAATATGTTTTATTTCAAATAATAACAGTAATTAAAAATACATATTTAAGAAGCCTTAGCAGATTAGTTAAAGAACATTCTAGGATTATAAAAGCACTTCAAGTTGCATCAACCAGATGCCATTTCAAACGCTGCTATTTGGATTAATTAACTGAGTTCAGGACACCACATATATTAAAACTGCTAGTTGTACTACCCATCCTCCTGTAATTTGTTATTAAAATCTTGCCCAATTAGAAAAACACGATGTATTAAGTAAAACAGCACACTGAACCAATCAAAAGTAATTACTCAGAGTAAGATTCATTTAAATGATTTATGGCAGCAATTAAATGATTTTAAAATGCTTCATAAAGGTGTGGCATGTTTCACACATTCACATATATAGTATGCAGAATGTATGGAGTCTGTGTTAAAAAGCTACTATTAATTGCTTTTACAGAAATGCCACAAATCGTGTATTTTAGCAAAAAGATCATTATAACAGGATATAATTGATTTAAAGCACTATTCTGGTTAAGAAATACAGCTATAAAGTGCTTCAGAGTTTAGTGTAAGAGTAATTCCGTCTCTCTTATGGAGATACTTAATTACTTTAATAAGTCTGTAAAGCTATTTTATAAAGCAGTAGCTTTTAAATTGCTTTCACACTAGCAGAGATTGAGATCACTTTATGGAATATAATGCAAATACATTTCTCAGCATATTAATAAAATCCTAACATTTGCTGCATTGAAAGCTGGAGGAAAAGTGCTATCTTTATTTAAATATGAGTGGCCATCATGTAGATTTTCCCTCAGGCTAAAAAAAATTAAGTGTTGATTAAGTACTGTATGATAACATATCCTTATCTAAACCAAAGAGCATAGCATAAGTTTGGCTACTTTAAATTGGGTCAGTTCTCCATCTGGGTTGGGCTCAATGTCCTGTCTCTAGTGCTGGCCCATGACAGATCTTGGTTTAGAATTGAAGAGCAGGATATTAACAACTGTCTTAATTCCTTTGTCTTCAGCCTTCCCACGTGGTAAGTCATCCTCTTCTTCCATTTGCTGCTCTGGTAAATGCCAGACCTTAAGCTTGAAGACCTGCCCATTAAAGGACCAAATCCAAAATCAATGGTGAAGAAATTTCTCAGTCCTATCAGTGCCTTGGTGACTGTCAGAATAGAAAATTATTTTTAGTTGTAGGATCTCATTACCATGTACATTTGCTTAAATGCTAAAGCTAGCATTTAGTAAAAGATATCAGAGTGGCTACATAAGGCTCTCGTTCCTTTATTTTTTCAAATAATGAACAGGAGAAAGGCATTGGAAGCCTCTGCAGGATCTCACTAATTTACAGTGAAGCTGAGTGAATAACTAGGATAAAGTAGCTGATAAAAATCAAATCTGTTGTAAAAACAACAGAGTAATCACAGGTTAATGACAGATGACTTCTGTCATTCAGTTTAAAAATAAATTGTAAATTCCCATAAAGGCATAATAGATACTCCATTTTTATCAAACATCTCGTATATTCTTTTTGGTGGATTCATTTTATCTGTGACAGCATGACAAAGTTTCTAGATGATGACAAAAGGTGACAGGATCCAGGAGTATTTTATTTGGGTGTTTGTGCTGGCTTAAAAGTAAACCGGCAGGAGAAATGAACCCAACTCTAAAGAGTTTAGAAGTCAGAACTACAATTTAATAAAAAAGGTTACAATAGATACACTGATACACAGGAAAATTGGTTTTAGCCCACAAAACCCAGTTGTACAACTCAGCCC
>JAVJGI010000062.1:27624084-27714361 GCA_035590275.1 Ibycter americanus | reverse complement strand
TGGCCCCCCTGAGTCCAAAGCAAACAGAAAAAAAGGAAAACCTGTTTTCCTTCCAAAAGGTTGGTGGTCGCAGTCTGGTCAAGAATGGCAACTGCAGTCCTGTTGATGTTCTGGTCCCCCTCTCGATCTTGAAAACCGAGCTGAGCCACGCCAAGCCGAGCCGAGCTGACCGAGCCGAGCCGAGCTGAGCCGAGCCGAGCTGAGCCGAGCTGAGCCGCGCCGAGCCGTGCTGAGCCGAGCCATGCTGAGTCGAGCCATGCCGAGCCACACCGAGCCGAGCCGAGCCGCACCGAGCCGAGCCGTGCTGAGCTGAGCCACGCCGAGCTGAGCTGAGCCACGCCGCACCGAGCTGAGCCGAGCCGCGCCGAGCCGAGCTGAGCCGCGCCGAGCCGAGCTGAGCCAAGCCGCACCGATCCCATGAGTGAGTGAGCGAGTGAGTGAACAAGCACGCCCAGGTCCCCAAACCCCCAGCACATACACGCTCGAGTTCAGAAGGGAACACCCAGCACCTCCCCCACGGTGAGGGGCCTCACAATGGGCAAACTCACTCAGCGAGTCACAAGACACCCCGGTCCACTTGCTGGCCCATCAGCAGACATGACCCCCTCATCTCTGCCCTCTCAGGCACCCAGCTCATAGCCTGAGGGGTCAGGGGTGTCCTGGGCAGCTGCTGCAAACAGTACATCAGTAACAGCTCACTATGAATGGCAGAGAGGGTATAGAATACACAGTTCCAGCTACACCCACACAATGATAAACCGGTCCCAGCTACTGTAACTAGGACAGTGTTCATCAGCTCCCAGAAGTGATGTTATCTCTTCAAAGCAGTACTGTGAGATACAATGACACTGGAACGTTCATTTTGAGGGCATGGCAATATAACACAGTTGAGCGTGCTTCAGAGGTGTTTCAGGGATGGTGCTACAGAACATCTGGTTTGTAATATACAGAAATAATATTCCAAGCTGGATCCTAAGTGCTTCCAGAAGAGAGTGCATCCTTTTTTTCCTAATAAGAGGCTCGTTGGGAGGGGAAAACTAGTTTAGATAAAGTAAAACAAGTGCATTTCTTCCCTTCGGCAGCCTCTGACCACTTTCACAGTAGAGATGGATCAGCTGCTTCTTAAAGAATTTATGAAGCACACTTTGTAGCTCTCTTTCGCCTCTCTTTGCAGCAAGTCTTTAATTTAATACTGGTCAAGAAATGCAATGCAGGAGATTGGATTGTTGGAGAAAAGCTTTGGAGAATAGATCAGGGTAGTTCCCTAGCTGAAATGAACCATACAATTTTTGTGGTCACTGGAATTAAGTTGATAGAAAACATATAGTCTGCTGAGTTGCAGACAAATAGTTTGAGAGCAAAGCGCATGGAAATCATACCCTTATATCAGCAGAGCAATCTAGAGATGAAGAAAAGACAGTCCACATTAAAAGACAAGGAGATCCATTTCTGCTTTCATTCGAGCAATTCATATGCAATCTGCAGATATAGATAACAACTATGTTATCAGACACATGAAAATGTGCTGTTTAAATGAATTTTTTTCAAGATATTCAGTTCCAACAAAATTTTAATGATTAATTAAGAGTATGTGAATAAATTTGAATATATTAGTTTTTTGAGTGTTCAACTGTTTATTATCTTCATAGTCTTATTTTAGGAAATTTTATGGCTGTATAGCAATTCTATTTGGTGGGTTATCTTTGTAGAAGAAGAGGCAGCAGAGGAATTGGAAAAGGAAGGTGTGCTCAATTAATTAGTAGGGTATTAGTTCCTGCTCCTAATTAAAAACTAAATAAAATAGGAATTAGACAGGTGTTTGGCCAGAAAGAAAACATTAGACACTTTTTAACCTTTGAGGAAGTGAGCAGGAGAAGACAGAGCTTGAAAGGCATTTTGAGGGCATTTTATAATAGCTTTTATCTCATTATTTAAGAAATTCTCTTTGATAGCAATTCTAATGCAGGCTAATGTTTTTAATTTTTTTTTTTTACATTTTTATTTTTAACATCAAATCACTGCATTCACAACCTTTGTTTCTCTCTAGGTACAGTAAATCAACTGGGAGTCTCTTCCTTAATTATTATTTTCTTTTGCTTAAATTTTTCCTTTTACTATATTTTTGTCTGATTACTTTTTATTCCCCACTGATTACTCCCTGGGAAGTCAAAAGCCTAGAACTTGCACCATCTCACCTCACTCTGCAAAATTTTGTAAAAGCCTTTTTGAGGATGGACATCTGTTGAAAGTTCTCTTTGCAAATATCCCTCCATTTCATCCTGTCTGGACAGGAAAGATGAACTCCACTACAGAAACCGCTGCAAGTTTCTTTCAAGTTAAATGTTAGAATATGTTTTATAAATACCCAACCAACTGAATAACCAAAATCCTTTAGACGCATTTTACCATGGGCTATATACAGGAATAATAGCTTTGTTTATAATTTAGATTATTCTTATAATATATTCTATCTGTTCTGAGCATGTGAAGAAAACATTAGAGCTTGACTGAAGTGAGCAGCTTCATATATTTGACAGGAATTCTCTGGGGCTTCATAAGAGCTTAACTCTTGTTGTAGGTTTGGACACAGAGTATTATGTGTAATTCACACAGTTGCCTCAACAGCAAGGGGAGGCTTCCCTGGGAGATCACTTCTGGCCATATGCCTCTCTGGTGGGCAGGATATTTGGCTGTACAGGCTGCCCCAGCTGTGGGGCTGCCTGTAGCCTTGTGGCCAGGTGAGCTGCCCAGCTCCACACCAGCTCCCTGGCTGCACATGCTGTCACAGGGTAGAAATAAGAAGTACATTTTTGTTTGGAAACGCTAATCCGTCCCTGCAGCAGTGATGCTGTGGTGTTTCCTAAAACAAATATTGCGGAATAAGAGCTTTATAAACACATCATCAGTTCTCTGTGTGTGTTATTGACTTGATCAAAACCTTGTCCCATTTCTGGGCCAGATCTGTATGGAAAACAATGGCAAAAAAATCCTTGTTGGAAACCAAACTGATTCCAAACGACCATAAAGCCCCATGACCCCTGCAGCTTACTTCATCAGACCAGACCAGACCAGAGCCACTTTAGCTGCAAATTACACAACAAACTTGTCAAGGGAGCAGCTGAAGAAATTGTATTGTCATGAAACCAAGATAATTACTACGTGGTCTAGAATAATTAGACATTATTCCACCTAGATGCCTTTTTTTGATGTCTAAAGTTAAAAAATAAATACTATCTCCTGACCTATGAATACATTTCTATGGTATGTGTACATTAAAAGTTTGCATTCAGAGAGGTCAGACTCAAGTTGGTTTGTTGACTAATTTCTCTAGGGATAACCCCATGCTATTCAACACTGTGCTATAAAGCACATGTATGTTCTGTAAGATGAATGCAAAACTTTAAGTGTGGTGTTCAGTATACGCAAAACAGTGTGAAATCTGTGACTGCTGAGTTCTCAAGGGGTACCAGGAACATAATCAGCTGGAATGACCTTCATTTACAGTTCAAAAACATGATGCAGATAACCAATAGGTAATCTTCAGGGCTCTTTCAAGTATCAGGAATACCAACAAGCAAGGCACATCTCAATATTCTTCTATAGTAATCAAAAAGAACTTTACAACCTCAACAGCTTTGAATAATAAACCTTAAAAAATTAGCATTAATATTTTTAATATGACACTCAGAAATTAAATGTAATAAAATAAATTAAAATAATGTGGGCTATGGACTACCACCTGCCACCCCACCCCATCACAATAGGTCACTAAAATATCTACAGTGTATGTGATACAACTTGCTTCCATAGCATTGCTATACTTGGTCAGATTTCCATCCAATGAGTAGAAATCTGTCTGTCCTACTATCCTGGTGCTCAGAGTGGCCTGTGTAGGATAGTTCAGAAGAGTATATTAGAAACCCCATGGAATGATAATAATTTCTTCAAGAAGGTTTCATTCCAATCCCCTGATATAAAATACATTTCAAACTGTGAAGCACAAAGTTTTCTAGTTACTACATTTATTTTTTCTTAGCAGTAGTCATTATAACCTTGGACATTGTTATTCTATAAATCCTTATTTGAATTGGCCTAGCTGGCATCCCACCTCAGTGAGTTCCACAGTCTAATTATGCTTTCACTGAGGAAATTTCATCAGCTGTGAAAGAAGCTGAAAAAGTAATTTCATTATTTCTTTGCCTAAGTGCTTACTTAGAGAAGAAAGTAGTCCTTTTCAGTTTGTTGTACCAGGAGGACCCCAGCTAAATTCAGTTCAGGGTTTTGGTGAAATAAAATTCAGGATTAAGAGGCATAATATTCATCCTGTGAAGAAAATGATGTAACTGAAATTGGTAAAAATTCTTTGTTTAGCCATAAGATGCTAAATTAAGAGGACTACCTGAGAGCCCAGTGTTTGAGTCCATGTAATAGTGACCTTTAAGTGAGCACTAAGTAGATTAAAACTATTAGAGTTCTATGAAGTTTGATTCATGTCTGAAGGATTTCAAATAAGAGGTTTTGATATCTCAGTCAGAAACAAATTGTTGGCATTGACGCGTCTTGCAGCACACAGCTGGAAAATCATGAAAAGGACTACAGAGGGCACTGAAGAAGCAAGGGGAAGCTTTTCCTTCATTTAAACTTGTCTGTGGTTAATTCAACAAATAGCTGGAGTACAGCAAGACTCTGTGCAATGTTTGATGCAAAGGTCGGAAAATAGCATCTGTAGATGAGTAAATGCGTTTGTTCTGGACCGTACTGTTACTTGTCCAAATCAGTTCACCTTATCTTTGCATCTACATGTCAGGGAAATAACTGCTCATGATATCTCAGAAGTGCTTAGCAGGAAGGAAGTTTCAGCTTAAAACTGAAATTCCTAATTTTAGTAGTACAAACACTACTCTTCTGTTTAGATCACCTTCTGAAAAATAAATTTCTGTGGGAAAGAAAAGACTGTGGCTTTTGTTGTTATTGCTGTTGGCTAACACACACACACAAAAAAAAAAAAAAAAAAGTGAAAAAAGAAAAACTTTCACAGCTTTCCCATTATTAGTTCTGGGAGAACACAATAAAGCCACAGCTGGCAGGCACTTATTTTTTTCTGAACATTTGATAACAGAATTAATTGGTAAGTGGAAAGTTTATAATCCTTTTCCTGCTGCAAGTTGCCCTCTACTATCATTATGAATAGATGTCAAAATCCAAGCTAATTGTAATACACTTAATAATGAAGAAATATATTTGCATCATCAATAATCAAGGCGCTTTTTTCCCCCAAGTGATTTTAGTGTAGAACATCAATAAACTCTGGAGAAAGAGATGCCTAGGTCAGCATGGAGAGTTCAGGGTGATGGGGTAAGTTCTAATGCAGCGCTCTAATATGTATACCCAGTCCCTGTGATACCTTGTTTAATGACAACACTCCCTTTAACAACACTTCAGCAAGCATGGAGTGGGGAGGTGGGGTGGGAGAAGACTGACTATCTTGCTAGTATACTACAAAGTTGAAGTTAGCAGTGCTGTGAGTGATGAACAGCAGTTCCAGTGGAGTTGTCTACAGTAGTTCAAGCCCATTACTCCATCCCCATTAGAGACATTTATCATTTAGTCACTATGCTTATGCAACAGTATTCTAATGCTGCAAAAAAATACCTCGCCAGCTCTATATTAGGGATGGGTGAATTCACTCTGATAAAATGAGAGCTGTTCTTAATTTTTCCCAGACCTGTAACTGAACCAAAACGTAATGTTCATCCATCATTATTTCAGACCTGAGAGCTTGTGCTTTGCAAGCAGGGCCTCAATGTATCAGCTCAGCAAGGTCCCTGATGCAATGGTAGTGGGCATGGTATGAGAGCCTGACCAGAATGGAACAGATTATTTGGGAATTTCTCCATCCCTTTCCATCTGCAAACGTCTCTCCTAGGCTTCTTGCCAGTGGTGAAACCATGGTGAGGATGTAATCTGCTGGCAGGCCAAAAGAAGCACAGTGTCAGCAATACGGATTGATACATATATTTAGGAGTAGCTGAATCTGAAATACAACATAAAATTATACTCAGATTAATTCTGGGAAATGCTAGCCAGTAAAATGCTGCACAATATTTTTTTGTAAACCTGTTTCTACTATTTTGATACCTGTGTCATTTTTCTCACATTTCATTATTTATCAGCCATTATAATATACATGGCATTTATGAGCAGCTTTCAGCAAGTTCTTCTTGTGCAGGTACAGAAGAGAACATATCTGTTATAGAAAAATTCAAGCCTTTCAATGTAAAGTTACATGGCATCTTGTTGACTTATCACCCTTACCTAAGCACACATTTGTACATACTAAGAAGTCATTTAATAAGTAAACACTTTTCATAAATCAGCCAGTTAGAGAACATAACTTCCTAGTATTTGATAGAAGGCAATGGAAGAAATACGTGTTACAACAGTGACATTGAACTTAATAAAACTGTCAGTTCTTAAAAGTCTTGTTGATTTCCAGTTTTTTTTTCCAAAAGTGCCTAAACAAGAAGCAAAAAAAAGTCTCAGTGATTGAAACTAAATTGTTTTCAGAATTTAAACTGAAACTGTGACATTTCAGCACTTTCCCTCCAAAAAATAATCTTGAGTAATAAGCCTTCATCCTTCAGTGAATGAATATATTTCTGCCTGTTAATATTCAAAGGCTGTTCACAATTTACATTTAATCATCTGCACCCAAGCAGCAAAAAACTGTTACAAGAAGTTTTGAAGAGTTAAAGCAAGGACTCATGTAAGGACAATTTATTGGAGCGTTATTGATGACCATGGCCATAGATTCACTACTGTGGGTTTTCAGGGTGACCATGGCCATGGTATTATCTCAGAATTCCATCTGAGTCCTCTTGAATACTCTCTTAAGAATTTTTTTCAGTGTTTCCAATGACAAAAAAGAGTTTTCATTACAATCAAAAAGGCATTGAAGCTGTTCCCTCCTCTCCACCATAGGGATGTTGGAAAGAACTTTCTAATGGGCAAGTCTTTGCTTTGTGTGATGAGGAATATTTGATCCAGCTTCTCATAGCTAGACTGGTGGCATTACTGGACAAGTAGGTGTGATCTGAAAAACTTTCAGTTTTTTCAGTTATCTGCTCTTGGCTCTACAGATTTTTTGATGTTTTTTCACAAGAGTCACTATAGCTTTGTCAGCAGCGCTAGTTCAACTAGCTGAATGCTGTCCTGGATGTTGTCTAACATGACCATGTTGGAACAGAACAGCTTAGGAATACTGCAGGTATGGAGTCTGGGAATGGGCCATCTATTTTAGCTTTAGATCATTTCAGGGTTAGACTAAGTGTATTTGTAGGTGAACACGAAAGGAAAATTTAGGGTGTCTTCAGGGAAATAGTCTTACATGCTGTGTCAAAGTATTAGAGGGACTTTGGAATTCGTTGAGTACTGTCTTAGCTTGTGTTTTTTAATCAATGCCGCACAGATAGAGATTTCTGCATGTCAATAGGAGTCCTGTTAGGGCTCAATTTACAAACTAAATGAGTAGAATTCATCAATTCATTAGTGAAAGTCTGGAGGACAGGACAATGTCAAAAAAAAGCCCAAAAGACAAAAAAAGCCTCTGGTGATCAGTATCGGTATTTAACCATATAGGGTGATGTTGTTGCATCTCTCAGATCTTATTTCTTGGATCATGTGTTGTATGTTCTTCCTTTTTTTACTGTTTCAGGCAAAAGCTGATATGGCAGATAAAACATACAAGGTCATGTCACAATGTGGTACAATGAATGTACTCATAAAGTCAGACTCAAGTTTCCAGATCTGAGAACTGTGACCTTAATTAGCTTAAGCAGAGACTGGTGGTGGCAAGAAGTAAATTCTGTAGCATTTCAGTACTTGTTTCCAGCTTTATGGTGGAGCAACATATTTGGTATATAGACTATTGAGTCAGCAAGGAACACAACAGGTATGATAGCTGCTGGCTAAGATTTACTAAAAATAAATTGGATCCTGGCAAGTGTGTAGTGCACCCCACTCCATTAATAAATTGTTAAACTGAAAGCTCAGATGTGCTTTCAGTAACCACTGACATTTTATCTGAAATAAGGATGAGAAATTTCACTTACTACAAAGCAAAGCATTAAAAAGGTTCGTTATCTATGGGACCAGAATAGGGATATTAGTAACACTGTCTGCTTCTTTTTAAAACCCTATTAGTGTCAGGCAATATGTTTCTCCAATGGCGCTTGACATTCATTTGGCTAAAAAACCCTGAAAATGAACTTTCTAAGGGAATATTTTAAGTAATACACTAATAGCCAGCTAAAGAAAACGTAATCTTTGATATCAATAAAACATACACTAGCTTTGTTCCTAAAACTGGTATCACAGGCATTAGGAATGTAATCTGTTGTTTCTTTTTATGTACATGTGTTTCTATATGTACACACCTACTAACCAAATATTCAGCTTGTGCTATTTCTTTGAATTCAGTAAGATGCAAAGCTAGAAGGTGGGATTATTCTAATGGCCAAAACCTAATATTTATTTTTCTCGGTGTATGTAATGCAAGTTAAGAGATGGGGATCCAAAGCTGCTGTGTTAGTATTGATCAACCTTTTTCATGACACAATGCTTTATTTTATATAACATTTAAATTCTGTAAGACACCTGTAATTGTCAAGCTGTGCTTCACAGATTATGCCTCCAGAGCTAAAAGGCCCAAAGCTGTTCAAATAGCACAGGCACTGAATGGTGTGAACAGCATAGCTGGAATGCTTGTGGAAATATTTATGTTCTTAAAGGACAGGAAAATAGGACTGCAATACTGTGATTGGAAGCATGAGGACGGAAAACACTGTATCACAAGCAATAAACATCACATGAAAAACAGACTATATCTCTGATGCTAAATGAAGCAGGAGCAGAGCATGAACTTAAGCACTGGACTACTGCTTGTCTATACTGGTTATTTGCTAGCATGTTTGTAGGCAGGGCAGCGGTTTAGTGTTCTACTAAGTTTGGTGGATATCACTTACTGTGCGCTATGTCCCAAAGGCGGTATGGAAAGGATTGGTTTTGTCTCCCTCCATTCTATACATCCCTCCATCAATATCTATGCAGTCTGTGTGTGTGCCTGTGTTTTCAAACTTATTCCAATGTGTTTTGGCATGTAACATTTCCTTCATTGTGCCATGAAACCATCCCACTGTGATGGATTATAACATGGTCCTCACTTTGTTTCAGACCCTTAAACTGAGGAATGTACAACACACAGCAACAATGTCCTAAAAGCAGCTGAAGTCCCAAGAAATCTTTGAACTAAACATGATGTGATATAAATGACACCTGTGTGTGCACTTTGGCCTCAGGGCCAGAAAACAGTCCTTGGCACGCGTTTACATTACAGTGCCAGTGTAGATATATCCAACAAGAACAGACAGAAAAGAACTCAAAAGCAGAATGTGGCAAATGTTAGACACAGAACTGAAGCCCACTGTGTTGGAGACTTTTTGAAAATGTCACCACTTGTTTTGGTGTTTGAATGCAAGTAGAGATTCCCTGCAGTTTGACAAGTTCTGTGCTGCTTTTCAGAACTATCCCTTAATTTCCCAAAGTGAAGCCCAAAGCAAAAGAAATTAAATACTTGGGTGAGTGTAAAAAGAAAACATCCCCCAAAATCCAAATATTCATTAATGAAATGATTGAGTCTGATCAATGGTAGCATACAGCTTTTACTGAAAAGTTCTCCTGGAAGTCTGCAGTGAATTCCAGACAAATGTGAGTGAAATGATCCCAGGTGATGGATCACTTGCTGAGTGGCTCAGAGCAACTTTCCCCTGCATTCATTCTCTGGATAAATGTTCCTTTTGAGAGTGCTTCTGAGGTCAAAAGACTTTCTGGCCATGAAGGCTGTGGAAAAGAGGAAGGCATTCACCAAAGCACTGTTTGTCACTAAACTCCCTGGGATGTGAAGCTTTTTATTGTTTCATGCCTAGTTCTGATGAACTGGTTTGACAGCTGCAGTTTTAGAAACATCTACCAAATAAAAGAGAACAAAAAGGAACGAAAGAGTTGGGAAAAATTTTCACTGAGAACATATGGGGCAGGAAACCAGTGTAAAACCTGCTGATCTGTTGATTTGCTAGAGAACATAAAATCTATGTTTTTAGATTATTAAAAGCTAGATTCTGATTTCCTCACCCATTCCGGGTGGTAACTCACTCTCAAAACTCTCCTATTCATTTCAGTGGAGCTATGGGAGAGCTTATGCACTGCGAGCAAGCAAGACAAAACCTCATGCTGATTCACATGCTGCAGTTAACCGTGGCTGATAAACATTTATCTCTTGAACATGACTGTGCGCCATGCTCTCACATTCTCTATGAAATGTGATGGTGCTAAATACTGACACAAACTTCAAACATTCTATGGAAAAAATCATCCCATTTTATGTGGTAAGTCTTTTTCACAGCTCCTTTTGCCCTCAACAAAGGTTTCAGGCTCTTCACCTGCTGTTAGTGCAGTATCTAACACTGGTGGTGCAATCTGAGCATAAAGTCACTATACCATCTAATGGAGGATCCCTTGTGAGAAATTCTATTGCCAGCATAATGCCTATATACCGTTCTGCCTCTTGCCTCCAAGGTTATAGCTGGTATGTCCAGTTCATGTTGCCCTTCTGTCGTGTCAGCCTCTGGATACATTTTCAGTTCTCTGGCTATTATGCATCTGGCATAAATGAAAGCAAGCCTGTACCCTTGTTAGTACACCAGGCTTTAACACTGCATCTGCTTCTTTACTTGCCACTTTCTGACCTTCACTTAAACAGTGACAGAGTCTCTCTCTCTTGTAAAAGGACAGATGGGCAAGCTACTAGGCCCACAATCCCAGTAATCTGTGCAGTAGGAAAGTGCTGCACTGAAAGCTGCCTATATATGATCCCATGTATCTATATAGAACTATAAGCTGTGCAAATAAAGCACTCTCTGTGTTGTTATTTATTGATTTTAAAAGGCAGATCACTCATTTTGGTTTTTATCAGGTTCCTAGATTAAATACATGGTGAGTACTATTTTGAACCTAAGCAGAAAAGATCATCCTTCCCCTTCAGACTTGTCATACAAAAATATAGCACTTTACACAGCGAGTCAAGTTCACAGCTTCTTTTGTCCTCAGTAAGTCTCTGAAGTGCAGATTAGAGGGATGTGTATATAATTGACAATGAATTTTAAGACATTGATACACTTGGTGTCACCTGTGTCTGTGACAACAGTAGTACAATATCCTTTCCCTTGCCACACGCAGACTTTTCTCACACAGCTATCTCTAATCATGGTTTTCTTATATCAGTCACCTGAAGCCAGAGACATAATGCTGCCTGTCTGATTCAAGACAAGTTAAGTAACTGTCATACATCATATGGGCTCCTCTTCGTTATCAGTGCTCTGTGGTTGGTTCTAATTAGAACAGTGAACTACTTAAGAAAGCAGAAGGAGTAAGGTGGTTCCCAGGAATGTAATTATCTACCTACTGCATGATCCTCTGAAAGCTTCTGTGGCTAGGGATCTCCCAAACCTTCCTGTGTCCCTTCCAAAAGAGCTTGTGTTGTCTGTACCTTCTCTCCCTGACTAGTATTTACAGAGTCAGAATTTTCATAATCATTTAAGCTTTCTGTAAAAGCTGATATGGAGCAATTTCAGTGCTGCCTCATTCTGAGAACAAACAACACATTTCACCTTTTGAATTACCCTATGCATGAGCTCAGCACTGATCAAGGTTCTCAGCATATCTGTGAGATGTAAAAATACAATTATTTCCCTTTTTACAGTTAGAGAAATAAAAGCATTTTGCAATTTGGTTAATTTAAGATAGTGCAACAAAAAGCCAGTAAAGAAAATGCAGAGACATTTATGTGTTTAGATTGATGGACGCAGACAGACACACTCTGCCCATGTAGTTAATGTCCAAACTAGTATAATGTGCCTTTAGCAATGCTTACCGCCTGGGCACAAGGCAGTGATAAGATTTTTGTGTGATTGCAAGATCAGAAACGTCAAGTCAGCTGGGCTCTGGCCAGAGTAAGCTCATCTGAACCTGCTGGTGTAGAAAAGTGCCCTGCGATACCTGGTGTTTATGCTGCAGCTAGTGGATATCACATCCTCCACCTGCAAAGGTTTCTGTACTTGCTTTTTCTCAAGATGCCCAATAGGAACTGGTATCAGTGTCCTCAGCAATGTTGTCTGAAGTTTTTTCCAATTTACATCATAATTGTAGCTTACTGAGAAACATAAATGAAATAGCATCAATTCTCTGCCATATATAGTATGCTACTGCTGGTCATGTTTCATGAGGAATTTTGTGGTTTGTATTCTTAATTCTCCAAAGTGAAAGTGATGTTGATGTATCCCCTATAGCATACGGTTCCTTCATCTTATATATAACATTGATGAACTGCAAAAGAGCAACTCACCTAACTTACTATTCTGCTCAACATAATCATGCTTCTAACACTACCTAGTAAAAATACCAGTTGTCTTGCCTTCCATCTCATTAACCTTTGAAAATGCTTACTTGAGAAGAGGAAGCATTCAGGCTCTGACAGCTATACCTAGAAGCAGAAGCTATAGTGTGGCAATACATCACTCTCCCACAGCTCTGCAGCCCTATTGTTTTTCTCTTGAAGTTGAAATAGGTCTTCCTTTCAAAACCTTCTCCTTTAGGTACTGGAAAGAATCCATCAGTATAATGCTGATTGGCTATACTCTTGTCTGTATAACACATCAGGTCATCCATCAGCACAGCCATTATTATGCCAGGTGCTTCAAAGCTTGGGAAGCTACTGTCTCTCAAAACCCATTGTATTGCAAGCTGCTCTTAATGCACAGAGACTGTCTTCACTATACATATCAGTGGGAACTTATTAAAAACAAAATGGTTCTACTAGAGGATGAATCTCAAAAGGTTTGGTTCAGGCAACACAAATTTTTTTCAGTAACTTCTTTGTTATGAAAATCAGCTAGGAAACCTCATGAGAATAGGTCTTCTCCTTATGGGAACTGCACTATTGTCCCAGTTCTGGCCAAACTGAAAATACCAGTAGAATGATCTTTTCTTGAAATACTTCAATAAATCAATGACTGATTCTTATCAGAACCAGGGAGAGTAAGAAGTCTGTGAAAACTCAAAATGCTAAGCAAGGAAAGAAAATGTTTGAAAATGGATAACATCACTCTGGGTCTGACTTCACAAACCTGGAAAAATCCCCCATAGGCCTATCTTCAAGAAGGTTAGAACCATATGTTTCTGTGCATTTGCTCTTTATCTTTTCAGCTAAACCAGAAAAGAAAGAGAAAAAATAATAAAGCCCTCCAGCTCTGTTATAGCTTTTATCATTTCAGATCCTTCCCTTAATAATTCAAAGTAAACTAATTACCTAATTAAGTTAACAGGTGTCAGTCATTCAAACATAAAGAGCTACTATATAGACCTGAACTGGGGAATTCTTTTCCTTAAGTGTCTGCACTTAAAATTTGAAACATAATGGCATTAAAACAACTGATTGAGTTCTTTTAAAGATGTTGCAGCTTAGATCCATACTGGAGGCATTCACCTGTGAGGCAATTAGGCTTCTACCTCCCATTACAATACTTTGGCAAGCTTCTCGATGAATCCTTTATGTATGGCCCCTTATGTCTAGCAGCCTACAGTAAAGAGTTGTACTGTTTGAAAGGAGGATGAGGAGCTACTTGTTAAAGGACGGGGAGAACACTGGCTGTGCTGTGAGTGTAATTGTGTTGTAATTATCATGTGTCCATTATCTTTCTTAAAAGCACTGTATTGTGCTTCAGTAACAACCAACAGTATTGTTGAGGCCATTGTGCGTAGTGCTGAGTGATCTAAAATTATTGGATGCTCTAAAAACACACAATACCTATTTTTTGTAAAAATTTAAGATGGTTTTATCTTCTCTGTAATATATTTTGCAAATCCCACTTCCCTCCTACTTCCTGTGCCCTGCCATCCTCTGAATAGATGCAACTGGCTGATTGTGAGAGCTCTTCAGTTCCTATTTTCCTGAAAAGTGTGAAAACATTGTGCCTCAGCAATGAGCAGAAAGCCATTGGAAATAACACACAAAAAAAAAAAAAAAAAAAAAGAAGAAAAAAAAAGCCTGGGATCCAAAAATACAAACAAAGCTTATTCTGAGAGATAAAGGAGGCAAACATTTTCAAAGTGTCAATACTGACTTGAGACCTTTTCTAGTCAAAATATTTCAGGTTTGGCATATTTAGGATTTCAAGGAAAAGAAAATCAGGGAAATCCAGCATGTTTGCTTGTTTGTGATGCTCAGAGGAAAACTAATTTTTCTGAAAAAGGCAAATCCTAATCATGACAGGCAATATAAATATTGCTTATATGACCTGTAGTTAGATTTTCTGGTCTGCCACATATAAGCACTGAGCACATATCTTAATGCTCTCCTTAGGGTATGCAGATACATGACTGTGTGTATGAATATTGTTTCTGTTGCCTTGTATTCTTACTGCTGTGTTTCATCCAGTGGCACAAGCAATATCTGTATGTGTTGTGGTGGTGAAAGACTATGATCCAAGGGCAGCACATGGTATTTCACAGGGATTTGATCCAGCGTGAAATTACAATGAACTAGAGAATTATGTGTGATAAAGTGGGGGGTGGGGGCCTTGACTGGGATTTGTGAGACCTGTTTCTTTATGACTGCCGGTGAGATAGTGTTGTCGATAGGGAATGATACAGAAACAGGAGTTAAGCCATGATATGGGCATGTGATCCAGAGCAGGGAACTGAATTCTGGTGAATGGTCTTCTGTCAGTGTGCACATGTCTAAAATTTGTCAACTGAAAAGTTCCCAGACTTGCTAAAAAGTTGCATTAATTCTGTTACTCTGAACACCTTTGAAATATATAATAAATGGAAGTGAATATGAAGTGCCTGGGTTCAAACAGCAGTTAGACAAATTCATGGGAGAAATGTTCATCAGAACAGTTAAACACAAAGATGTCAGCTCCTACTTTGAGTCTTTGAATGCCTTGCCACTGAAAGGTGTAAAACAAAGCTGAGAATGCACCAGCCCACATTTATCCTCTTCAGTTCTTTCCCAGGCTCCACTGGGTGCAGATGGTGACAAATCATTGTGCTAGATAGACCTGCAGTCTGAACTGAAATGGCCATTCTTACATCTTCTTATGTTAGCATATTTTGGTGTTTGGTATTAATTTTTGTGGTGTATTTATGTTGAAGCAGTGTGCAGTAATGATGTCACATCCAGACAAAACACGGACAGGAATGAAATAACTGAGAGCTAAAAATCATTCTTCCTTCTTCAAATCTGCCATGGAAAATTTTACTTGTAGTCCAAAAGATACCTGGAATATTGAATGAAAATAAAGCTGCTTCCCTCCTGCCCCCTTTATTTCCCCCCGCCATTTAAACTTTTAAAGCCCAAGTTAAAAAAAAAAAAAAAATTATGTCTTGGCAACATGCAGGTGTCAGGCAGAACATGGTTCATTCATGTCAGTAAAAGCATTCTGCATGCAAAGTGCTTGTGTGGATGGAAAGAGGTAGGTTACAGAGAGTGGATGGATGTCTGATTAAAGAGTAAAGAGAAAACAGGTGCCGTTTGATGTTGTTTGATGTGGACACCTACAGATAAACTTCCCAAAAACTCTGCCAGCCAAAGAACTGCTTTAACGGATGAGCCATTATGCTAGTTGTCTGTCTATTTATTTATTTATTTTTAAGAAAAAGTGAAATGCGTACCAAGCAAGCAGTCCTATAATTAGAAGTGTACCCTCTCCATTTGCTTTCGAAAACATAAAACTGTTTCTCTGGCAGGAAAAGCTTATTTAAAGTTAGAAAATCTATCAAAGGACATAGAGAATGAAGAATCTGGGGCAACATTCCCCTGTGTTATACAAACTGCTTCACTCAGCAAAGCGGTGTGGTACTGCCCAGTTTTTACCGGGGGCCCAGGCACAGGTGTGGAGCACGGGTCTAATGTTGCTTTAGCCTCTGGGAATTTAAACCCACAGCTCAGTCTGAGAGGGCCTGAAACATTGGGACTGTGGAGCAGGGATGAGAAGACTGAAGAGAAGATAGTATTTCCTCAAACAAAATGGCTCTTAGCCTCGTGCTAAGAGACCTCTTGACATTGCACAAATCAGATCAATGGCACAGAGACTGATGTCAATGGCAAAGATGAAAAAAAACCAGTCCTCTTATTGTAAGATACACTGTAGGATAAGGACTGTAGTAGCTGGACTCTGCAATGGCAACAGAAAGGTCTGTATGTGGCCACTCATATGGGAAGTTCTTGATTGCTTCTGGCAGTCTTTATGGCTGGCTGTGCAGCTGAACAACCGTTTTTTTCCCACAGAGAGAGGACAGACTATATAGTCCTTCTCCAGAGATGAAACTATATGTAATTCAGGTTATGGCTCTGACTTATGCTTGCAAATAACAAGTCTACAGTTTGTATGGAATGACTTGACTGATGAAGGACTCGTAAAGGTGGAATTGCTAAGCTGCCTACTAATGTGTTTTTACAGAGGGCTTAATTATGCACCAGTATACAGGCAACATTTAGGTTAATATTTAGTATACTCTGTGCTACTTATTTACTAATTTATTTTACTTAAATCTTTGAATAGGATAGCTATAATTCCTGGAAGGATCTTCACTCACTGCTTAATCTCTTATCTATAAATATACTCTTTATGTCTACAGAGTAGCAATAGTAACAGTCCTGGATGTCTCCTACAGATAGATATGTTCTATGAACTGATTTTTTGTCTTTGAAGAAATATGTAACTGTTTTCCTCAAACAACTAATTTAAACCTTGAAAAAGAAGAAAGACCTCTTGGCCTGAAAATGTAACAGGCTAAAACCATTTTATTCTGTGTTTGTATGCAATAGGATCCTATTAGCTGACTGAGAAGTGAAATGTTCCAAATATAATAAGGAGTGGAAAAATATTTAACTAGGTTTTGGATCTTGAAACACAACTAACTTCACCTGAGCAAAATAAATGCAGTTGTCAGGTGAGTGCTGCAAACATTATGCATTTTTCAACAGAACAAAACCAGAAATGCAGATTCAGACAGGGATGGTTTGCAATATATTTATGGTGGATGTCAGTTTTTCATCTCTGGTATGCAGTTTAAACCGCATTTCACTGTAAATGTCACTATCCTGACTGCTCTGGGAATCCAGCAATATTATGAAGGTAGTAAATAAAAACCAAGAAAGAATCCAACATAGGTACTATATCAGCACAAGCACAAGGTAGTATAGTTTGAACTGCCTGAAATGTGGCGTTCTTATGTAAGGCTATAAAATTCTTTGGATCTGTAATATTTTTTCTGTTCTGAAAATGAAGAAAAATAAGACAGAATCAGTCTTCAAAATTTCTCTGGAAAAGAAATGCCAAATTGTCATTCACAGTTGGTCAAATCACTTAAAAAAGTAATTTGGAAGTAAAAATTGAATTATCCTATTAAAAATGGTAATTTTGCTTTCAGAATTTTATTTGTCAGAATTGGCATGTCACATTGAACTGTTTGACTTATGAAAAAATCTGTAATTTGTTGATGGGCAATAGACTATTGGAGGATTTTTAACCAGATGTAACTGAAGCTAATACTTCAGAGCAATATGTTGTTCCTGTGATTAGAAATACAATGATATTACTGCACTCTCCAAAAGCACTTGTACCTGATAAAACTCTTTTGAAATCAATGGCAAAAATCTCATTGACTTTAGTGGGTGAGGATGTAAATCACTAGAATACTTAAAAAGCTATATTTTCTTAGTTCTTGAGTGTTCATGTGTCTCCTTATGAAAGATGCACTGCTTGAATGTGGTCAGCAGTTACACAGGCTTCTTCCCCCCCGCAATTAAGGTAGTATTAAAAAAACAAACAAACCAACCCACAAGCACAGCACCAAAACACATTTTCCAGATCTGCTGGAAGAAGGCAATAAGGGCAGAGGGACCATAGGATAGACGTCCATCAGCCTGTCTCTCTCATCCCCAAATTTAATATTGATTCCGCTCTTGTTACTGCACAGGGTTGCTGCTTGTCTTTGGGTTGTGAGCTACCTGTACCAAATTCGGGACATTTGTTTAAATGCACTTGTTGGAGGTTAGCCTTTGCCAGATGAACTGGGGTGGTTGTGTTGTGTGACTTGGCTGGGGAGAACAGTCTCAGCTCCTGCCTCTGCCACTGACCATCAGACCTTGTGTCTACACCAGTAAGAGAGAAAACCGTGCTACACCCTGTGTGCTGGGACATATGGGCATAAAACCAGTAAATACTGTGATCCATGTGGGATTCCTTCTTTTCACCCTGCCCCAAGACATCAGTGATCATTGCTGGATCATTTCTCAAGGCTGAAATTTTCCAGCTTTACCTCTGTTTCAGCGGCAGTCATTGCAACGGTGTTGGCATGAAACCTCTGAATCCAGCGCTGATTGTGCAGACCAGCTGGGAAACAAAATGTCTTGACCCTGAAAAATTAGTGATTTTGTAGGCTGTATTATTTCAAAGGATGCTTGAAAGGACTATACATTTTTACCTCCCTTTTCTAACTTTAGAGAGGCAAGTATAAGGTTATACTAAAATCTCATAAGCCTACGGGAAAAGGTAGCACAGGCTTGTGTTATCTCACTCCTGAACAAGTGTAACAGCACTTTGCACTCAGAAATGCTGGAGCTGAGCGGTTTAAAATACAAATGAGACTAATGGGTTGCATCTAATAAATGGGACTGATATGGAAAAACTCACCCGTGCGTTTCAGCACAGCTTGCTGCCGGGGCAGGGCTCACCGCAGCCACCCAGCACCCGTGTTTCTGCCAGGGCCCGAGGGCGCCGCCAGCCCCACTGCCCCTGACCAGTCCCCCTGGGCGTCCCCCCGCTGCCGTTGCCCACAGCCCAGGGCCCCGTCTCAGCCCCCAGCCCCTGCCCCAGGCATGCAGGGCCAGTGTCCAGCTCCCTACAGCCCTGCCCTGCTACTCCACGGGCCCCACCGAGCCAGGCCCACGACCTGCCCAGCCTTGGCCTGTCCTCGTCCCTAGGGAGGTGCCTGTTGGCTGGGGTGGCCCCGGTACCCCCCGGCTGCCCTGCTCCTGGCCAGGGTGGTGGGTGGGCCCGGGCTGCCAGCCCCTGCTCTGACAGACCCCCGCGGGGAGCCCCTGGCCGCCATGCTGCCTGAACATCTTCCCTTCGTCTCACAGTTTTTTGAAAATCTTAAATGTTGTGCTGCTTTCCTGTGCTTCTTTAAACTCTTGTTGCAAATATCCTGGTTTTTTGAAGGGGTTTTTTTGGTGAACTGTAGCACTGAAAGCCCGGATAATAATGTTATCCAAAAGAAAACAGGACTGATACGAGACCGAATCCTCCTTTGTGCATTAATCTGTGTTAGAGCTATGTTATTTTTACATGACAGAGATATGATCTAATGGATTGGGGCATTTATTGGATACCAGGGGATCCCAGCTGCCATTTTTGACTGCCCGGCTGCTATGTGAGATGGCTGCTGGCAGGCACCTCACTTCCTTGCAGCTTAGTTCCCTCTCCTGTAACAACAAGAATATTATTTCCATGCCCCTCTTTCTACCTTTCTGAGTTCTGCAGAGTTAAAATGTTAAAACTTCTGAAACAAAGCAGGTGTGTATTAAGAACAGTGCAACTCCTCTGTAAACCACTGGAACAGATCAGTAACTCAGACCTTCCTGCACTTTAAGAGCAAAGCAGCTTGCAAAACAAAGAAAATCCTTATTTAACGGATAAAACTGAGGCACAGACATGAAATACCATTTCTCGTTCCACACTAAGTAGGCAATAAAGCCAAGAATATAACCAAGAATATAACCCATATTTTCTGACTTCTGGACTAGTCTTTTTTCATCAACAGTCCTTTAAGCTTCTTCTATCACATGTAGTATTTCTCCACCTTCCATTTGCTGTGCCACTCAGAGTCCCAGGTGGGTGGCAAATCATCCTAGAATTATTTCATTAAGAAAATAGATCTCCCAGCGCTTTGTTTTCTCAGTTCAGAAGAATAAAGGAATCTTCGCTGTACAATACAGACACACATTGCTCTTCCCAAATTGATCTTTTCTTAAAAAAGCTCTGGTTGTAACTATGCTGCATTTCACATGCAAATATGTTGTATTCCTTTTACTTGTTCATAGTTTAATTGGAGAACAGCAGGTGATCAAATTCACAGTAGTAAGAAAGGTGTATTTCTGTAGAACAGATGAGACTGCCATTTAAATCCATACAGGGGTGCTTTTAGCTTTCTCTGTTAAACAGCCTCACAACCTGCAAATCCGATCACTATAAAACCAAAGCAGAGTCTTACCTGCCTTATAAGTTCCCTCAACCACACACTGATGAAGAGAAATCTTAGGCCAGTTTGCTGTCTTGTTTCTTCACACTTGGTCTGATTCTTTTTTTCTACCAAAACTGCATCGCAAGAAGGCATATCATAAGAAGTCTCTTTTCCTTTGACTAAATAATTATCTTTTAAAATTTATTACTAGAAATGGCACACAACTTTTGTCCACATTTAAAGAAACAGATACAAAATGCAATGTAAGTGGAATAATCAAGTAACATACACAAATGGATTAAGACATTTAAGCATAGAAATGATTTTTAATTAAATAAGAATTCTATTTTTACTAGCTGGTTATGTTTTAGACATATCTTTATAACTATGTCATAGTTCCTTCTGAATAATTGTGTGTGATTTGTCTTCCTGCAGTCTAAATCTTCACCCTTTCTAAGTCTCTGTAAGCACACAAACTAGTGATATGATCTCTTTCTGGCAAATTATGAACCAGGCCTGGAAAACCAAGTAGGAACGAATAAAGATGGAAAAAGTAGAGAACACAGTAAATGTTGTTTCCTTTGTTCTGCTTTTTTTGTACATTTTCACTTTGCTAGGATTTTTCACTCCTTTTTAAAATATATATCCACACATCTATCAAATGTGCATCTATTGCATGACTTTTTAACCTTTAAAATATATATTAATACCAAAAATCCCTAACAAACTGCCAGAGATTGTCAGGAAGCAGATGATCCCAGTGTTAATTGCTGATAACAAATGTCATAAGTTGGAAGTCCTGCAGTATGTGATTGTTTAAATATGGGACATCTTTCACCTAATACCTTTACAGGCGGAAGTCAGGATAAACATGCATATCTTTCTTGCCTTGTAGGTCAGCTCATTTGTATTCTGACCAAGCAGAAGGGGAATGAACATTAGTCATTGCCACAGATATTTTTGCTTTTCCTAAAAATCAGTAATCAGGGAAAGCTCTATTTTCAACCATTCTAAGCAAACCTTCACCCTGGACAAGGATTGTATTTATGTCAGCATTGCCCAGATGCTTTATTAGCATGATTAAATCAATGTGGTGGATTTCCCTAAGTTAGCTGTAGCGGTATGAAATACAACTACTTACAGCTAAAGCATGTTTAGTGTCACTTGGCTTACATCATTGCTGCAACAGATTACAGACAGAACTAGTTTTTGCAGTGTCAGCTTCAATTAGAAAGCAAGAGTGTTTTATTTACCTCTGTAGTACTTTGCGAGAAAATCTTATATACACCTTTGCCCTGTGCTTATTAATGTGTTTTAATTGTGTCTATGTATTGTACATTAACATTTGAACATATTACTTTTACATCATATTTGACTGAGAAATAGTGGTTTCAAGGACATTATATTCTTGCAAGGCTCATGAAAATAGGCAGTCTGAAAAGGACAAAGAAAGAAGAGCTAAAAAGCTAATCTAATACAAGTAGATAATCTATATGGGAGACAGAAGTCAGACTTCATAAATTGTGGATAACTGCTTTTGGGACTATCTTGTCCATGGTTGTGTTGGAGGCTGGATGTGAATTCTTATCTGATGTGGCTTTAATATTTATTTGTAATTTCTGCTTTATATTAATGTAAATTTATTTAGTGACATCTGGGATGTCATTAAGAAACTGATGCATTTTAGATACAGTAAATGTTTCCTAATTTTATTTGGCTATGTCTGAAAAATAAAAATTGGATCTCTTCCCTCCATTTACCTGTTTACATATACTTCTTCTATAGAAGACTTTGTACTTCCCAAACAAAAAACTTGTATATAAATGGACAGTTTATTTAATCTTAATCATAATGAATCACAATCTCTTTTAGTTGTTTTTGAAGGTACCTCCAGCTGAAAATACCACATGGAGTAAAGGACTGACAGGAACCTCATGAAGTTCAACAAGAAGTGTAAAGTCCTGCCATCGGGGAGAGGTAACCCCATGTGCTAGTATGTGCTGGGGGCCAACCAGCTGGAAAGCAGCATAGCAGAAAAGGACCTGGGGGTTCTGGTGGGCACCAAGTTGAACATGAACCAGAACTGAGCAAGATTTTTGCAATTTCATGCCGGCTTTGATGTCTCATGTTGCATTAGGAGGAGTGTTGCCAGCAGGTCGAGGGAGGTGAGTGATCCCCTTTATTCAGTGCTGGTGAGGCCACACCTGGAGCACTGCATCCAGATCTGGGCTCCTCAGTACAAGGGAAACATGAACATACTGGAGAGAGTCTGATGAAGTGCCACAAAGATGATGAAGGGACTGGAGGATCTCTCCTATGGGGAGAGCTGGGAGAGACGGGACTGTTCAGCCTGGAGAAGTCTCAGGGAGATCTCATCAATGCATGGAAATATCTGAAGGGAGGGTGCAAAGAGGATGGAGCCAGTCTCTTTTCAGTGGTGCTCAGTGATAGGACCAGAGGCAACAGTCACAAAGTGAAACACAGGAGGTGCCTTCTGAACATTGGTAAACACTTTGTTATTGTGAGGGTGACTGAGCACTGGTGTAGGTTGTCTGGAGAGGTTGTAGAGTCTCCCTCCTTAGAGATATTCAAAAGTCATCTGGACATGGTCCTGGGCAAGCAGCTCTGGGTGGCCTTGCTTGAGCAAGGGTGTTGGACCAGATGACCTCCAGAGGTCTCTTCTAACCTCAACCATTTTGTGATTTCCACAGTAGTCAAATTTCTGTCTCGTCAGATGTACATCTTATTGATGTAAAAAACTAATGTGACTGAAATCTCTTCGGACCTTTCAGTCTACAGACTCTAGATTTTCACAGAGGGTTGGAAGTGATCTCTGGAGAGTGCCAAGTATAACACCTCTGCTCCACATAAGGTCAGCTAGGACAGGTTGCTCAGGGCTTTGCCCAGCTGAGTTTTGAGTATCTCCAAGGGTGGAGACTCCACAGTCTTGCTAGTCAGCCTATTCCAGTGTTTGAAGACCATCACTGTAGATAAAGAATTTTTTTCCTTAAGTTTAAATGGAATTTCTTACCTTTCAGTTTGTGCCCGTTCCCTCTTGAGCTTTCACTGGACACCAATGAGAGTTCTTTGTCTTCTTTACTCCCCACCCATCAGGTACTTACACATATTGAGATTCCCATGAGCCTTTTCTTCTCCAGGCTGAACAGACACAGTCAGACAGTCCAGTCCCTTCACTTCATTGTCCTTCACTGGATTTCACAAGTATGTCCATGTCTCCATTGTACTGGGGCCCCAGAATAAGACAATTCACATTACACAATTCCTTCAGGAAATATCATGTTACAAACTAAATCCTTGGTGTTTTAAGTTGCAGATGATAGTTTAAGACCAGAGACATATCAACAAAAGATACTGCAACTCTGTCAGAAACAAAAGATTTCTGAAAGCCTACTGGCATTTCTATTCTTGGAATAATAAATCTATCAAAAATCCTTGAAGAAAGAGCATGGACTAAATGAGGTCTTTTACATCCCTTCTTTTTCTTATTTTTTAAAATAGAAATCAAGATAGCTTTTTTAGAGGTTTCTTGTTAATTTTGGAAACAATTGAAGAAAAAGATTTCAACCCTCATTAAAGAATACTGATTATTTTTATGTCTCTACATAATCAGCTTTATTTCATAGTTTAGTAATGACTAGAGATCAGAAAGTAATAAGAAACAGATATTTCAGAGATTATGAATCAACAGACTAGCCTAACCTTTTATAACAAGGAGAGAAAGCTAAATATCTTTCTGGGCATTCATATAGTTAGAAAAACTGTTGCAGTGGTGCAGGACTTGATTCCACTGCTTTCTTCCCTTCCCATTAAATAATGCTTTCCTTCCAAACTACACAGTTTTCCCCCCACGGTTTTCCTTATAAATCTTCAGAATTACAGTGTCAGTGCAGGATTTCCCTGTTGCTTTGTTGTACTCACGCATTCATCTGAGGTTAAAACTGCATTCAAAGGAGCTGTAGCAGAGCACGATCATGTTTTAAACTGTTATGTGCTATATGAAATATTTCCTATGTTGAATATGAACTTACGCTTCATCTCGTTGCTGAGGAGGTATACCATGAGCATTTGTAAAGTATCTGAACAAGTGCCACTTGGTCAGAGCTCGTGAAATGATGAATGTAGTTAATAGCTTGAATTATAGAAATGGAACTGCACTTAGTACCTGGAACTACAGAAATGGCAAAGCATGCTAAATTTAACATAGCATTGCCACAGAAGTGTCACAGAGTTGTGGGAGTCAGCCTCTTTTTGTCTTCTCTGCACCTTCAGTGCTGTTAGCATTCCTGTCTAAAAAGATTTATTTCATTTACTTTGGTGGGTGTTGGATTGGGCCATGAAGCAGGTCAAGTCAAGGCTTCTGGAGTATGACCATTAGAGGGATGCTCATAAACAGTTTGGTTAGCATAATAATATTGGATTTCACATCATGCAAACAGGGTAGGAGGTTTTTGGAAACCTCAGTCATCTGTACTGTCTCAGTGGGAGTACTCACAACTCATCTGCTTGTGTAAGTGCAGGTTGCTATCTGTGTGAAGAGAGTGCTTCCTTTCTCCTTCCTTTCCTGTATCTCAGGTTGTAGAAAGCACTTTCCTGAAGGTGAGGCATGCTAGGGGATTTATTGGAACACCAAAGTAAAGGTTTATCGGAGTCTTACCCTTGCACTTCATTTTCCCTTTCACTTTCACTGAGAGAGGCAGTGAATAGCAGGGCCCCCTATGGAGGTCACTGAGGAAGTGGCCCAAGAATCCACTCCCTGGACAGACAAAGGCAAGGCTTGCCTTTCACCACAAGGCTGTTAAAAGTATGAAAGGTACGCTCAGTGTGGCAGTAGAAAGATGGGGAGAAATGTTATTCACAGTTTTTATCTTGCATGTGAAAAGTGTTTTCCTGTTCTTTCAACCTTTATGTAGGGTCAAGGCCATTTTTCTACCATGTGTTGCTTTTTTCTCTGTAAAACAGTAAAAGAGAACTTTCATTGTAATCAACTTTTTTTTTTTTCTTCTTCTTTTTTTTTTGTTTCAGCTCTCAGTGAGGCATTAATATCTTGCAGGTGCAGAACTGAGGAGTGGAAGGCCTGAGTGACTTGTTCCTGGCTATCTACTTGTTCATGAAGGAGTCAAAGCCAACTTTTTTGTGTATTGCTGAAGCGCTATGACCCTTGTCAGATAGCGAATGTCTGCAATGCAATAGTCTTTATGGACATTCCTGGTTATGCCATATTTCCCTTATTCACTTGCAAGTGAATTCTGAAAGAGTTCTTTGAAAATCTGACATAATATTTTATACAAAATTCAAAAACTATGAAGAATCTCAGTGTGGGGCTGAAGAACGTAAGAAAAAGTATGTTGTCTTTTATTGCTTTCCTCTTGCTACTGAGTTCCCCCATCACCTGGTAGTGTGTCCCATCCATTCCCATTTCTTATCTACATGGTCCACAATAAAACAAAACAGTCAGCAGTGCTTGCAAAGTCATGTAGAAATGGGGGCCTGGGGAGCAGGTTAAGCAGCCCAGGGCATATGTCTTGCTAAATACTATGCTTACTCTGTAATTTCCCCTTAATTTATCTTCCCTAATTTCTTGCACATTCCTCTTTTACACTGTTTCTCAATTCCTTAGCAGTCTAAACAATTCATAGTAGCGAATGGACCTGAGGATGGAAACAAATCTGCAAATTAGGTGTGGCCTAATCCTCTCAACTCTTAATTGCTGATGAAGGACTGGACACTCTTTTCTGTTTTATCTCTTGCATGCCTACTGAAAGAACAGTCTGACAGGACGTGTGTACCATTCCTTTCATTTTTTGTGTTGTTCCTCTAATAAGCAGATACGCAAAATGCATCTTTTGGATAGACATGTGTGAAGCTGAAATTTTCTAGGAAGGGTGGGACCTCTTTATTTCATTTGCATATATTTACCCTTGGAACAGAAGTCATTTATATGGATTTCCAGGAGGACGGTATAGGTTATCCAAAGACCATCTTTCAAAGGCAACTCTCATAAAATATGCATGCAAAACATGCCTATGCTGTCACAAGCAGGTAATTTCACATGCAAAAATATGCTGTTGTAGACTATGAAAAACAAGCTGTCAGTTATGCAAGTAGTGGTTTACTTGTGCAGTTAATATTTACAGATTCAGCTAGGAACAGAGACCTGCAGGAGACCATCTAGGTCATCAGGCCTAGTTGCCATAAGTGCAGTCAATATATATACAGTCTAGATGACTTCGTAAAGCATCTATCTGGTGCACTCTGCATGCCACAGAACTGGTAACCTTTAGGATAAAATACCAAATGATATGGAAGACTGTGATGAGCCATACGAAAAGGAGAAAGTGGGATCGAGGGTATCACCAGTGTCCTAGATTCTTCCACTGTGGTTCCATGAATAGCCATGTGGTCCTAGAAAGCCCACTTTCCATGCAAAGGCTCTCAAATTTCTTTCCTTGGAGATTCAAAACTGAACTAGACAAGGCCCTGGTCAGTTTGGTCTGGCTGGTCCTGCTGTGAGCAGCAGGTTGGACTAGATGACCTCAAGAGGTCACTTCCAACCTGAACGGCTTTTATTATACTGTGGTTCTGTTCTTGTTCTCAACTGCAGAACTTCTGTCTGAAGTGGTCCAAATGCTTTTCTATTCATTTGTTCTGAGCCAAGAATTACTTCAGCTGTTGACATTCTTGCTTAGTTTGGGATTCCCTTTGTCTCTGATTTTTGAGCCTTCCTCTAAGACACACAGTTGGGAGTGAGGTAAATGAGCACAGAACAAAAATAAATATTAATGGTTTCATTAGGTCATGAAAAAAGGCACTTCTGACTTACTGTGTATTAAATTAAACACGTCAGCCTGGCTCTGGGGCAATATGAGAAAAATGCATGGATTTTGTCCTGAGAGAAGGATGAGCTCTGTACCTTGTGTAGTGTGACACTGTAATATTGTATATTGCTGAAATTTGGGGGAACACCTTCAGGATTTTGTACTTGACATCTGTTCTGTTTGCTTGAAGGACAACATACACACAGTAGATGGGAAATACAGTTTTGGGGGAGCTTGAAATCATTTTTAATTTTTGGTTGAAATCAGTGGTAAAAGTTGTTTGAGTTAGAGCTGTGTTAGGCACTTAGCTGTAGAATTCGTTAAGGAACTTTTCTTGCCCTTGTGTAAGCCTGGAAGAGATCTGGTCAGCCTAAACCCAACACAATGCTCTAAAGAATGATCGCATTCGTCATAAGAGCAGACAGGTCCTCTCCATCAGTGAACATTTGTGCTGATAGTGTAATTCCAACTGAGCTCAGCAGAAAAGCAAGCACCCACATCTAGCTGATTTAATTTGGTAGAGCATAATTAATTAAAGTGGTATCTGTGATCTGTTAATTAAAAGAATGAAATCTGAAATTAGATTTTTGGTAAAAGAGAAAATGTGGACTTGGCAAAAGTTTTGAAACTCACATAAGGCTTCTGATAAATTCGCATTGGATATGCAGTTATTTGGGGGGTGGGGTAGAGGTTAAAAGAGGGTCTTTTATCTCCCCCACAAAACCATCTGTGAGCCTTTTTTTATCTGACAGGCGGTAGAAGAGGAGGAGATGTGTAGGAAAAATTAAATGTTCACATTGTTCAGGAAGAAGAAAGGCATGTGTCTTAGAAGCTCTCTTATCCAAAATTCTGCTTTCCTAAAAGCCCTATAAACTGTATGTAGGTCATGTCCTCTGAAGTGCA
Organism: Ibycter americanus; assembly: GCA_035590275.1. Taxonomy (NCBI): domain Eukaryota; kingdom Metazoa; phylum Chordata; class Aves; order Falconiformes; family Falconidae; genus Ibycter; species Ibycter americanus. The sequence goes on along the minus strand of JAVJGI010000062.1, from coordinate 27,686,261 downwards.
TCATTTGCCTTAAGGAACTTTTTTTAGCAGAGATCTCAGTGTGTCCAATTACAGTCTGAGGGCCTGATCCAAGTATCACTGAAGTCAGTATCTCCACATTCCATCTCAGTGATTGTAAATGAGGGGGTGGAGGTCTACTGTGCAAAGCCATAAAAATATTCTCCCTTTTCAGGCACATGTAACTAAAAAAATATCCCTGATATGTAAACAAGTACTAGCAACCTGTAGAGATAATGTTGAAATGCAAAGCACCACTCAACATGTTAAATCCTGCATTTATCCAGAGAATTTGTCACATCACCCAGTTTAGTTTATAGATCAAGTCCTTGGACATCTATTTGTTGTGTGTATCTAGCTATTCAGAATCCTGGGATTGGTGATTTTTCAAAGTAAAAAAAAAGAGAAAAGTTAAATCCATGCCATATGATATGGTAATTGATGACCTAAAATTATACATACATACCTACATGTAAACAATTTTTATGTATGTAATCTATAGATACATGTATGTAAGATATGTTACTATACGTGAAAGATACAAAGCTGCATATTCTACTTTAGTAAAATTCAGTGTTTTTACATTAGCAACATTCAGTGTTGTTCTATTAGGTAGGCAGTACAGGATCTGAGAGGGGGAAAGAGGTGGGGACAATGCTCAATATCAGTAGCCATTTAACAAGAATATGTTTAGAAGAAATATACCACTGAGTCTCAGAATATTTTTATAATTTCATCATGTGTCTCTATCAGGGTGGCACAAAAGAAAAAAACATATTAAGAGTTCTTTTACAAATGCTTTCAAATATTTGGAAGTATCTTGTTGGTTTTACTTGCCCAAGCAGTTGTCTCTCTTCCAGTCAGTCTCTGTACTAGTAAATGTTATTACATCAAGCAGGGCTTTGACCCAGCATCCAAATAATTCCGTACTTGAAAAGCAAAACAAGTGAAAAAGAAAACAATTGTCTGAATTCAACAGAAATGTGCATACATGCACAGACACACAATATGTTTCTTTATCATAGCAAGTACTCTCACTAGTCTCATATATAAGACTAACAGATATACTCTCAGTGTGTTTGTGTACATGAGCGCAAACACAACAGACACACTATAAGGATACTGTGTCTAAAAGCTGGAAATATTTCTACACACTGTTCCTGTAGAAACCAAAACATTTTCTTCAGTATCTTAGACTTCAGATAAATTCAAATAAAGAAACACTTAAATCTGCCTATTACCAAGCTGATAAGGACATGGGGTTTGAAGGACAATTTCAACAACCTGTGTGGTAGTCTTTATTCTATATCTTGAAGAAAAAATATTTTTCGTCATATGTTGTAGATAACTAGATGTGGAAAAATTTCAGATTTCGTGTTTATATTTAAATCTGATGATGACAGATCTATAAATTAGAAAATATTGATACTAATAAATAAATGATGGATCCTTGTTAATTAACCTGTTATTTTTTTTTGTTGTTGTTGTTAAGATTAAGATTAATCAGGTATTTCCAACCTGACATGTGAGTCAGAACATACTAATGAAGAAATTTTCTTTTAAGTTTATAGACTGGAAATGCTCTCAATAAATAAAAGAAATTTACTTTTGTCGTAAGTATTAAAAAAAATCACACTTTTAAATTGATTTCCATACATTCAATTTTATGATTAAGAAAAAATTATCTCTAATTAAAGGAGATGAAAGCTACTTAGCATTATCCAATTCCTGATTTAAATCCTTGTGTTTTCCACCTACTCTTTGAAGAGTCTTTCTAGTTTAAATTTGTTCTTTCAGTCTGAAAATATATGGCATATGACACACACCTCTAGTTTATCAACAGTCATGGTTTCTAGTGCCTTCATAATCTACAAACATTATTTAGTGACGTTTCTCATGATGACATGAATTGCAATGTCTCCTGAGCTGAGTGACAATATATTCTTGGGGGGTGAGGAGGCCAGAGGGCTGGCAGAGCCAAGTTTATCTCTGTTACCTGCACCTTGGGCACCAGAAGCACCAGGAGCACGCCAGACACAAATTCAGATGTGGTCAGGGATCTGCAGGCTTTTAGCTACATCAACACTACCAAATAAAACAGGTCAGGACCTCTTCTTTGGTCCTATGGTCAACTGGCATGGTATCCCTATGGCTGAGGTGTCTACCCCATAGCAGGGTGGTCTCACCCTGGCTGCCAGGAGACCCTTGCATAAACACTTGCCTCAGCTGGGTCTGGTCTTTGCCAGGGAGTAGACAAGAACAGTAGAGATGAACACGTCAGGGCTTGTCTGCATTATACAGTCCTAGTCTACCAGTGCAGGCAAAGCCTTTTTTTAACAATATACTTATTTCCTGAGGTTTCCTGCTTTTATATAAGAATAAAATTAGAAAATAAAATCTCCATCAGAAACAGTAATTGCAAAATGACCAAGTAAGATATTCTAAAGCTCTTCAAAATGATCTCACTTGTTCCATCACTCACTGAAGGCTGCCACACAACGCACCAGTGTCTGGCCAGTGGTGGTCTGAAGGGAGCCAGCGCAAAGAGGTAGATGTGCCGAGGGATCCTTTGCAGGGTCAGTGAAGCTGAAGGGTTGTTGCCATTCCTTTCCAGCAGTCTACAAGCCACAGTCTCACTTCCTCTGCAAGGCCCTCAGCCTCAAGGAAAGACATATGTGATGTTTTTAATTACCAATACAGCTGCAACATTTTAAAGAAACTGTTTTCTCTTATCTATGCCCTTAAATGGAGGCAAGCATGCAGCCACAAAGGACAGACTGTAATGACACACAGTGAAATGCTCATAGCTTACTCAGTGACTTTGTATTATTCTAATTTTTTTTTGCATTTCCTTTTCATAACTTCTGAAATCCTTCTGTGTTCCTAATTCCTTCTTAGCCTGGGCGCAGCTAGCAAAAACATTAGGTGCTCCAGAAAAACATATGGGGCAACTGTATGTGTGGGTGAAACAGGATGCAGTATGAGGCAAAAGTTTCTTTTCCTTCAGAGTAACTTATTTCTTTATAGAGAGCATCACCACAACCACCAAAGATGAGCAAAAATAAATCCTTGCTACTTTCTGCAACTGGGTGCTAGAGAGTATGTGCTGAAAATAACACTATTCTATAAAGATTAATGTTGGTTTTTATTTGGTGGGTGTTATCTGGCAAAATGTAATGGGCAACAGGTAAAATGAAATAATTAGAGCTGATACACGTCACCTCATAGCAAACACTTGAAAGATTATAGAACAACTCCAGACTAGAAGAAGGTCTAGAAACTAAAACTGGGATCTACCTTAAAGGCCTGAAATGTAGTTTTTGAAAGCTTTCTAAAGTGGAATTTGCCTGAAGTAGCCCTGTTTTTCCCCGCAATCCTACTCCTCATTCTTGGCCTTCCTCTACCACCATCTCCAATGAGGCATCACAACTATTTGTGCAGAAATGCAATGAAACAGAACAAGGAACTAAAGGATGAAAAATAGCCTTCCCCTAACCTAATTTTTTTTTTACTGGACGTTATGTCAGTTACACTCAAAAATGCACCATCCTTGCATCTTTCTCATCAAAGACCTGATGGCAAAGAAAGGCTCAGAATACTTTGAGACTTAGAGAGAAGTGGAAGGCCTGCAAATGTGGTAGAATATGTCATGCAGGCAAGGATAAAGCTGTGGTTTGACCAAATCCAATGACATTCTGATATTTTCTTCAATTATTGGCTATGGCTAGAAACCTGTTTTTATGCTTAATCTGAGCAAAAGTTTTCAGGAGCAAAAGCCATCTTGCATTAAAAAAATGAAGACTGTATTACACAAGCATCTCTTTTGCACAGGCATGACTTCATTGGCATTAATAAGGGGCCAGTTTGTGTTTCTAGTTACTTAGTCACCAGCACTTTCTCTTGATTTCTGTGTGATGCGGTTGAAAATGTAGAGGCCTGCGGTCGAACAGAGTAGGTTTCCTTGGTCATGTTTTGAGGTTGCCAGGCATCTCCTTGAACAAGCCGTGCCTTCCTAAAACAATGAGAGTGAAGCAATCCATTGCAATACTGAGTGAAGAAATAACCATGCAGATCAAGAACTTAGCTCAATTAAAGGCCCAGGTAAATATGGGGCAAGAAGGGACCAATGATGGCTGATGGCTGTCACCTGAGTCTGACACTGGAAGGAAGGAATTAATGTAGAGGACACAAATATAAGGGTCTGCCAACACCTATGCCTCTGCTTTTGATGGAGAACCTTCTAAAGATGATAAGCACAGAAATATACCATTTAATTTTATTCAAACATCACTCATCTTTGCAAGTATCCATGCAGAAGGGAGGCTAGATCCAAAGTCCAAGTATGTCCTCTAGCAAGTCCCCCTTCAACTGTGTAGGGTTTGGGTTGTATTCAGGGGTTAGAATAGAGGTATGTATGGTCCATACAGCCAAACTGTGTTCACCCATGGAACAGTGTGGTTTTTTACACTCCTCACTGAGATGAGCCCGTGGTTTGTGCTGAACTCCTAAAAGGATTTTGGGCAATGTTGGCAGATTGTCCTAGCTCAAAACTGTGTGCGGGATCATACTAACATTGAACAGTATGGATACCTGGGACTCTGTCCTCAATCCTGGACTTGCATACTTTACTATTACAAAGACAGTTGAAGTTGTTACCACCAGGAGGAGAGAGGGAAGAAGCTTGTTTGCAGGGGAATGTGTTCTCTCTTTAATTCTAATGATTCCTGGCTATTTTTATGTACAGTAGTTAGTTTTCAGACTGATGAGAAGGAGTCTCATTTGTGCAGATGGGAAATGCTTATTATGCTAATAGTGTTCTGCATTGTTAGTGGAGATTATTAGACAGAGATGTTAGAAATGCCTCTAGTGGAATTAAGTAGGTGACAAGGTAAAACGAAGAGATAAATGACAACAGTGATTAGGAAATGGATTGTGCTGAATACCATAGTGCAAAGGAAGAGAGGAAAGGAACTACTCTTACAACAAATTGTTTAATCAGTGATGTATCTATCAGAATAAGATAGTTTACCTAGAGGATATCAAACACTGCTTGTGAGATTACATGTGATGTTTAATCTGGAGGAAGCTGAGAGAAATGTCAAAATGGTCAGCAAGGAGGAAAAACAGAACACCTGAAAATAGGGAAACCACAGACAGGCTTGTGTTTCATAATGAATATATTCTGCCAAATAGCTGTATTATGTATGGCTAGCTATATATTTTAACATGCAGTTTAATGAAATGTGCTATTCATCTTCTCTGAACTTGTAATCAATCAAGAAAATCTGACATTAAAGATAGGCATACAGGCTGCACAGTCACACCTGTCTCATGTTACATTGAAAACTGTTGCTCTTTGGCATGTTGTTTCTATACCTAGATCCGTTGCTGCAGCTGGAAGATGGGATTTGTGACTGAAGTCTGAAAAATAGGTATTGGGTTTTGTTTCTGAAGCGACACATGTCAGCAGCCTAACTATGCTCTAAACTTTTACTAAATGCCTGGTGGAAATCAATGCTCATTTATAAGTGCCAGTGCAGCACTGCAGTTTGATATGAGAGAGCTAGTCATGATAAATAAATAATTCAAGGAATATGGCTTTTTTCCTTGTCTGTGAATCAGCAGTGAATCAGTCCTACCAATATATTGATCATTCTTAATTATTTAGAATGGGTAAAAGTTTTCCTTGTTGTGTCAATTACCATCACATGGCATGTTCAAACATTGATCATTTTGACTGTTCACACTTGCAGTATGTGACAGATCGCTAAAGTTTCTGGAGTCGTTTTGACTCTCTCATCATATGCCTGAAAATTCTGTGAGAAGCAGAAGAGTGATGAACAGCAAATAGTTACATTTGTTAACTGATAAAGAATGTTCATGTTTGCATTCAAACTTTCCTGCTTTTGTACATGGCAGGCAATGTAATGATTACTTTTTTCTCCCTGAGATTGAATATATGTTAAGCAGAGAAATCTGATGGGACAAACACCCCTTCCTTTGGATTAATTCTGTGTATCTGTGGCTTCCTAGTAGAAATAATCATGAATGCAAAGACTTATTGACAAGATAACTTGCCTTAACTGGTTGTAAAATGGTTTCCTGAAGTCTATCTGAAATGGACATGTGTGAAGTAGCTGTTTGCTGATTTCCAGCACCACTGAAAAGCCTCATGCACCAGCTGACTTTATTTCCTCCTATTCTGACTCTGTTAGTGGATGGCCAGAATCTCTAGTCTACTTGGCCAAAATGACGGACTACCTATCTTCCTAAAAGTATGGGTTAGGGGTTGATGTGCCCTCTGTTGCTGCAGTACCCGAGTGCCTCACAATCTTTAAAGCCTCTGAGAAGAGCAGGTAAAATTATATCCTTTCATAGATGGGAAACTGGAGCAAAGAAAGACTCCATGGCTTGCCTAATGTCACATAGGAAGTCTGCAGTTGAACAGGGAACAAAACAAATTTTCCAGGTTCTGGGCCTTAAACATCCTTTCATGTTGATAATGCAGGAGATTCTTGAGCTGCAAAGAGCAACAACAAAGGTCATCTCCCATGAGGAGGTGCCCATGATACAGAAAGTGTGCTCAGCTCTTTTTGGTAGTCGGTACGAGGGGAAGAGGAGAGGGAAAAACTGTTTCATTTCTACTGAAAAGCAATTTGGAACAGACTGTGGATGTATGATTTTACACGATAGTGCAGATGTAAACTGGTGTAAGCAAGGAGTAATCACCTGTGTCCTGTTAGGAGAAATTCTTTATTCCTCTCCTTTCTGACACTGAAGATCAGGTGAGGAAAGTTCATTGGGTAACCCAGCAGGAAAGAGTAGGAGATATTGTTTTTGGAGTGGGAAGTTCTTGTTTTAAACACTATCAGTTTTTATGAGACTGCTTAATGAAGTTGGACTGTTTCTGCTAGAAGAAGAAAAGGCACTTAACATGAGGGCCTACACAGAGTCTTTCAATATTTCTTTAGGTATGAGCAGCTATTTGCTGTGTCTCCCTGAAGAAACATGGGAGCAAGGTAATCTTTCCTTTGGGTTGTCATAGTTATGAGGAGGAGCAAAGTTACACTGTGGAGAATATTTCTGCACCAGAAGTGTCTCCATGAGTCCAAGTTGCCTCTGATCAGGCACATTTTTGCAATACAATGAATTATTGTCTTATTTTACAAACATCTGAGACAGCCTTACAAGAGAACTTTTTTTAAAGTTGAGAATAGACAAAGACACAATGTCCTCTTTTTGCTAGTCAGCCCATTCCCACACCGCCACAAAAGCATTGTCATCAGGCTAAGCCTCCAACTGTGACTCTGACCTCTGTCCTTCCTGGACCGTAAAAACATCAGTCAATACTTGAGACCCCTGCAAACAACAGTCTTTGATGAAAGTACCCTAAAGCCTCTAACACTCCAAAACTCTGATCACTGAAAAAAAAAAAAAAAAAAAAAAAAAAGGCATCCCTGGGTGGATCCCTGGACAATATGAGTCTCAAAAACAACCACTCAGTCTGTTTCTTTTGTAAATAAGGTGACTAAGAGGTTAGTAAAATGCTGTGCCATTCACTTCACTTTCTCTTTGGGTCTTTCCCTGACTTTGGATTTACGTATGGCACAGACAGCAATTCTTTTGGGGAAATTCTGACTTTGCAAAAATTTTGGGATTCCTATCAGGGAAACCTAATAGAATATTTTTAGATAAGGCAATCTGAACTGAAACTGCAGCATTTAATTCTGGGCTGATTTTACCTTTGTTTCCTTCTTGCCTCCTCAAAGTTTTGTTTCAGGTATCTTGGAATATCTGGAGATTCGTGCTAGAAAATAGAACATGAGGAATACCAGATACTGCAGTAACTAGGCCAGGTGCCCACCAAAGCTGAATTATCGCTCCCCTCCTCAACCAGACAGGGAAGAGAAAGTACAATGAAAGGCTCATGGGTTGAGATAAGGACAGGGAGATCACTCAGCAGTTACCATCATGGGCAAAACAGACTTGACTTGGGGAAATTACTTTAATTCATTACCAATCAAGCCAGAAAAAAAACCTTTCCCCCCACCCCTACCTTCTTCCCTGGCTTAACTTAATTCCCAATTTCTCTACCTCTTCCCCTCCCAGAAGCACAGGGGGACGGGGAATGGGGGTTGCGGGCAGTTCATCACGCGTTGTTTCTATTGCTCCTTCCTCCTCACACTCTTCCCGTGCTCCAGCGTGGGGTCCCTCCCATGGGAGACATTTCTTTATGAACTTCTCCAGCATGAGTCCTTCCCACAGGCTGCAGTTCTTCATGAACTGCTCCAGCGTGGGTCCCTTCCATGGGGTGCAGTCCTTCAGGCACAGACTGCTCCAGCATGGGTCCCCCATGGTGTCACAAGCCCTGCCAGCAAACCTGCTCCAGTGCAGGCTTCCCATGGGGTCACAGCCTCCTTTGGGCATCCACCTGCTCCGGCATGGGGTCCTCCATGGGCTGCAGGTGATATCTGCTCCACCATGGACCATTATGGGCTGCAGGGGGACAGCCTGCCTCACCACGGTCTTCACCACGGGCTGCAGGGGAATCTCTGCTCCAGCGCCTGGAACACCTCCTGCCCCTCCTTCTGCACTGACCTGGGTGCCTACAGAGTTGTTGCTCTCACATAGTCTCACGCTCTTCTGCTGGCGCAGAATTTCTTTTCCCCCCCTTCTTAATACACTATCCCAGAGGCACTACCACCGTTGCTGATTAGCTCGTCCTTGGCCAGTGGTGGGTCTGTCTCAGAGCCAGCTCGCATTGGCTCCGTTGGACATGGGGGAAGCTTCTGGCATCTTCTCACAGAAGCCACGCCTTTGGCCCCCCTGCTACTAAAACCTTGCCATGTAAGCCCACTACACCTGTCCAGGTACAATGAATTCTTAAATGGGGCTGAACTGAAACATGGTGATCCAGTTCAATAAATTGAACTTAAACGTCTCAGCAAATTAATATTGTTATACTGTATTTTGCATTTTTAAAATTATGTCATTCCCATTCAATTAAAGAGCAATTTTTGTAATTTTCTATCCATCAGAGAAGGGTGAATGTTCTGTAAAAGAAAACTTCCTATTCAATTTATCAATTGCAGATTGATAAATAGCAACAATTATGTGTACTTTTTGACTTTTCATAGTCATTTATTGCATTTAAAAATAAAAGAGCCTGGAAAACTCTACTTAATAGAAAAAAACAGCACACATAAAAACCACCTGAAAATATTTACCTCAATTGTTGTATTTTTAAATAGGTCTTGACATCGGCTGGCAAAGAGTAAATGTATTCTATGTACTTGGCTGGCCAAGTGCTTACTTGCCCACTAGGTAAATAGTAGATGACACTGGTTTTCTAGAGTGAGTGACGAACTAGCGTGAGGGCTGAGTTGTCCTGAGAAGGGGACCACAACATCCCTTAATGAAAGTGCAAACCTAATTTCATGTTCAATGAATTTAAGCACTGGAGAGGTACTGGCACTTGCATGTATTCTGTTCTGCTGGTGACTTCCTTTTTTATTTACCTCCAGAAAATCTCAGAGTAACTACACTTCTAATCCAGCTGTCTTAGATAGGAGCCTTCACATAGATGAACAATTCCAGATTGCCATCTGCCTAAAATTGAATGTAGAGCTGCATAAGAAACACTATTTCCACCCAGTAAAACTCTTCAGACGTATTTCTGTATTTTTCATCTCCTTTGGGATGATCAGGGATCTTATAAAATCTTTTGGTGGAGAGCAGAAAGGAAAGAAAATGAAGCATGAGGTAAGGGATTTATGTTCAAATACCTGCCCTGAACAAGCACCTTGTGACTGAAAAAAACATTGATTTGGGTAATAGTGAAAGGTAATTCATGAGCCAACATGAACACGTAGCTTTCCTGCCTCATTCTGTGCCAGTTCCCTAGGACTTCAAAGTTTGAATCAAAGTTTCTGCCTTCTGTTGTTAAAATTTTCTGTGAGCTGTTTTTCTCTTTCTGAGGGTTTACCTCTCCTCCATGATGAGCAGAGCATTTGGTGGGTAACTTCCGCCAGCGAAGCTGCTCCTGTCTAACCACAAGCTGGTGAACTCAAAAACTTTCAGAGAGCTGGATTTAGGCTATGGAATTCACAAAGGATTAGGAAACCTATACAGGTGAGTATTTACAATCTAAGCAACAATATTTTTCTCTTTGTCTTTTCATTTCATGTAAAATTTCAGAATGCATGCCATATCACCAGTCTTTTTCTTCCTTAAAAAAGCTTTGAATCCGCATGAAAATCAGGAACAATGTATCTAGATTGCTTCTACTGCATGTAGGAAAGGAAGAAGGCAGCATAACAAAGACTGCAATGTCTAGTTTTAAACATGTAGGAAATTTTCACTTATAAACCCAGGAAGGCTATAAGGTAGATTAATATTTTTCTTTGCAGTAATATATAACTCTAATTAACTACTGCTTCTGTAAGTGTAAGAAAAAACAGACATATTTTCATAGATTTTTGTATTACAAACTCTGAAGAAATTACTGTAATGATCTAAAGTAACTTACTTCATAACTCTGGACATAGAACTTCCCTGCATTAATTCCTACTTGAACTAGAGTATTGCTTGTAGAAAAGAATCTAATCTCAGCATCTTTAGCAATGCTTAAATAACAGGATTGTGACTAAATTATGCTAAGACACGAAGGGAAATTCAGCAATGATAAGCTATCCTACATACAAGTGCACCAACCTCTATCCAACTCTTTAAATGCTACTGTAGAACAAATCAAATTTTAAAAAGTATAGATGAAATCTATTTGTTCCATGTTTTCAATCTGCTAGCTTTTTATTTTTTTTTAACATGCCCAGATCTGGGAGACTTCCATGATGGGATGATTTTGTAGGTTATATGGTATGACTTCACTGAAAGCAACTGACACATGCAGAACTATTCACAAATTAAAAAAAGAAAAAAAAAAAAAGGCTATGCATACATCCCAAGATTTTGATTGCTCTCAGCAAATTAAGTTCCCAGTGTCAGGAAAGATTTATTACTATTTTCAGTGTGTATATTTAAAGTCAGTCTGGTATGCATGTTTAAAGTAATAAGGTAGACATCAGAAAGTTAACAGTTTAATAACAGGTTGCCTAAGAATGCCAGGGCCCTTACAGTGATCTGAACGTAATTGACAGCTATTATTCTTCACTTAGAAGCAATGGCCCACCCCAGGAGCAATGAACAGAGAAATCATATAGTATCATGTTCCTTCTTGATTGAACAACTTCAGGGGCCCATGGCTAACTGCATGGCCTGTTGTTCAGCTGCAAAAGTGTCTTTTTATTTGTTTGAGGAAGTGCACAATTGAATACGGAGGTGAAAGAGAGGCCATTTCTCTTTTCTTTTTTTTTTTCCTTTTCCCCCTCAGCCTCAGAAAGGTCAGGAGCCTGCTTCATCTGTCATGCTTAATCAGCTGATGAAAACTCTGCTGATGCACGGGGTTGTGGCTCCTCTATTTTAAGCATAAATCTTAATGGAAGAATCATTCTGTAATGTGTTACTTCCTGAAATGTGGAGCTGCTCTTTTAGGAGGTGCTGGAGGCTTCTGGTAGCATGCGTGTACAGTGTTTCTGGAGCTCTCCCAGGGCACTACGCTTTTGTTGGGTGATATATGTGACAGCTTCCCAATTGCATACGATAAGGCATGTGGTCTCAGACTCCAGCAAAAGGCTGTAACAAAGGGACTAGACGTCCCAACTGGAATGTGAAACAAGTCATCATGACTACAGTTAACAGGATGCTGCTGACTGAGGAACAAAGATGGGAGTACATTTCAATTGCCAGAATTCATTTGCTTGTTCCCCTTCAACCCATCATCTTTCTGATTCAGTTTTGCAGAAAGTGGAAAAATGCTGTGTATCTAGTAAAGGTTGGCAAGAGAAGTGCAAGTTTTGAACTAGAGAGGAAGATGGAATTACGCAACGTTGGCACAAGCGGTCCTTTGTCCTGGCTGGTAGGTCTGGCTGAGCATGCAGACGGACAGATACTGTCCCTCTCTTTTCAGTGACACATCTCTTTTAAAACCCTTTTGAGATCTTTCCGGTTAAAGATGTCTTTTCACTAAAAATTATGTATCTATCTACTTGCCACGTTCTCGTTGTTTGTCTTCAGATATGACATATTTGTTATACGCATACATTGCAGGAAGGACCAAGAATTTGTCTCAGCAAGAAGGTCCTATAAAGAAAAGCTGCAGCACCATAAAATGCAGTGCCTTCTCTACTATCACAGAAGACACTTAGAAAGCAAAAGGGGAATGAGTTGCAACACAGAAATATGCTGTCCAAGATGGTAATGGATACTACTTTTTGCCACAGGATGGAGGAAAAGGAAACAATTCCCAGCGTCACACAAAATGAAAGTAGTTTACAGCACTTCTTTTTAATGAGCCTAATCTGCCAGAAACACACATGTGAAATAAGAAAATACAATTACACCTAATGACTTTGTGTGGGCTCAGAAAAGAAGCAGCCTTGATGTGGCCTGTGTCAGGTATTCTGACAGGAAAATATTTGTTACTTTAAAAAAAGTTCAACAGAACGAGCTGGATTTCAAGAACATTTTGCTCCATAGGCTGATGTGCCATTAAATTGTTCACCATTGTATTCATGTACGTACTGAATTTATGAAGTCCAGCATTAAGAAAAACAGAACTGCAATAAAGAGACTTCACAACAGCCTCCCTCTACCCCAGTTTTATCGCATGTAATTGGGAGGTATTTCTCACTGTATCACAATGTACAAGAAAACACAAATGAATGCACAGACAAGAGATGTATTGGATGCATGGAGTATTCATCAGCTGTCCTCTTGTGTACACAGAATTCAAGGTCCTTGGGCTTGCCGGAATATTATATTCATGGCATCTTGAACTTGGAAATACTACCGTGGGCATAATATACATGATGCACCTTCAGAGAAGCCCAAGAACATTTAAATATACAGCCACCTCAGACAGACATACGCATGTGTGGAGGCTACATCACCCTCTAACACAGCTTCTCCAAACATACAGGCTGCAACCTCATGAAGAGTCATGATAGCAATTCTGGTTTTGGTGCTAAGCCAGAAGCTCAGTTTTCAACCACATGTAAGGTTGCAACTGGAGAGGATTTGGGAACTGGTATTCTAGTGACAAAGTGCAACTCTGCAAGTTACAGCGGTGTCTCAAGATTGAGTGCATGTGTGCTCATGTGTGCGTGATTCACGTCACTCGTTCTCCACCTACTGGTGGCATTTTTAAGGCCTATAAACCCCAGTGCCCCTGCTATGAGTGATGTGGAGGTTACCACTAGTTAACCCCATAAAAATGTGCAATCAGCTAATTGGAAAATTCTAATTAAGCCTGTGCTCATGGCGCAGACATCCATATATGAAAGGCACTCAGCTTGTCTGTATGACTGGCCTGCTTGCCACTGGAGAGCAGCAATGGGGTTGGGAAAGCTTTCCTTTCCCAACCACTGGAGCATGATGGCCTGGATGACTGTGCTGATGGCTGGCTTGCTGAGGGCCGATTTTTCTGCTGCAGCCACCCATGGTTCCTTAGTTCCAGCTGCCTATTCATCCATGTTCCCTGTTCTCACTAATCGCCATTTTGAAACAAAATGAACAGGGGTGAACACAACTATCATTAGGAAAAACGATGACAATTAAATATAATTAATAAACACTCCTATTACAGGGCATATGCATGCTGTGTGTCTAAACTGGACTGAGTCTGAAAATTACTACACCTCATTACCCAAATGAATTGGAATTACACAGCACAACTTCCACTATTAATACAGCTTAAAGAAATCCTCCATTTTTTCTCATGTATATCTGTTTCCAGAAAACTCTGTGCTTTTTAGTCAAAGAATATTAGAATGAACATTGCTAATCACATCAGTCCAGATGGTTGGCTCTCTTCTTGCCAAGTGGAAGTATTGTAACCTATTTAATGTGCAATTTACATAAGCTCCGTGTTAATAAAGATCCATGAGCTTGTGGACTATTTCTCTACTCTTTTCTGTATTATGGGTTCAGTCCACAGAGGCAGAGCATAGTGCTTGTAACTGCCGTTGGTGCTGGCCGCTGAAGCCAGGACTGCTCAGTACCTTGCCCCCAACCCTTTGTCCCTGTCTTCTCACAGAAGTATGGGATCCTATAATTGATCATTATCCCCTTTTGAAGTCAAAAGTACAGTTAGGAGCATACATGCCAAGCCCACATAAATCTGTGGTAAAGGCTAGAGTGAAACCTAGCTCAAAATAAAATTATCCTGTTATTGTGTGCATTCAGCCTGCATTCTCGGACCAGCTGGAATGTGTTAGAATTGTTTTGTGTTTATGGGCTCTCCAGCTAAACCTTACACAATTTAATTTTCTCTGGAAATTTACTAACTTTGAGGCTACTGTGCACCCTGTCCTTCAGTCCAGGTAGGATTTTCTGTGTGGCAGGTCACACTATGCTGGTGATCACAACATATTTTTCTGATGGTGGAATGATGTGCTTATGAATTCCTGTTGGTATCTCTGTAACTCATATGAGAAAAGTTTTTGTTGCTGAGAGCACATCTCCAGCAGGTTTGGCAGGCCATACACCTTTCTGTTATCCAACTGTTATGTGGAAAGAAAGCATACAACCACAGATCATCTAACATTAAGTCATGGACTTGGCTGTACATCCCCCACTTTTCCTGAATCTTCTAGAGATATCTATGGAAGGCAGAGACTGCTTTTTTCTAGTCACTGTAGACACTTGTTGTAAGAGTACTTGTGCTTTTTGAAGAGCTTGTCATATGTACAAATGGGACAGACATCAGCTGAACATGGGAAACAGACAAAATTGTTTCCAAGGCCATATAGGAGTTAAAAGGTAGAATCACACAGCTCATTCTACAAGGCTGTGCTACCTAGATTAGCAATAAAGTTTGACATAAATCTGGAAAGGAGATGACCTGTGTCTGAATATTTACTAATTTGGTAGGTTGTTGGCCGATATGTGCTTGTTATGTTAAAAGCACTAGAACCTATGTAATTATGCATTTCATGTTTAATACTTTGATGTTTAATTTAACTATTAACATTTCAGAACATATTAAAGCCTATTGGGAGTATTACCGCAGGTATGGACATAGTGGTGGAGGGTGCATATCTGTCTGTACTATGTAACAGAGCACAATAAGATGCCAATGGTTTAACACTTTCCATTGTTGAATCCAGAAGTGTCATCTTTGACACTACTGGAGAAATGTTGGAGCTATTGAGATTAAAGACCAGATACCGCAGGATGGGTTTGACCCACCCAGGGATTTCTCCAACCAAAATGATAACAAACAAACCAAAATGATAACAAAAAAAAAACCTTTGTTTGTACCAAACAAAACAACTTTATGGAGAACCAGCACATGGCCCAGAGCTGTCTGAATCTGCTGTTCTTATGTGCTGCTTTGCCATTTCAGACAATTACAACATATTGGATCCTGAAATCTCAGACACCTCTGTGACGTCCTATTCATCTGCCTTTCACTAACAGGTCATCAACTTCGCGGGCAGTATGGGCATGAACACCTATGTTGTCTGTGACCAAAGAAGAAGTATGGTCCCCTTCTCTCCAGGCAGAGACTGTTACAAAAGAAGTCCCTGCCCCCAAGAAGGTGGTACAGCCCATTCACTACCCGTGTCCTGGCACTGGAAAAGGAATCAGAGGAAGCTGTGAGTGGAGGAGGACAACATCCACTCCAAAAATGCAGTTGTACTAGAGAAAGAAAATTTGTCTATTTAAAAGGATAGGGCATCAGACAATGTTTAACCACATGATACCTACATGATATTTGTGGGGAGGCTTGGACTGTGTAGCCTCAGTTGGGGTTTCCTCTGGATGGGCTCAACTTTGCACTAACATAATTTCCAATGTCCAAATGGCACAATCTAATCTGTAATAAGCAGCCAACACGGATATGATGCAAGAACAGGAAAACAGGAGAAAAAACAGGCAAATTAAAAAAAGAGAAATAAAAACTCAGAAAGAAACATACTGGTTAGACAGACTGCTCGAGTACAAAGGGTAATTTGTACTTTGGAAATACGTTCCAAGAAACTTCTTATTGCTACTAAATTGAGTTTTTCTATTAAAGTGAATTTTTCTAGTAAAAATATGACATCAGAGAAGACTTTATGATAGAAAGGATAGTCTGTAGCATCAGTTGACTGAGAGGGCTATGTGATCTTTGAAACTGGAAGTTTTTAAGAACAGCTTGCACAGGCATCCAGTGGTCTTTTTAATGCTTTTCAGCTGCTGGGGATCTCAACTAAAGTTTTTGTAGTAACTTGTGTGTACGTGTGTGTGTATTTATGTATATTTATGCACACGATGGGGGTTTAAGAGAACAAATTCTTATAAAGCAAGAACATCCTAGCTTATCTATTACCAAGACAATACTAATTGTGCGAATATTTAGTGGTTATATGGTAGAAAGCATTAAAACCCCACAACCATTACTTTGTAAAGGCCCATATGAATTTCTCCTGTGCACAACTTCTTACACAAAGCCTAAGGTGACTCTTGCCTGTTTCTGCAAGCCTGGGGACAGCCAATAAAATCTCCTCTGAGGGTTGCTTCAAAGGCACAGGACGTTCACTGCTCTGTGCCTTGTTGTGCCAGGCCTGGAGCAAATATTTGTGCTTCTTGTGCTTAGCACAGCAGGAGAGTAAGACTCTAGGTTTTACTAAGAACTGCAAAGTTCTGGCTGGGACTCTCCTGCCTCAATGTGGCAGCTGCTCTTGCAATCCTCTGTCAGGACTGATGTAGACAGAGTAGCTCTTAGTTTTGGAGGGGCAGAGGAGAATGGATAGGATGACTCTGCCATGACCCTTTCTGCCTGGTTTCCTATGACTCCTTGAAAACAAACAACTGAAACTCTAAGTGAGACTATTTTCAAGCACTGCCAGTCTTCAAGACTCCAAGCCTGAAAATTCGGAGAATATTTTGTTGACAGGAACCTGTCACTTGCATTTCTGACAGATGTTGTCTTGCTTGGTTGTTGTTTTGGTTTTTGCCTGTTTCAACTGAAATGTTGAAATATCCTTTCCATGTGTATGGGAAAGATGGAATTACTCAGGAGTGATTTCTTCTAACCTTTAGAAAACACCCCTGTATTCTTCAATTGGCTGCTTCTAATGCTTCCTACTGCTTTAAGCTCTATTTTCCTACAGAACTGTGTGTTTATGGCATTTTAATCAAGTCTCCTTATTAAAGGTGTGAGCACCATTTTTTGTAAGGTGAAGGTTGAGCACAATCTACATCAACACCTGACAGAGCCTGGTGATTATACATAACCTACATAACAGCTTTTCTGTTACACTTTTGACTAAGTTCTCACTCATTTCCTAAACCTTGTCAAGACAGGCAATCTGCCTTCCCATTGGAATCTCATGCCCACTGCCCACCATTACAGTCAGCTATCAATGAATGAGGTGACTGTAAACTAAGTTATATTTACTGGTACCTGCTAGTACCAGCTAAGTCTTCTTTATCTCTTAATACAAAAAAAGCCCTGGTGAGTACATGTTCTTGCAAGATTTACAGTAGGGATTAGAATCTGGAAGATAAATTTTCCTTCCCATTTCACATACGCAACCTATTCCCAGGTCAGGATTCATTCTGTCACTTAACACAAGGGAAGACTCTGGCATGAAATCCAGGATATGTTTTAATCTATTAATCAAAACTGGTGTAAACTTATCTTTAGACCTTGTCCAGACAAGAAAGAAAAATCATGTCCAAACACAAATAACTAAAACAAGTTCTTACCTGCTTTATTTCTGTGGGTCTTTTTTCCTACTTTTTTCTTTTTTCTTTCTTTCTTTTTTTTTCTAAATTTTAGAGACTTAGTTGGAATTTTACTGTTGAAGGGTGAACAGAGGCCCCTCAAATGACTTATTTCAGGTCTGTAATGATTATATTTGTATTAATGCTAAAATGGCCGCAAGAGTCTCCAAGCAGGTTTTTCATTTGTACTGGATATTATACCAACATCTAGAAAGACTTTTCTTCCACAAAGACTTTAGAAAAGTTTGAGAACCTAAACGTATTAAAACTTTACCAAAACAAAACTTCAGTGCTGGACATGGTTGCTGAAGTCTAACAAATATGTTATGTGAATGACTGACTTGTCACTTCAGTAACTACTGATTCCTATTTTGGACGTTCAGGTTACTTTTATTACTTACCTGTTTCCGCGTTTCATCCTGATTTTACAATTGGTTTTGCCTAAGTGAGCCCTATCATCTTGCTATGGTAATGGTAGGGACTAGTCCTTTCACGTCTTCTGTGTATCATTGCTCTCGTGGGGTAGTCTTACTCTTAAAAATTATTTCTCTAAACAAAGAAGAATCTTATTGCAACCATGTCTCATTAATCTAGCCTATTGTCCTACTGAAAAATCAGGTAACTAGAAATATAAACATATTTATGTTCCATTTGCTCCACCTGTTCTATCATGTTCTCCCCTAGTAGTTAAGAACATTGCAACACTAGGATTTATCAACTGACTGTCAAATTCAAGAAAGCTAATATTTAACCTGCTCCTTTATAGCTGGCCTCAGGCTTTGAATCTCCCCATATGACCCTCAAGTAATAATTAGAGCAATTAGTTCCTGTCCCTCTGGGATAATTGCTAGCATAAATTGAGCTTTCCTAAAAGTTCCTCTAAAAAGTCAGAAAGAAAGAAAGAAAGAAAGAAGGAAAGAAGGAAAGAAAGAAGGAAAGAAGGAAAGAAAGAGACAGAAAGAAAGAAAGAAAGAAAGGAAGAAAGAAAGAAAGGAAGGAAGAAAGAAAGGAAGAAAGGAAAGAAAGAGAAAGAAAGGGAAAAAGGAAAGAAAAAGAAAGGAAGGAATAAAGGAGCAAAGAAAGGAAAGAAAGGGAGAAAGAAAGAAAAAGAAAGAAAGAAAGAAAGAAAGAAAGAAAGAAAGAAAGAAAGAGAAGAAAGAATGAAAGAAAAGAAAGAAAGAAAGAACCCAAACCCCACTCAAAAACTGAGGGAAGGAAAAGGCTGTAGACACAAACCGGCAAAAGTACATGGGAAAAGGAAGAGCAAGACAAGACAATTTTCCACATTCCATTCCTGTGATGCTGCCTCACTCACAAGCACCACATATATAACATTCCTTCTTGCAGGCAGCAGGCCTCCCTACCCCAGGTGCCATCAAAAATTAAGGGAGGGAAAAAAAAGAGAAACTCATATCTTAAAAGCAACCCTGTTTTTCATCAAAACATATTGCTTTAAGGCAACCATCTGACTGGAAAGGGGAAAAAAAATTACAGAAGTCTTGTTCTCTAAATTTCTATGTAATGCTCAGCCAAAAGAATAACTGAACAGTAATGAGCAGGAACATGAATTTACCAAGTTAAAGGGAGAAACACTGCAGTGGAATAATTTGCTAAAGGGGATTAGGTGCAGGTCAACATAGCCCTCTGTGGTCAGCAGCAACGAAAGCAGAATCAAGCAGAAATTCATTACAAATCCAGTGCCAAGAGTAGGAATGCTGTATTTAATGATTTCAAAACTTGGCTTTGTTCAGAATCAGCACAAAACCTGACAATTTCAGATTTCTTTTTGAAAGAAATAGTACAAGCTGTTTTATTTCTCTCAAAGTCTTCTGTTTAAACAACATTAAAATATTTCTTTTTTATTTTAGCTTTTTTTTATACTTTGTGACGTACATATGAAAATATTTAAAGTAAACAAATAAGAAACCCTCCTATCTGGTTCAAATACATAGAAATGGGAGAGTTTAAAAAGTCAAAAGTGTTGTCCATATCTTTTTTTTTAGTGAAAACTAAATACTGCTGAATTTCAAGAATTGGCTTGGGTAGACCCACATGAACACAGAGTATACTCTCCCAATAGTAATAAAGCAGCTCTGCTTCAGAACTTAATTGCCCACCGTTGCTTTATTTTAAATGTATTGCTTAAGTGCACTCATTCTAAAAGGAAATACAATTAAAGTAGTTAATATGAAATAATTTTTTTGGACTATGGGAAAAAAGGTTGATAAAAGAATCTTGAAATGGTTTCACATCACTTGTCTAATTGTAAAACACCCTAATTCCTTCTATTTTTCTTCTATCTTTGAGGAGACCCTGGTGTCTCCTATCTCTGCCCCTATTTTCTTAAGAAAATAATTCAGGATAAGATTGATATTTTACAATATTATCATAGGTGAAAAATTATGTACTTCAGAAATGGAAAAAAGAGCTAACTAGTATTCAGAAAATTATTTAACTTCTGCTTAACTGTTGGTCCTTGGAAGAGATAATCATGCCCTGTGCATGAGCCTGTTTCCATGGCTCGGCTGCCCTGGAGAAGGGCTCTGAGACAGAAAGTCTCCATTGCCCTTTCTTGTCCAGGTGAGCATGGAGTGAGTGGCAGAAGGACAGAGGTTTGGAAGAACTGAGAACAGGTCTCTGACTTCACTGAGTCAATGTCAGCCTGTCTCCTGTACAACCTCAAGGCTGAAAAAGGTCATTCATGAGCCGATGCAACATGGGACTAGCTTTAGGTCAAGTTGACTGGGACAGAAGGTGCACTGAGCAGCCTAGGGGTGATGAACGTAACACAGGAGTCATTCTCACCTCAACACTTGTCCCATCCAGTCCTTTGACATATGATTTGAGTCCCAGGACATGATTTTTGGTTTGCTGGAAGTCCTGTGTTGTTCATCAGCTTTCAGAGAATCATGCCAGGAGTAGAAGTACTTTTGTAAGTATGGCAGAAACAGTGTCAGAGAAAGGCAATGTCTTTTAACCTGAAATTTACTTATTTCATACTGGGTCATCTGTATGTATGGGTAGGCTGACTACTGAACTCTGGTGATTTGATAAATTTTATTGTTTTGAACAGACAGGCATCAGGACACACTGGTAAAGACTAGGTGCTTAGTAACAATATTTAGATGTATTTTGTAGGCTAACAAAATGTTGAGTCTGTGTTCTGAGACACAAATGTCAATACAGGCACTGACTAATTATTTGGCTTTCCACATCTGCATGAATTTGGAGCAATCACAATGAAGGCAGAGAAACTCTAGTGATATAAAATATTGGATTACTGTACTGTTAAAAAAAAAAAAAGATAAGCAACACCTAAATCCTCACATAATGCACACTTCACATATGGTTATGAATTCAAATGAAATATAGAGATCTAAAACAGAGCAGATCATGGCTGACATCAGACACTGCAGGCATATATATTTATATTTTCTTCAGTATTTCCTGAGAGATCAGGAAGCATAGCTGACATACATGCAAATGAGGTAATTTCCTTATCCTTGAAGTCAGTGTAAGAGGTGCTTGGTCACTTTAACTAGATGAAGTGATACACATAGGAACTGCCAGCTTCACTTAGCAGAGTAAGTTATAAGACCTCATGCTCCTTTGAGAATTTGCACCTTTCTCACTACTGGTACAAAATATAAATGGCAGGACATGTAATGGGTGAGTTAAGATGTCAGGGTACAAATCCTCATCAGCCAAGAATCATGGAGGGCATCAGGTCTTGTAAGGAATCTGCTCTGAACAAAAGGGTAATGGAAAAACTCACACGGACTTGTGA
This sequence comes from Ibycter americanus, assembly GCA_035590275.1. Taxonomy (NCBI): domain Eukaryota; kingdom Metazoa; phylum Chordata; class Aves; order Falconiformes; family Falconidae; genus Ibycter; species Ibycter americanus. The sequence continues at coordinate 27,664,645 of JAVJGI010000062.1, read as the reverse complement.
TACACCACTCTGGACTTTGGGGTAGTATTTAAAGCTTTAGAGAAACTTAAATGAACAGGTAAAGTCTGTCCAGAGTAGAGGTGCCAATGATACAGCTAGAAGGGACAACAAAAAGAGAAGCATGAGTTTAGAAACATTTTCATTAGATAAAAGTCCAGTCAAGTTTACATGATCCTGCTTCATAAATAAAATTTCTTCCATTTTATTTATTTTGATTATGTTTCTTATGTGCTAAGTGATGGCACAGCACTTCAAGAGGGATGATTTCCAGTGCAAATTTGATGGCAAAAATATAAACTTTATTACTTGTTTCCAAATGCATTTCTTAGCTTTTACACTAAAAAATATGCTTTAGATCAGTCCTGAAGACAAAAAGCCTGACTGCAGGCAAGTAAATATATGCACATGTAAGAGGCCGAAGGAGGATTCTGCCTCATGAATGCCCTTTCACTAGACAGTACTTTCACGGGAGGCTATGAGGCTGGGAATATGATTGTATTTCTCATCTGCACTTCCCTGTGTTGAAGCAGTGTGGAGTTTTACATGCCTAGGGAAGAGCGTGGGGAAGTGGAGAAATTCTCAGAGGGAATGTGTCATATCTATAGCTACACACAGTGTTAACACATGCTTAGGCTCCCACTCTCTTCATTCTCTCTACATCACCTGCCTGCTGAGTTGAACATCTTGGAGGTGGTGAGACAACATGACAAAGAAGGACTGTTTTCCCAGTTCTGGCAGAACACAGAAAAAGTGTAAATGGGCCAGCTGATACAAGGGATGTTAGGATTTTAGGATAGGACATAGCTTCTTCTGCATTTAATTTCTAGTGCTCACCAACATGTTATGCAGGTACAGTATTCTTATGGTTTAACCCCAGCCAGTAACTAAGTACCATGCAGTCACTGTCTCACTCCCCGCTCCCCAGTGGGATGGGGAAGAGAGTCAGAAAAAAAAGTAAAGCCGTGGGTTGAGATAAGAAGAGTTTAATAACTGAAACAGAGTAAAATATAATATTAATATTACTAAACTAATAATAATACTTCTAATGAAAAGGGAGATAACAAAAACAGAAAGAGAAAAAAATCCTGAAGGGTGAAAAAAATGCACCCTCAACTCCCCCTGAAGTGATGCTCAATACAATTGCTCACCACCCTCTGACCGATACCCAGCCAGTCCCCAAGCAGCCATCAGCTGGCCCTGGCCAGCTCCCCCCATTTTATATACCGAGCATGACATTCTGTGGTATGGAATATCCCTTTGGCTAATTCGGGTCAGCTGTCCTGACTCTGCTCCCTCCTGGCTTCTTGTGCCCCTCCAGCCCCCTTGCTGGCAGGGCCTGAGAAGCTGAAAAGTCCTTGACTTAGTATAAACACTACTTGGCAACAACTAAAAACATCAGAGTGTTATCAACATTATTCTCATACTAAAATCAAAACACAGCACTGTACCAGCTACTAGGAAGAAAATTAACTCTATTTCAGCTGAAACCAGGACAGTATCCACCCCTTATTCTATACCATTTATGTCTTGTCTGGGTTGCACACTTTCCAATACACCATCACCTTTCCTGTCTTTTGATATATACACACGGATATCATTCCCTTAGTCCGTGGGCCATCCCTATGAAATATCTGATTAGTTCAAATTCACTCCACTGCCAACTCCTTTCCCAAGCACACAGAAGGTTTAAAACATATTGGAATACAGATAACACAATGAAGGTCAGGTCTTCCCCAGCTGAACACGACTTTTGTTGCCTACACAAGAACTACATTCCTGGGTTTTGCACATAGTGCTTATTAGCACTGATTCAGTTTGATATGGTGTTGACTCTAAATGCCGAGTCTTCTGACTTCAATGGTAATTTCAGGTGCTCAGCACCTTTTAAAAGAAGGGTAAAAGTACTGTAGGTGATTAGACCCCTAAAATTGTAACACTGGATGAGGCATGGAGTCACTTGGCCAAAACTCCTGTCTTTGAAGGCAACTGCTTGTAAGCACAATCCAAGGCAATTACAGGCAGAATATAATATGTGCTGTATTAAGGCCTTCTAATCAATGTTAGAAATTAGATAAGGCTCTGAAGAAGTAGTTTGCTATGATTTCAATAGCTTCATTAACTGTTCTGACTCTAGATCCTTGCCATCCATGTAAACACACATTTTCCCTTTGAGTCTTAGCACTCACAAACCTCAACTATTTACAAACAGTAAGAAGTAGGTCACTCCCACTTCTTCAGATCCTGAAGCTGTAATGAAGTGTAAACATAAATGCATTCCTGTTGAGCTGATCATGAGTCAACTTTTATTCTCACACCTATCTGTGGGACAGAAGCCTAAACAGGGAATGTATGCAAAACTACAGACAGAAATGGTTGGAGAGGAATGCATTACAAGACTGCTATTAATCTGTCTTTTTTTATTGCCCTCTCCACTTTGTAGTCTTTCTCTATGCCATTTTTTCTTTTACACTTATTTCCTCTTCTGTATTACTGGTCTTTCTTGGCAGATTTCATTCCTGCTCAGTATCTAATTATTGTTCAGTAAGTATTCCTGTTTTCAGTAATATAATATTCCCAAATAGTCACCTTTAAAATGAGATTTTTATCATGTCTGACCTCTCCTGGATCATTATTTTCTTTGGGTATTTGAAAATTAGAAAAAAACCTGTAGTTATTTTTAAGTATGAAGACAATGGAAGAATAAAAATTTGTTTCCCATTGAAAAAGTAATGTTGCTGTAACATTTTTTAGTGGCAGCAAAACGTAAGTGATTATAGCTCAGAGCTGGCATTGGAAATGGTAAAAGCCCTTAGTCTCATAAAAGACACATTTGATAATTTTAAGTTCTGATATTAATCTGACCAAACATAGATCTACAACAGAGCTAGTCTCTGTGCTCCCTTTGTAATCAAAACAGTGAGAAATACCTTGCAGTACAAATTCTCAAGTTTATTTCGGAGGCCCTTTTGAGGACAAGAAGTGATATACCTTAAAAAACTTGCAGTATGTACAAATACGTTGATCAGACAAATCTGCTTTTTGTCCTTGTTTCTCCACAGTTCGTAGCCTGTCACGTTGTTGAAAAGGGAAAAGGATGTTTCATGATTAAGCAGTCATGCAATGATGACTCCGGAGCTGCAGAGGAAATCTCAGGGAATATATTTGCCCTATATGCTGTACTAGTAGGGGAGGCCTATGGTTGCTTTTGTCTCCCTCCAGTAAATTTTCACTCATGAACAATTTAAAAGCTCCTGAAGAATTAGCCCCAGAAATCCGCACCTGAATTCATGGACCTACATACTCATGAATCTCCTATGAATGTCAATAGGAGTAAGCATTTGCACCAAAGAGACAATACACACCATTGCTGATCTCATTTTTCCTTGATTTTCTCATTTTCTGTCCAATTCCTTCAAGCTCAGATAGCTCATAGTTTCCCTTCACTGTTGGTCTAGTAGAAAGTCATTTCAAGCACTGCAGGTCTGCCCGCAGTAATGGCCGTGCTAAATGCCATTGTGTGGTTTGGATCTCCAGAAATGAAAGCTGTTCTGTTACCTTCTTTCCTGCTCAAAGGTTACAGGTCTAATAATTAGAGTGGCCCCTCGATGAGCACACTGAGATCCAGTTTGCATGCCTTAATGGCAGTGGTAAGAATAAAATTATAGCTCTTCATAGCAATCTTTTCTTGATATGTTGTTAACTCTGCATTGTGTAACATTAAAGTGTGGTTATTATATCCTTGGATGCCAGCAGAATTTCACTCATGAGCAAAATGAGGAAAATTTGGCCTCCTGAGACATTCTAAAACTCTGTTTAAAGAAGAAAACTCAGATGCATAAACCAACTGGACAAAAGACCTCTTTATTTTGCGTTTCAGTCAGCAATAGGATTATTATCTAAGGCTGCTAGACCAGTAGAACAACCTTTCCTTAACCAGTGACCCCAGTCAGACTGGCATCTGAACACAGGGCTGTACCTTATGACTTCAGTGAGATTTTTGTGTGTGCTTAAACGCATATACTTACCTGCCATTCTGGAGTAGTTACATTTTGCTGGATTAGGACCCAATTCTAGCGGCGCACTGCAGTGAAAATAATTGCAGGAATCTGTAGGAATAAATCAAATGAATACCAGCTTTAATATTATAAAAATGCACACATGCATATCTACAAGCAAAAAGAGAAATTGGTGGTGACTGATGTATGGGTAGCCAAAAGCAGAGGCATCGAGTCATCTATTTTAAGTCCTTAGATTACCGAAGGATAGATCATTCTCATCTTGAAAATGCTGAATTCCTGTGCAGCTGGGGCTGTAGGGGTCTCTGTAAAGAGAGGTTGGGGCAGCCCCATGCCAGACACAGCTGGTTCCAGCTGGTTCCAACCAGCTCCAGAGGCCCCACCACAGGACACAAGTGGACCCTGTCAATCAGATGGTGATGCCTATGGGAAAACAGCATCATTTAGGTTGGAAAAGACATTTATGATCATCAAGTCCAACTGTAAACCTAACACTGCCAAGTCCACCACTAAACCATGTCCCTAAGCACCATGTCTATATGTCTTTTGAACACCTCCAGGGATGGTGACTCAACCAATTCCCTGGGCAGCTTGGTCCAACGCTTGACCACACTTTCAGGGAAGATATTTTTCCTAATATGAATCTAAAATTACCCTGGTGCAACTTCAGGCCATTTCCTTTTGTCCTATCACTTCTTACTTGGGAGAAGAGACCGACCCCCACCTGCCTACAGCCTCCTTTCAGGTAGTTGTAGAGAGCGATAAGGTCTCCCCTGAGTCTCCTTTACTCCAGACTAAACAACCCCCAGTCCCTCAGCTGCTCCTCACAAGACTTGTGCTCCAGACCCTTCACCAGCCCCGTTGCCCTTCTCCGGACATGCTCCAGCACCTCAAAGTCCCTCTTGCAGTGAGGGCCCCAAAGCTGAACACAGGATTTGAGGTGCAGCCTCACTAGTGCCAAGTACAGGGGGACAATCGCTGCCCTAGTCCTGCTGGCCACACTGTTTCTGATACAAGCCAGGATGCTCTTGGCCTTCTTGGCCACCTGGGCACACTGTTGGCTCATGTTCAGCCGGCCATCAGCCAGCACCCCCAGGTCCTTTTCGGCCAGGCAGCTTTCCAGCTGCTCTTCCCCAAGCCTGTAGCGTTGCCTGGGGTTGTTGTGACCCAAGTGCAGGACCCGGCACTTCTTCTTGTTGAACATCATACAATTGGCCTCGGCCCATCGGTCCAGCCTGTCCAGATCCCTCGGCAGAGCCTTCCTGCCCTCAAGCAGATCAATATTCCCGCCCAACTTGGTGTTGTCCACAAACTTACTGAGGGTGCACTTGATCACCTCATCCATATCATCAATAAGGATCTTAAACAGGACTGGCCTCAACACTGAGCCCTGGGCAACACCACTTGTGACTGGCCACCAGCTGGATGTAGCTCCATCCACCACCACTCTTTGGGCTCGGCCATCCAGCCGGCTTGTAACCCAGCGCAGAGCGCACCTGTCCAAGCCATGAGCAGCCAGTTTCTGTGGGAGAATGCTGGGAGAGATGGTGCCAAAGGCTTTACTAAGGTCCAGGTAGACAACATCCACAGCCTTTCCCTCATCCATTAGGTGGGTCACCTTGTCATAGAACGAGATTGGGATCATCAAGCAGGACCTGCCTTTCATAAACCCATGCTGGCTGGGCCCAGGACCTAGTTGTTCTCAATATACCACGTGATGTCACTCAGCATGAGCTGCTCCATACCCTTCCCCAGCACCAAGGTCAGACTGACAGGCCTCTAGTTCCCCGGATTCTCCTTCAATCCATCTTGTATGTGGGCATTACATTTGCTATCCTCCCATCATCTGAGACCTACCTGGTTAGCCAGGACTGCTGATAAATGATTGACAGTGGCTTGGTAAGTACTTACACCATTTCCTTCAGTACCCTTGGGTGGATCCCTCCCAGCCCCACAGAACTTCTGTGTGTTTAAGTGGTGTAGCAGGTCACTAACCATTTCCCCCCGGGTGCTTCATTCTCCTGCCTGTCTCTGTCTTCCAGCTCAGAGGGCTGGGTACCCTGAGAACAACTGGTGTTACCTTTAAATACTGAGGCAAAGAAGTCATTAAGTATGTCAGCCTTTTCCTCATCCTTTGTCACTATGTTTCCCCCCGCATCCAATAAAGGATGGAGATTGTCCTTAGCCCTCCTTTTGTTGCTAATGTATTTATACAAACATTTTTTATCGTCTTTTACTGCAGTAAATAAATTTATTTCTAGTTGGGCTTTGACCCTTCTAATTTTCTCCCTGCATAACCTCACAATGTCCTTGTAGTCCTCCAGAGCTGCCTGCCCCTTCTTCCAGAGGTGGTAAACTCTGCTTTTTGCCCTGAGATCCAGCTAAAGCTCTTTGTTCAGCCAGGCTGGTTTGCTTCCCCATCAGCTTGTCTTTTGGCACATGGGGACAGCCTGGTCCTGCACGTTTAAGGTTTCCTTCCTGAAGAATGTCCAGCCTTCCTGGACTCCTTTGGGCTTCAGGGCTGCCTTGCATATTTAAGAAATGGCAGAAAACACTGGAGAGGTGGAGGAACAGGGAACAAAAAAAGAGTGAGAAATAGGAGAGGGAACAGCAAGGTCAGAGAAGGAGGAGCTCCATGGTGGGGCAGGTATCCACTGCAGCTGTGGGGCACCCAGGCTGCAGCAGGGGAAGAGGGGAGCTGAGAGGAAGGAGCAGCAGAGAGGAACCACTGCGTACTGACCATTATTGCCCCCACCGCCACCCTCCCTGTGCCACATGAGGAGGTAGAGGAATTAGAAGTGAAAGCGAGAAGTGGAGCCTGGGAAAGCAAAGGTGTTGCTTTTAATGTTTTCCTTTGTGTTTCACACTACCCAAATTATTAATTACATTTTTATATTAATTGGCTAGTAATTAAGTTAATTTTCCCAAAGTCAAATCTGTTTTATCAGAAGCGTAACTGGTAAACAATCTCCCTGTCTTTATCTCAACCCATGAGGTTTCTCATTCCTCTTTTTTTTTTTCCCCTGGTCCCACTGTGAGGGGTGAGTGAGTGGCTGGTTGGGAGTTTAGCTCCTCGTCGAGGTTAACTGACCACACTGGGTCTAGTTTTTAGTATCGTGCCCTTTGCAGTTCAAATACCTGAAATGTTATCTAATTTTAGCCTACAGTCTTTTAGTTGGGTGAAATCAGATCGTAAACTTGCAAAGCATTAATTGTTGCATATTCAAACTTTTCCTCTGAGTTATGGAAAACCACTACTTAATAGTCCTTAATCTCAGAAACTTAAGGAGCAATGTAAAAAAGTCAAAAGAAAAGGAAACACAACAATTACCAATGAGAAAAAGGGGTTGAGACATGATTACATTTTTAAACTGTTGCATCTGAAGATGGAACAATATCATCTGCATAACAGAAACTGAGTCCAGGAATCTCTGTAAATGACTTGTGGATCTGAGGGGACTGTTCTGGCCAGAGATAAAGTGAAATAATAATAATCTTAATTTATCTTTGGGCAGTTCTTGATATACAAGTTAAAATTCTTTGAAGTGTCTAAACAAGTTTAATACATTAAGGAAATAGACTTAAGAGACTTTTTTCAGACCAATTATAATTCCATAGATTCAAATTCCTCCTTTTTTACAAGTTAAAACAATAAGATGGACCATATGTAAGCTTTTTAAATGGTATCTTTTGGAAATAAAATCAGTCCTTTAAGTCAATTTCATACATTTTTCATATGTTTTGAACTTTCTAAAAGGAACGTCTTCCAAAATTATATTAAATGAAGCCCTGGTTAGCAAAAATATTCCCATGAATGTTGGTTTTTTGTTACTGCTAAATTGCTTCCAGTACATTACATTAATTCCTTGCGTAACATTGCTCTATTCAGTGCTTGTACTTTCTTTTCACTTCTATTTCTAGCCGTTATTCTTTATTCACCTCTGCAGACAGGGAACTATATGATAGATATTGCCACCTGCTGAGGTAGAAACTTGGGAGACTGGCCTAAAATTAAACTAGTTACTGAACTAAGAATTCTGGTTGGGTTTTCTACTGGGACTGAGTATGATATCTCGAAGTACAGGTGCCAAGTGGTTGGAGCTAAAGTATCTGCTTCACCAACAGAGAAGCAGCAGCAAAGTTGTGCCGTATTAGATATGGTCTAGCTAATGAAGGAAGACACTGACTCACACTGGCTTTGTAGACCCCTACCCTCTGTGGCCAGAAAAGATTGCTATGATCATCTGGGCTGGGCTCTTGTATATGCAAGCTGTAGAGTTTCTTATAAAACTAGATTAAATATGAATGATGGGAAGCACCTCTGGTGATTATATCCCTGGAAGCCAGAAAAAAAATCAGTCACAAATGGTGAAAACTTGGACTTTTGACCTTATATTATATAGGTGTATACACTAAGGTAGCTGATATTAATTATGATGAACTTCACCCTACTGAATGCCCTTCCTTACTAAATCAGTATTTGAAACACAAACTTTTCTATTTAAAAAAAATTAAAAAATATATTAATCATTCAAAATAGCAGTACATTTGTGTAACAGTTTCAACTCTTTAAATATCCCAATTTGTAGGAAAACTTATCTTGTTTTTCTTAATTCAGCACTCAGCTATTTGTTGTAGGTTTTGGGGTTTGTGGTTTTTTCCTTGTTTGTTTGTTTGTTTGTTTTTGACAGCCAAATCGTTTCCCTTTTCCTCAGACATGTTTTCACTTTGCAAATATCACTGACCAAATCACTTTGTCTTTACTGTGGCACATAGATGGTTCCTTGTCCCTATTTGAATTCTTTCTTGTATTTCCATATCGTGTCCGTAGGGTGACTCCAAGGACTGGTTGCAATCATTTCATTATGTCTGTGTTCAGGAATTTTATCAGTTAAACCCTTCATTTTTTTTAATGTTTGTGTTTGTGCAATTGTGGATTTATGGGTGTGCATTAGAAGGAAGCACTCAGAAAATGTAAATCTTTTATTAATGCTTGCAATATTTCATTTGATATTCCTGAGCAGTTAGGGTTTAAGGTTCGGATATTTTTCTTTCAAAAGGTCCACATGTATTTACTACTTCCTAATGCCACATTGTTGTTGCACAATACTCAGCGTAATCTATATTAATATATGAATAAATGCATATTAGAAATGCCACCATTTCTTTAATCCATATACATTTATTATAGGATGAAACAGTGTCCTGTAGTATATAAGATGTTATTATCCATCTGACAAGCAGTTCTGCTTTACTTCATATATTTTAAGCCAGGTTTCAACAGGTATTTAATAGCCAAAGAAGGAAAAGTATATGCTAAAGGATTTGAAAAAGCACTTGGATACTTTATTCCACAAGAGTTAGGTAAGTAGCGTTGTGAAAGTTTGCAGGTACCTATGTCTTATTGGCTACTTACTGTCTAAATGACTGATATTTGGGTGTGTAAAGTTGTCTTATGGTGCCTAATCTGCACGCACATAATGGATCTAGGTTCTAGGGATTTTCACATTTTTTGAAGTTTGGCCTTCTCTCACCTGAGTTAATACTCCCTCTGTTGAGAGAGTGTTGAGCCTGCACGCATACACTGACTTGAATTTCATTTTTCTTTTGCAGCATGAAGAAGCAGACACTGGTGAGGCCTTGAAGTTAGTTACTAGTCCTCAGCTTGCAGATTAATTGATTTGAGGATACCTCTGGTTTTCCATCAATTTCTGGTGTGATGACTGCTAAAGTGTAAGCTCTTGGCTCTGTGCAGAGTAGCCACAAATTACACTGATAGGGATACAGATAGAGACAGTTGCAGCACTTTTATTAAGCTGATACAGCCTAGGTAATACACCCTCTCATAAGCTGTGGGAAAGAGTGCTTTTACTGAAGTGGTTTATCTCCCTGTGCGAAGCGTAGAAGAAAACTGGGTTATAGAGCCTTCCAGATTTTTGTGGAATTTGCACCTGTGAAAAGGCAAATTCCTCTAATTTTTTGAAAATCATTTATGCTTTGAGTTAAGAGTCTACAATCTGTATTGGGTGGTGTTCTATGAACTAAGAAGTGATACTCATCATAAAAAGTTCAGAAGTGAAGCAGAAATAGACCAAACGTACCAGTAGTCATTCCTCTTTCTTCTTCCTCATGAGTCTTCATCCTTTGAAAAAGGTTCTGCAACTTTTGCAGTGAAAGGACACTTTCAGCTGAACAAAGGAGAGAAGGCAGGCAGGCAGGAAGGTAAAAGTGTTCTGGCATTTTTGTGATATTCTTTCCAAATATAGCAAAACATAATCCATAGACTAAGTGTAGTTGTACGGGGGAAAACGAAATCCTCTGAAATGCATACTTATGAGAGAGAGAGAAATTATGTCCAATCAGAGATATGATTATTGTTCAACTCTGAGGAATGAACACGCTTCTGAAAGGCTAGCAGAGAAAATATAGAAGTAACACACTAGTGTTACTTTCCAAAAAGTGTTTTAAGATCTACGTTACACATCAGTCAATGTAATTGAAATCTGTTTATGTGGCTTTTGTCCTGAGAAACAGTTATTCACTTGAAGTATTTCTGCCTAAATGCAGAATGTTGAGAAACGACTTGAATAATTAAATGCATATGATTAAGTAAGAAACATATCTTCTATGGATGTATACTCAATAGCAAGCCATCTGTATAAGTACAAATTGCACCTTTAGCTAGCCCAAAAAATCCAGGGCTACAGACAGACCCGTGTCACTTTTAGGGTAGGTTTTAGACAGCATGAGCTAAGATAATGTTTATTGAGTTTATTTATCTAATGGGTTTAGATAACATTCATTGGAGCTGACTGTGTTGATCTGACCCAAGTGATAAATCATGAAAATACTGGATTAGATTGCTAGTATCTTAAGAGTTGGATTGCCATTTACTTTGTGATCTGTCAGGAAAATAAGTAAAAATAAGAAGTATTGGAGAAGAAAGCAGGATTTACTACATGATGAAGATGGTGAATATTCTTGCATCTCCCAAAACTGAATGGGAAGAAGCACTGGAATCTGTGAATCTTATTTTTTATTGCCGATATGGAGACATCCATTGAAAAATTTTGTATTTTCTGTCATCACTTGGGGCTTTCTGTTACTGACCACTGAATCAGCGTCTGCACCCTGAAAGGTTATTAAAAGAACCCACACTGCTGGTTCATGGAGGTAGTCTTGTTATATGTATGTGTATGCGCGCTTCTTAAGGTAGAAACATGCCTGTTTCAGTACACAGTCCCGCCACAGATCTGTGCCAGAATTTGGTAGCAAACCACCATTGCTAATGAGAAGGGCTGGTTTCCTGCATGCTTGTGTACAGATATTGGTAATGATGAGTGACTTTTGAATGGCATGCTGCTATGTGTATTTTGGCAATTCAGGAGTTGCTTTATGCCCTGTTCCTACTGTATGTGTATTTTGGCATATAGGTTTAGTGCATTTTCCTAAATAGTATGTAGATTTGTAATGTTGAGCCTGGGTTAGCATGTTGTATTCTTCCATAGTGCTGGGCAGGACAAGAATAATTGAAAGGGGAAATGGGATTTTATTTTAGTTTAATAATATCATAAGTCAGCAGAGAAACTGGGAAAGTATAAAAAACTTTGTATCACTATTGGCTGAGAATTGCAAAACCAAACTAGGTGTGATTTAAGCTGTGTAGCTGAAGAAGCAAACCAAAAAGTCTGAAATTCTGCCAAAAAACCCAAACAGAAATGGCAACCCCTGCTCATCTCTTAAAGTCACTGAATCCCTATATATGAGATGTACAGATGGTTTATAATGACTTTGAAAGTGTATTTGAAATATCTTTATCCTAACTTTCTGACGCTTCTGTTAACTGCATCAGGACAAATTAAGAATAACTTCATAGAAGTAAGTGGCTTCAAACTGGCTAGAGAGGGAATCAGGCGCACTCAAAGCTCTGCTTTACTCCCTGCCACAGGCCGTGACTGTGGAATTAAGCAGTGAGAAATATCGCCTGCTATTTTGGCCGCCCAGTACAAGTAAGAGTGAACATGTGGCTACAGCGAAGTGTTGGCTGTTGAGAGGTCTGGTTTATATTCCAAGCTCTACCACTAAGTCGTAGTTTCTGACCTGGGACGAGTATTTAACCCCTGTGTTCACAGCTTTTTCCTTATCCACAAAGTTAGACTGGTATCATCTCACAGGGATGATATGATTTCAAATACCTTAATAATGGCAAATTTCATTTTAAAATCCTTTAATAAAGACTCCTGTTAAGCAAATATTAATTATGAAATAAGTTTTCTAAAGGTTTAAGTTAACTGCAGGAAAAATTTACTGCAATAAAATTTGTGACATTCTTTATAGATCTTTGAGCTTTTGTGAGGTCCTAAAAGCTTGTAATATAGTTTTACATTTCTAAGGTGAAACTGATTAGGACTGGCCTCCTCCCAGAAGCTGGATTTCTCATCTCCTATCCCTTTATGCTGAGATCCAGTTCCAAAAAGTACTGTCCTGCAAGTTTGGTCTGTTTCTCAATGCAGATATGCTGATACTTTCTGATAACCTGTATCTGTGAGAAATTAATTGAGATTTTGAAGGCCCAGGTGAGCTAGGTAGTTTGAAATAAGCAAAAAATATTTTGTTTTCTTCTGAACATTTGTTCTTTATATTGCTTGGAGGAATACAAAGAAAAGGGTATGCTATGCAACTTGCCAATAAAAGTACAGAAGTTTGCTGTGGCAGTAGTCTCTCCATCCTAGCTCTCTGCTGCAGTAAAAGGGCTATGCTACTCTCTGTTAAGAGGGATCAGTGAGAAGGAATAATGGAGTAGGTATAGTGCTTACTAATGCCTATTAAAAGACTTCCTTATCTTTACCAAGAAGTAGGTAAAACCTGTCACTCCCTTCCATACCCATATACAATAACAGCTCTGAAAAACCTGACATCTTCAGGAAGTTAGCTCACTAGGTGCTTGTGGCAGACATGTCCTCCAGCCTTTTAAAAATTCAATTATGTGCAAAAGAAAATAAGACTTTGCAGTGTTTTAAAGTATTGTTAGTTGAAAATACATGTAGAGAAAGTGTCTGGAGAAAAAGTGAATGGTGGTGTAGCTAAACCAAGCTATTTTCCTGTCTATACTACCTCTTTAACTATCCCTTTGTTTAGGACATTTGTATCTTGGCACAAGTTCTCACAATACCACTAATTTCATCTCTTCTCCCTGGCAAGGGTATCCCCATGATGGATTTGGCACCCTAGCAAGTATCAGTCACAAATCCTACCACTGAGATAAGACAGCAGGAACAGTTCCAGAAAGAAGGCAGTGGGTGTCTCTGAAGATTTGTAACACTCCGATATTTTATTCTGCAAAAGGTTCTCTATTTTACATAAACATCTCAAAAGATATTATTGTTTAGGTGGGATATTTTATGAGCTGTTTTGTAACACTCTTGGAAAAAAATGTTACCTACCTGCAGGACATTTTCCTTTCATTCTATTAAAAAAACTAAGTCCAAATTTGACTCAGTTGCACTGATGCATATTCAAAGTACCTGATTTGGCACCAGTAGACTCAGATATATACCAGGTAAGAGAGGAATGGGATTCATATGTCTTCGTCGTCTTTGCTAGTGAGTCACCAAGCAAACAAAGAAGCACCCTCCAGAAGAGCAGCATTTTAAATTTCTACAGCCAGCTGCCTGCAGCATCCGTGTAGAAGGTGGAAAACTGCTGCTCTGAGGCTGCTCCCCTATTACATGCTAAGTACACTTGTGTCAGAACCTCATGGTCCTCTCTCCCAGTCCAGTAAATCTGTTCCTTGTCCAGCCTTTTGCTCCTCTTTGCTATGACAGAAAAGTGAATATGAATTATAGTTAAGGTCTATTTTGCCATCATACGAGGTCCAGACCTACAAGCCAGATCTGAATGTGAAGACCCATGCATATTGCTAACAACAGATCTACTGGGCAAAACAGATGTCAAGGGTATGTGGGAGTGGGGAAACTGGCAGAGTAGATCAGAATGGGGACATTGGCAGCAAAAAGGCTTTGAATTTTAAGGACCCATTATTTTCTTTCTAAATCAGTGAGGGTGAAATTGTACATTGTAGTTGGCTGTGAAGTCATCTCTAGGATTCTTTGACAAGACTAGGGCTTTTACAGAAAAGGAAAGACAGCTCCCCACTCCCAGTGTTAAAAATAGATTTTTAATATATCTTTACAAATCTCCAAACTTCACAATTTGAGGACTTAATCCTTACTGTAAGTATAAAGACAGGTTGAGACCTAATGTAGGAAAAAGATTATCCAATGCTGGCCTGCAAGAGGCATTTTACACCATGCTGAAGGAGAAGTGCCTAAGTCTGATTTCTACATTCTTGTAAAAATGTTCAGTGAAGACAAGGCATTAGGGCAAATCTTCTGAGTGTGTCTTGTAAGTCAGTTGTCTAACTTCAGTTAAGTTGAAGCCATAGTTAACTATAATGTGGGAGAATGAAGATGTGGTGAAGAAGATTAAGACTCAACATGCAGATAAATAAACAAGATATAACTCTGAATTTATTTTAAAACACGAACTGTTCACTAGTAAGATGTTATTTAAAGCAGTAAATTTTTTTTTTCTTTCATATTGTTGTGGGCTGTTTTGCATGCTAAGAAAGGAAATGTTATGAAAACAACATTCAAACATGGCCAGTGATATTTCTTTTTTTCCTACCCTCTCCTTCAAACAATGCTTTATGTATGAAACATGAAATAAGGTGGGCTTTTGTGCAGGGGTCTGAAACAGGTGTACTTTTTGCAACGGCTTACGTGCAGAAGAATAAGAAACAGCCCTAAGTGGTAATACACTTAGTTCTTCAGCCAGCAGAGGTGGGGCTTTAGCACTTCCCACAGTTCTCCACATCAGGAAAAATATGTTTTCTGTCCGGGCTGTGCAACACTGTATTTGCTTTTGCAATTGTACCTTTTGGACCAGGTTCTGCCACTGCTTACACTCAGTGGTGCTTACAGAAGAGTACAACAGAGGGACAAATTTGGTCTTCTGTTTGTAAGCAAGCACCCAGGGAATGACATGAGTTGCCTTATTAGGCAGCACAAAAGGAAATAGTGCCGCTTGGCAATCCTCACGTGTTCCAGCCGCCAGCGTCTGTAGTTCTTCAGCCCTCTTGGGCCTGTGCTTTTTCATTGTAAAACAGCAAGCCCTTGAAAATACAGTGCTCGCTTGGCAACTGACCGCTGCCAGATAACAATTGACACTAGGACTAATTTAGTAATGTGCAGCTTTGGGGAGTGACATTTACTGTATCTCCTGGCACAACTGATACAAAGCATGCAGCCGTGGCAAGCCCTGCATGGTATTTGCAAAGTGTCAACTTGAAAGAGTCAGGCTGCTCTTATGTCTGCTCTCAGAGGCAATTGCTGCAGCCCATCAAATCAACCTTCATGTAATATAAACAGGGAGACGTTCTCCCGCCATTCAGTGTTACTATTCTGTGCGGTTGCTGGTTATATCATATGTCAACACATTGTACAGATAATGAAAATGGGGAGTCTGAACTTGTATGGGAGATAAAGGTTTCCCTGGAGAAGCAAAATTACAGTGAACCTGTCAGGCAGAGATTAAGGATTTTGCAAAATAATCAGAGACACAAAAGTTAGCCCTTTTGATATGACTGTTAGCTGTGGTATGACTTACTGTGCAGAATAATTCTATCAAATTAGTTCATTAATATGTAAGTTATAATGATCTTTGTAAAAGGGACTTTCAGCATAAAATACTGGTAGTTCTTTCAGGAATTCCAGGTGGGTGGGCTGAAAGCTATTGTGGTAATGATTGCAGAACTAAAGATCTCACAAAAGAAATTTTCACCTGGATTTGTGCAGTAGATAGATGTTTCAGAGAGGAGGTTTAAATAAGTGTTCTCAAATCCTCAGATAGGGATATTGTTTTCACCATTTCTCCCCTTTCATAGAGAAGGGTTGTTGAGCAATGGAAGGTTTCCAAACAGAACAATAGAAGGGTGTGTGTGTGCAGTTTTACTTTCACTCATTGACTTTTTGCCAGAACAAGCAAAATGCTTAGTTCTCAGCAATTCAGCAGTGCTCTTTAATAAGAGCTGCGGTTGTAAGCTGTTGCTGTGCTGAGAGCAGAATGTCTCAGCCCAGCATCCAGTGTCTTCCCCAGCCAGGCTCATTGTGAAGCTGCGCTGGGGCTATCTCAGTCAAAATCTCTAACAGCCACACGTGCTACGTAACTATTTCTGCTGCAGAGGTCCACAAATGGCATGCAAACGAACAAATTGCATCACACTTTCTCCTTGGTAACTGATCCTGCACCAGGTTAACTCTAACCATCAGGAAGCTGATTGATCTGGATATTCAAACCCATCAGAACTCCAACTGCTGTCTGCCTCAATGTGGAAAGACATGTCGAAGCTGTTACCATTTCTCCTGGTTATTTTCAATGTCGTATTTTTTTATATTTTCTGCTATGTTGTAAGAAGTTATTTTCAAGCATATGAACTTACAAAGGAATCACTGATCAATACCCTCGGTGATAATGAATTTCCACACAGGGATATTGAAGAAATGAATTAAAGATTGATGCCAACAATTTCTGTTAAAACTCAATTTCCGAAAAAAAGTATTTGTAACTAGATAAAGTTCTAGCTATGAAGTTTTACTCAATCAAAAGGTGCTTATGACGCATTTCTATACATGTTGGATGATTTCTAAAAGTATCTTGATGCTTGACTGAAGCACAAACTGAACTGCGAACTGTGCCAGCCACAGCGGTGGTCCTGTTGTAGCTATGTCCCTGTACTTAATGTGGGAACATTAAGAACACAAAACGTTAAAATGTAATTATTTCATTTTTCACTTCTCTGCATAACCCCATAACAAGAAGTCACAAAATTCACTGTGGGAAAATCATGATGTCTCCATGGTTTTGTTACTCATTTCTCTTTTTCTTTCTTTTAATAATAGCATTGCTGTTTTCTTAAAGCAACAGATCCATGTCTAGGTGAGTGATTAAGCTTCTATATTAATACCATAGCACATGGATCAAAACTATCCCAATTTCCAGAAGCTCTAACTGGCTGAATTCAGTATCTGGTAGAGTGAAAACAAACTCTAGTTACTCAGGCTGAAGGGTGTAGTTCTTAATCAGTCTGTGTGAACTAATTACATGGATAATACAAGGGTTCTGAGGGAGCAGAAGCCTGCTGCAGTGTGGCACCCAAGAAACAACCACCCCTCACAGCAGCCTGGCCTGCAAACAGCGAGCAATCTTGCGGACGCAAAGGGAGATATAAAACAACAGAGCCTACATGTGAAGACAGCTCTACAGAACTCTGCAGGGAACAATTCAAGACACTTCTTAATCTGTTTTATGTTCCCATTGCATTTGCAAATGCTATTTTATATTCCAGGAGTGAGATAATGCATGAGTTTGGGAGGAAATTGTGGGAATATTAGATATTTGAAAGAGAAAATCTTGCTGTTTCAGTGCTGTCTGCAAGTGACAGAAGTATACAGCTTACTGTGACAGATACGATTTTGCTTCAGACTGTTAGGTAGATTGTGATTAATAATGTATTAGCAATCAAAGATGAACCCTATATGCTCTTTCTTAGTAACAATAAATAAATTGAAAAGGGCAAAGAAAGTAAAAATGAGAAGTAACCAGGCAAAACCCATTACCTGTGTGAGGCTTCACTGAAAGTTAACATGACATGGGAATGGGAGTCCAGTGGATGATGGAGATCAGAGCTCTACTTTGTAGAAATGCCGTCACTGCCACATAGCCACATGGAACACATTGCGACATTAGTCAAGAAAGCTGTGATAGGTTTTTCTGTAGGTCATGGAGGAGGAAAAGTCTGTCCAATTTTAAGGTCTGCGGCAAAGTAACAATTCAAAAGTGGTTTTTTAGCCCTGCTCATACTTCACATTAGGCTGAGAAAAACATATTTTGTCTGTAAATTGCTAGGTTTGCTCCAGGTAAAATCTGAAAATAAATGTTTCTGTGGTGTTTGAAAGCAATTCACCAAATTATTCTTAAACTAGAGATCACCAAAAGTTCCATGTGAAATGGTGGATAAAATAATCATAAAAAAAAGCTTTTTCATTAACACCAATGAGGCATTTGAACTTTAAAAAAAATACTTTCTTGTTTAAAATATGATTGTTATTGGCCGTATAACAATCTTTCTTGTTGGCCAAGCTTTTTGGAAAACTCATATGCCTATTCTATTTGAAGACAATATAATTTATGTTAATTGTCACAAAAAGTTTTTGAGGACAAATTGGCTGTGACTAGGAAGACTTTTTCTTCTTGTTGTTTTTATTTTCTTTCATTCTGTTTTTTTGTTTCCTTAAGTGAAAACAGAAATTAAGCACCAGAAATTAAATTCAGGTCAACTTTAGAGCCCACATTTTCTCTAGATGGCCAGATTTTTCCCACTGTTGCTTGGTGTCATTTCATTACGTGGCTCAAAAGTAGCTAAAAAGCTACAAATCAGATTGAAAACACTCTTCAGCTTTTACACTAATTCATTTTACCAATATGAAATGTCTTGTATCCTTAAATAGTAATTTTCTTGTTTGATCTAGAATTCAGAAGAAATTACTCTGTTGTTCTTCTTTAGAGAAGGTATGAAATAACCACTTCGACAAGTAACTGCAAACTACTCACCTTTTCTGAGTGAATTTTGGAAAATGAGACTTTAATTGAAGACATTCAGGGAGGTACAGAGACATGAGTACTTCAAAACAAATCCCTGTTTTGTCCTGTTGCAGGAATCTTTCTTTGCATTCACCTTTACAGGATGAATCTGACCCTAATCTGTGGACTGGGAGCTCCTATTGCTACTCTGCCGAAATATTAGTTTTACAGACACGACAACAATCACAGTGCTTCACTGATTGTTTTGTTCAAGATGTTCATATTTAGAAGACAGTGATACGTAATGCCAGACTTTTCCCTATCTCCAGGGAACAAATGTTGGGAATTGGTGCAACATTTTAAGCAATAACTTGGCATCTTTTAACATTTTACATCATTGCTGGTGGGAAGCATATTCATACAGAACTATAACAACGTGTGCAAGACAAACCCGATGTAAATATCTCATGAGATAAATGTTGGCTGTAGCTGTCTGAATTAAATCATGTAACTTCCCGTATTACATAAATAAAAGGCATCCAATTTCTAAGATTTTTCCTAAAGCTGTTAGGAGAAAGTTCCAAAGTGTTGTCATGTGATTAAGACAAAAATTTTTGTTTAAAAGAACTTTTCATCCAGACATTAAATCATTATAATAAAATGGAAGGATGATATTTTGGATGAGAAAAGAAGTTTGGGTGAAAGCCCATCTGTGCTGCAGATATTCTGCATGAACTTTGAGATCTGATTTAATCTGTATTTGCCTTAAATCCCTCTTTATGAATTGAAGGTGATGATACTTAATTTGTCTCCTTGGGGAACACCCTAAGAAGTGCATATGTGGCTCGGAGCTTACCTCTCTCATTTCCCATAATGCTAAAAGTACAGAAAGGAATTTTAAGAGTGAATATCTGACTGGATGAGTACTTGACAAGTTGATCATTTTAATGCTATTGTACAAAGATGGTATTGTATGCTAATGGCATGCTAGCAAATACAACATTTTGAAGCAGTGTATTCTCTAAGTATTAGGTTGTCATTTAAATCTAGTCATTAGCTATGACATACTGGAAAAAGAGCTTCAATCTTCCGATTTAGGTGTTCTTGCAAATGATTTCTGTTTAGATCACTGCATCACAAGTTCAGTGAGAGAAAGGTCATCTCTCTACTGAGACAGTAGGATCGGTACTGTGACTGGGACATGCTGCTAGAGTGTAGATGGTTGTACAGGGGCCAGTACGTTTGCATTGTAAGAGTTGTTACATCAAACTAGTTTTTGGAGAGCAAATTTAACTTCCTGAGTGGTACCACTGAGAAAAAGTTGCCCAGCAAACATTTGCATTACACAAGCATGGATGGTTATTGAATGGAACTGGGAGATCTCCACTACCTAATAAGTTTATTCTTCTCACTCTTCTCTTTAATCTGAAATTGTTGACTCCTAAGAAAAAAAAAAATATTTTGAAATTGACAACAAAAAATAGGACTGGAGATGTTAGCAATCAGTTTTGGATTGACCATATCTCTGAATAAGATAATTCACCTATGCTTCAAGTCTATCATGGAAAGTGTTGCTGTTTCTAGAGATAAGCCTAAAGCTAGAAGCTGAGATCAAGATGAGATCTCATTGCTGTAGCAAATATCACTGTACACCAAGATTCATTATTACTTGCTTTCAGTCTTTACGGTAGTTGAATTTGTGGAGCAACTTGCACTCTACAAAGGGGTTTGAATGGTTTTAATTAAATGTTGATAAAACAGAAAAGGAATCTTGGGATGTGAAAACGAATTAATTCTGGTCATTAGTCACCTGACAAGCATATTACAGTACAGATTTTTTATAGCTCCATGGATGCTTGTGAAACTGGAAAGATGGTATTCTAAATGGATTCCTTGTTAGCTGCTTTGAGTCACTGTGGATATCACTTTAGTTACCTACAGTCATTACTGAAACAGTTATGTTAAGTACTTTCAAGGCAATACATTTCCATGCCTGTGTCTGATTTTGAAAATGAATTCTGAAAGCTAAATTGTAAAAAATACAGAATTTAGTACAGTTCAGAAACTGCTGTAAAATCTTGAAATGAATGAAGTAGAATGTTTCGGTGATATGCAGCTGCCAGCTGCTCTTGTGGACATTGCAGAAGTATGTCACATATTCCCCCTCTTGCCTAGCTTTGGTTTTTTCTGTTTGTTACATGTCAGAGGAAGTTAACATTCATCCTTTGCTCTTTGCATCTGATATGGTACTTTTGTCAGCCAAGAAAATAACAACTCAGGTAATAAAATAGGCTAGCTTGCCCTTAGCTAAACCGTGAGGAATTAGGGTACAGATCACTCTGATTTCACACACTGATCAAGCCTGTTCTTTGATAAGGAAACTGGTTTGTGTAAATGGTAAAGAGCGTGATGTGTAAGCAAGGGACAAAGTCCTCCATGTTCCCCAGAAATCTGTGGCCGAGGTGTATATTACTGGGATTATGAGGGACAGATAATGCCTTCTATTTCTATGCAAATTGTTGGCAGTTTCTGCAATGAGTTGTACCAGATCTGAGATTACTTTTGCCAATGTACTGTTGCTTGGAGTTGTCTTATTTTAACTGTTATGCAGAAGAGAGCTTATGTGTCATTTTATCAGCACAAAATGTTACTGGGAATGAAGGATGTTTGGATATCTAGATTATATATTAATTTGCAGAGAAGTAGGAAGTTGGAGGAGACCATAACATAAATGAACTGAACTAGGCCAGCAAGACTAATTTCTTTATCATAACACGTTGTGATCATTAGATTTCCACCAAGAATGAATCTTGCCTACTTTTTGTATGTAATCGAGCTGACAAAGAAGAAAGGAGATGGGAAAAGAATTAAACATTTGCATTTTCCTGTCTGACTGACACAGACTTAGAAATCCCTGAAGAGTGAGTCTGCCTAGTGAGCTGGTAGGAAATTGGTATAATTGATACCTAGATCACCTTTGCTGTCTGACTTTCAGGACTTTGGAGCTCACATGAGCAGCAGGCCTGCTAAATCCTGGGAAGCCCTGAACAACTTGTGTTAAAGGCAGCTTGTCTGGGTGCTCACCCTGGTGTTCTGGGTCAGGGGAGGGCTGGGCTCCTCTGCTAATGGTATAAGTCTGCACAGAGGATGCAGGTGGTGCAGGTGTCTTGGTGATGCAGGGCAATCTGAATTGTAGTGAAGTTCACTATTGTCATGAAATGTTGAAAGTTTCAAAGAAAGAAAAAAATGTTTGATGAGAATTTTTTGGCCAGCTGAACCTTCCACTCTTCCTTAGGTGGAAGTTACCTCTCAGCTAAGTGGGATTTTACTGTCTTGAGGCGAATGCGTTCTATTTATCCTCCAAATACTACAATTGTCTGTTACATGGCTATACTACCTGCCCACCAGGGTATCAGGATCACCACTGCATCTATAACTCCTGGGATACCTCTTGCACGAAACCAAAAAAATCCAGTACAGAAAAGAGAGTGATAAACCTGCCACTGCAGCACTGTGCTCCTGAAGTACATTCCGTAGGAGGTCTGCATAGCAAAACTTTTGAGGAAAGAGCAGAAAAGGAATAATACCAGCAGCTAGCAAGAGAAAGGATCTGTTCGTTTCAAATCCCTGTGCCCCTGTAGTTAATAGCTGCCACCTACAAAATGGCATTATCTCTGACAGATAAGCATTAAGCAGAGCTAAACAAAAGGAAGAATAAGGTTCATTATCTTAAATTGGTTTATCTTAGAACACAATATAATTTTTAAATAGTACATTAAGGAAATAAACCACAAATGAACAATTATTTTAATGTGATCAACAGAGAAGCTGTGGTGGGTTGACCCTGGCTGGACACCAGGTGCCCATCAAGCCGCTCCATCACTTCCCCTCCTCAGCTGGACAGGGGAAAAAAAATATAACAAAAACCTAGTGGGTCAAGATAAGACAGGGAGAGATCACTCACCAATTATCATCATGGGCAAAACAGACTTGGCTTGGGGAAATTAGTTTAATTTATTACCAATCAAATCAGAGTAGGATAATGAGAAATAAAACCAAATCTTAAAACACCTTCCCCTCACCCCTCCCTTCTTCCCTGGCTTAACTTCATTCCTGATTTTCTCTACCTCCTGCCCTCCCAGCAGCGCAGGGAGATGGGGAATGGGGCTGCGGTCAGTCCATCACACACTGTCTCTGCTGCTCCTTCCTCCTTGGGGGAGGCATTCGCTGCCCCAGTGTGCTGTCCCTCCCACGGTAGACAGTCCTCCATGAACTTCTCCAACATGAGTCCTTCCCACAGGCTGCAGTTCTTCATGAACTGCTCCAGCGTGGGTCCCTTCCATGGGGTGCAGTCCTTCAGGCACAGACTGCTCCAGCATGGGTCCCCCATGGCGTCACAAGCCCTGCCAGCAAACCTGCTCCAGCCTGGGCTTCCCATGGGGTCACATCTTCCTTCAGGCATCCACCTGCTCTGGCGTGGGGTCCTCCATGGGCTGCAGGTGGATATTTGCTCCACCGTGGTCTTCCATGGGCTGAAGGGGACAGCCTGCCTCACCACGGTCTTCACCACGGGCTGCAGGGGAATCTCTGCTCCTGTGCCTGGAGCACCTCATCCCTCTTCTTCTTCACTGACCTGGGTGTCTGCAAGGCTGTTGCTTTCACATAGTCTCAGTCCTTTCTCCCAGCTGCAATTGCTGCTGTGTAGTAACTTTTTGCCCTTCTTAATTGTGTTATTCCAGAGGTGCTACCAGACATTGCTGATGGGTTCCGTCTTGGCCAGCAGCGGGGTCCATCTCAGAGCCGGCTGGCGCTGGCTCTGTCGGACATGGGGGAAGCTTCTGGCAGCTTCTCACAGAAGCCACCCCTTTGGCCCCCCTGCTACCAAAACCTTGCCATGCAAACCCAATACAGAAACAGACAGACTGAAATGAGCAGTGATCACCCATCTAAAAAGCCAGACTGATCCTCTGAGCCTTTGCTACTGAATGTCATGCTTACATACATGTAATGCCATATGTTAAAATCAATGGCATTGCATCCAACAGAAGCACACTTTGGTGCTTTGTAAGAGTTTGGAGAAAACCAGACCCCTGGGACGTTATCATTGAGAATGTTAAAGTCTTCAGCTTCTGCTTTTTTGCTAAAACAAGATAGTTTTATGTCACAAAATGGCAGCGGGTTTTGCTGGTTGTATCTGGTTGTAGCTTTTAGAGATTGAAAGGTTTGAAATATTGTGATGTACATCCTCACTGTGAAACACATACTGTGCAAATATAGACTGTCACCCCAAAAAACAGAAGGAGGAAAATTACACAATTGGAAGAGCATCCGTGTTTCAAAACACATGCTATGGAAGTCTCTTTTTCAAGGTCAATGCTCATTTCTTTTCCTCCACATCTAAACCCCTTGTATTCTCCAGGCTCAAACTTCAGATTCAGGAGCTAGCAGAGGTTTGGTAGAAGAATGAGAAAAACATTTCTTTTATGACATGAGATTCTTCTGTTAGATCATAATGCAGATTCAGACAGTGAGCAATGAACCTAGATCTGACTTACTCTTTAAAAAGCAAAGAACCACCTTATAAAGCAGAGTTTCAATTTTCTAAAATCATGGTTAATAAATTCCCCAGCTGCCTTCTCATATGATAATACATTCAAATCCACTTTTCAAAGACCCAAGGTGTTATGATGCATTGTGTTTTCCTCTACCCCAGAAATGCTGCCAGTGACAATGAGACCTCTGCATCCCAGAAAGCCAGCCAGCGTGAATCCCATCTTGCACCTCTTGCCCCAGTGAGCCTGTCACCCGTGACGAGACGACTCACAGCAAATCCAGTGCTAGCTGAAGCAGTAAGACTGAGGGCAGAAAGGTGGCTGTGAGGATGAGGAAACTGCAGATCTTTTCCCCATAACTGAGCTGAAACAGCATGCTAGTCCCATTGCTTTTATGTACATATTTTTGGCAGTAAGCGAATTGGAATATGTTGTTTTCTGTTACCACAGAGAGTCATCCAGCACTTCAGTTAGTGAACACATTATTTCATTCTGAGGTTTTACTATTGCGACTCCAGAGTCTGGTCTGCTTGCATTATCTGTAAGGAGGCATAGTAAACATGGTCGATTTAATCCCACTGTATGAGAAAGAAAATAAGTATTTTTTTATCACACAGGGAAGACTTAAGATTTTAATTGTGAATTCTCAGGAAAACTAACTTTGGCTTGGAGGCTTCCCATGTTCTTTATCGGGAGAAAAGAGGGGGAGAATCCTTTTTTCTAATTATTCTGCAATATTTTCCTGCATTTAGAGTGCTCTAAAGTAATTTATGTTTAAGGCATTTATGCAGCAGTTTGATTAGGCAGCAGGCACAACACACAGTGCCATTTGGATGGTTAATACTTGCACCAGTTGTGGAGCTCTGAGGCATGGAGCCAGAGGCCAAGTGACATTAGCTTCTCAAGAAATGCACTAATCGCCTTAGAAATTCAATGCCTGGAGAGTCTCTTAGGTATTATGTAATGGAAATTGTAAGGGAAAGGATAAAAGTCAGACTTTGTGTATTTACTGAAGGTTATTGACGTAGCTGTGACATCACTGACGGGCAGTCACAAGACACCTTTTGTGTACATAGTCCAAATGCCAGTTGGCAATTAGTGCAATGCCACCCAGGCAGATGGAAATTTGGTACTGTACCTACAAACACTCTCCAGGAGGCATTTCACTAACAGCCAGCTGCCTTTCGAAGTCCATATACAGAAGGTACTAGAGGACTGACCATTGGTGGTGGTGTAACCATGCCAGTGTCTTATGAAGGGTTGACTTTTCCCTCATCCTCTTTAGGATTGCTCGGCTTGAGCAACAAATGTAGACTTGGGTCCATAGATTACTTCTGCTAGAATCCATGCAGTGTGAAGCACTGCAAAATGCCAGTGAGTTTGTGACTTATTTGGGGAATTCAGCCAGCTCTTTAATAGGTAAAGGCTAGGCAAGCAAAGAAGAAATAAATATGTCAGTGAGGTAATTAAGTTTGGTATGGATCATGACCCTTCCAGAGCAGCAAAAATCCCAAAGTTAAAGAACGCACAGCTCAGTTGCATGGAGACACTTGAGGTACAAAGAAGATGTACCTGGATGAAACAGGTAAGAGGCATGATGTCCTGACAGATTCACTACTCCAGAGGCCAGAGGGAGGCTGTCACAAGCCCAAAGTTGTGAACAGAGGAGTCTGGATCTCTAAACATATGATATCTAACTCCGTGGTATTTGAGATGTTCACCACAGATCAGCTGGATTTTCTGGACTGGATTTTCTAGACAGCCACTCTATGGTCAAGCAAACTGCTCTGCAGAAGGACTTTTGAACCACCCCATGGAAATTTTATGACATGAGTGAGAGGAATGAATATTGTCCATGGGTTTAAAAGCAATTGTTCTTACCTGCTTATATTAAGAGATGAGAAAGGTAAGGAATTAAAAAAGGAATGCAGTAATTTTCCTACTAACAAACTGTTCAGGTCAGGTATTAGGGCTCTGTGCAAATCTGTTAATTTAATTGAAAATCTACAGCTGCCTCTTTGCCAGAATTCACAAGCCTGGTAAACAAGTCTCACAAAGCTTGTAGGCTTCAGCTAACAAGTTCACCGCTGTTCAGCTGATGGCCCCATTCTGATATAATTGTAAAAGCCATGGAATCTAAATGGAAAGCAAGAAAAGAGAAGACTTACAAAAATCTCTATACAGGAGCAAAGATTCTGTTGGGGAGTCTTAAATGCTGCTAGTAAGTTTTGTATTTTTACTACAGAAGAAAATGATAATGTGGTGGCAAAAGATAACTTTAACTAGATAACAAGATAGAATAAATATTTAGGAACTGCTGAAGCAGATCAGCTTCAGTGGACTATGTGCTACGGCATCTGTTCTTTGACTGTGGCAAGCATTGCAGAAGTGAGGAACAGGATGGTGAACAACACTGGAGAAGTCTGTTCTAGGAGACACCACTACAGTAGGGACTGCAGCCTTCTCTTCATGGCTCCAGGCAGGTTTTCCTGGAGGACCCAGACTTGGAAAGGAGCAACCTGGACTTAGAAGATGCATCTCTGCTTTATTTTGTCATCAGCCCCCTCTTCCCCATGTTGCTGCCATGCAGACTGAGAATTAATTCAGGAAGCATTTCATATAGCAAGATGGAGACAGAATACTCCAAATGTTTATTCCTTTCTACATGTCATGTTTTCATTTCCCTTGCTTTGTTCATCAGTTTTATTTTCTGAAGCCAGGGCTGACCTCACCTTGAAACACCACATTGTGAACACAGGACACTACTCTTTTCTTGTCCTATTAGTGACTACTGCATTTGGATAGCTCAAGGATTAGAGGCAGGGAAGGAGGAGCTCAGAAGCAGATGTTCACATGCCTTTGCCATCCCAAAGTATGGAAAGATTTTGATCTCCTGAGTACCAAAATAATTCACCTGAGGTTTCATTTCTGAACAGGGACTGTATCCTTTTGCAGCTAGAGACAGCTTGGCTTCATCCATGGAGACAATGAATGATAAGCTCTATCTCTACCTCCACTGCCAGCTAACTTCGTACTTCAAGTATCTCCATCAAGGCAGAAAACACTATCCAAATAATTATAAAACAATGTGATTTGATGGGCCTTATCTTATATCTTGAAAGAAACCATTCAGCTGAAATTGAGAACATTATTCTCCCAAAGCAGGAAACTCTTAGCAGCAAAGGAAATAACACACTGGTTTCAATCCAATAACTTGATGTTTGTAGGAGCAATATTAAATTCTAGTTCAGAAAAGTTTTAGACAATAGTGATTCAGATCGCTTCTCTACTTCAAACTCATAAAGAGCTCAGGGAGGGTTTGCCTCATAACTGTGAGCCATGGTGTGCAACCACAGTGATGCAATTTGCCATGCAAAAGTGATTAAAATCAGTATATCTACTCACAAGGTAATCTGCAAAGATTCTGCTGATACATGCTTCCCTTTGGGCTCAGAGCTTATCCGTGTTACCTTCTGCTTCTGCATCTGCAATGCCCTTAAAAAGATTGTCATACAATCCGTTTGGCTGTCTGGTAGGTAAGCGTCTGTCGGATAAAGGTGGATTCCTGCCTCTTCCTCAACACTTATGCAAGTGCCCATGGACAACAATACAACCATGCATTTTACCAACAGACAAATGAGCAGGATTATGTTCAGTCCACTAGGAGAGCCAAGCACTCCCAAGTTTAAGCAGCATGCCTGAATAAAATTGCATCAGTGGTTTTGCATCTTCCAAGTCTGCAACATACCATGATCACCTTAACAGACACTGATCACTGAGTACCCTCAGTGAGCACACAATTAGTTCTTTGTCTCCAGGAATAAAATGCAAATGGTAAAACACTTTAAAAAGGAATAGTATTTATTTTGCTTTACTGTTGCAATTTATTTAAATTACTGTTGCTTTACTATTTTTCTCAAGGATGTCATATAACATACCTCACCACCTTTCCTATTATTAGGATCTTTCACTAGTGACTAGTATTTGAGAAGCAATCTAGGGTAATGGAAGCTTCCTCACCTTTCATGCTTTCGCTTGGGAGCCACGGTGGCATTTGGGATTCAATGACTGTGGTGGCTAGCCTTGGCCAGATTGTTCTGAACTGATATCCTTTGCTTACAGCTTTGTATATCAGGAGTGAAATTTGTTGGTAAGCATACCAAAAACATTTTCATTTCTGTGGGTAACAATCAGCTCTTACTCTCTTTTGAGGTGTGTCTAAGTGAGGAAGGCTGATCTGTAAAGCAGTTGGCAAGTAAAGCAGAAAGAAAGTTACATCATAAGGTTCAAAACATCGGATGAAAATGAAAACATAAAATCATGCAAACACAAAAGAAAAATGAGTTCATGTTTCCAGAGTATGAAATCTTGTAGTTTTCTGGGACTTTCCCCATATTTCTAGATTCCCCAGTAGCTTTATAATTCTAAGAATTGTAATCTTAAGAAATTAAGAAATCATTGACAGCAATTCCACAGACTTCAACATTTTATCCTTATCAAGAGATGCATTTAAATAGCATCAGTTTTACCATGGAGTAGAAGATTTGTCCCCTCATGGAAGGTAGCATTACAGAAAACAAGAGTTAATACATCATCCGTGGGATATTGTCCTCGCAGAATTGTGGATGGACATTGACAATAGTAATGTCATATGCTGCTTGCTTCGGCTCAACAAATGATTTTTGCCATGAAACACTGTTTTTCTAAAAACCTCAGCTGGAGTCGGAAATGGAATCAAGGGGAATGGAGTCAGTGTTTGGCAACATTTACATGCAGCGGGACCTGACCTGTCCAGTATCGCTTTGTAGCAAAAATGGGGAAAACCCATGATTTTAGAAGAAGAGTCGCCATGTGTGACTTTCAGAGCACAGCACGGGCCTTTTGCAGCACCGCTGTTGCCAGATCTCAACGTTCACAGCTAAAGCTTGGTGGGAAGAAGGGCTTATAGAAGTCATTTGCCATTTGAACTGCCTGGCTTGATGGAGTTGCATGGGACAAATGCAGCATAACACTTGCAGCCTGCTGAACGCTTCTGGAGGCAGAAGTAACAACTGGTAATTTTGCCAAATCGTTTTCAATTAAAAGAGTACATCTAAAAAACAAAAGAAAAAAAAGCAGAATATTGTATTCAGGGAGTTGAATGGTGTTCTTGCACAAAACCTTGCATGCCAGTTCACAGAACTCTTACCGGGGTTACAACATTTCTCGGCACATGCCACACACTTGCGTGAATGTTTGCCCAGGGAGGAGCCCAAGTCAGGGCTCTGCCACTTACAACAGCTCCAGGGCAGGCGAGCACACAGGTGTGTGCGTGGGTGGGGAGTTTATAACGAAGGAAGAAGAACAGCGAAGGAAGAAGAATAGCGAAGGAAGAGATAAACCACACAAAGGGACTATGTTTGATCTTTGTTCTGAAAACTCAAAGACAGCAAGATCTGTAAAAGTTACTTGCTGTTCTATGTAACGAGCAAACTGGTATAACATTCTGCAAAGGCCCAGGACTCCTCCACATTTCTTAACGACAAGTGAATGCATTTTGTCTTGCTAGGAGCAAAAGTCCTTGTCTGCATAGATATGAGCCACTTTCCTTCCCTGACATTTCGTCTGTGAAATTTTGCACAGTGTTAAAATCTTTGATGCAAGAATTTCAGTCACAGGTCATTCTGTATGTAAGTTTATATTCCCTTGGTTATTTAGATCTGTATATTATACATTCTTAAGCTTTTTACAAGCTCATTTGTGTGTCTTATGATTAAAAATTCTGTTTATGTTTTTTCACTTGTCAAGACATAATCAGCTTTCATGCTGTGTCTATGTGATATCTTCAATAATCAGTCAGGTTTATGGGGGGAAGCAGGAGTAGCAATGCCATACAAAGTATTTCTCAGGGATGAGTCTGAAGCTGTGAACTCGGTTTTCATTCTGTTTCACCTAAAATCTTAAAGCTGTGGGCTGCTGTCAAGGAAGTTTCTGTAACAACCTAGACTCTGTTAGCTAACTAGCTCCCCCTCTTGAAACTCTAGAAACACTGACAGAAAACGAGTCGAGGGTTGTAAAGGTAGGTGAAATGAAATCCAGCAGTATTCTGGTACTTCACTAATTTTTTTAGCGATGTGGAGTTTTTAATTTTTTTTTTTTTCATATGCAACCCTGACAGCTGGAGAATGTCCTTATCTTGCTGATGCTGCTGGTTTCTGAACTGATCTTTCAAGAACATAGAAGGGGTTTTGGCATCTGTTGTGAAAGGGTTCAGGGCTGCAGAGGTCACCCTGGTGCCAGTGTCCAGTGGAGACAGCCAGCAGAGCTCCCCAGCTGAAGGGCATGGAGAGGGATGGTGGAGGACAAGGATGGCTGGGGGACGTTATGGTTCAGCTCCACCCTGCAGCTGCCCCTGCTCGGGGACTCCAGCAAACACCAGGGCAGGAAGGGGAGCGCCCATCTGTGCAGGAGCACAAACATCAGCTGTGCCTCCTGGGGCATTCCTGCCCAACAATGAGCCCAGCTGAGCGGGGAGGTGGCAGCTGTGCTGCTGCGCTGCATTGCTTTGCTAGGAACGGGGTTATGAACATGGTAGGTAACTACAGCACGGAGTTTCTGTTTTTTTTCTAGAACAGATAGTAGGTATATAGAGAGATTTTGTTCTTGGGTGTCAAATGGAGAAGTAGATGGGTCTGTAGCTGAAATAAAGGTATCTTTGGTGTACAACAAGCCTCATCACACAGAGCTCTTTCCACATGGGTTTTATAAAAAGCTGTCCTTGCCCTGAAAATTTCCACTCTGAAAACGCTGATGTGAATGTCAGGGTGGATAAAGGGCAGGAGAAGGGAAGTCCTCTTGCTTCCCAGAGAGGGGTAACTGGGATACAGAGCCACACTCAGACTTCATGCTACATTGTTCAAGCATCCAAAGTCTCCTCAGTTCGAAAAATGTTTGTCGTCCCTGAAGCGAGGAACAGAACTCAGGATTCCTCATTTCAAGGGCTTTCCTGACAGTGGGCTATGAATCCATACTCTTTTCATTTATTCTTCCTCTTTCTGGTACCAAGAATGTTTCATGTATTTCGATACAGTGACTCGCTTTCGACAGGAAGAACAGACAGCAAGACCACGGTATAATTAGGTGAGATTTCTTCTGGGTAGGAATGGAAGTCATTTGGAAAGTCTTGAGGTTGAAGAGACCGTGACCCATTTTCTGGATAAAAGTCAATTGTTTAAAATGGAGAAGACTACCACTAGGCTTGATTTTAGGCCGAATTTGATACTTTTTTGTCATTTTCAAGGGTGTCATTTTAAGGGTCAGCTAACAAAGCTGTTTTGGCACTCCAGCACATTGTATGTAGCTGTTGCCTTTCACTGAACCACAATGGAGCAGTCACCACAGCTAGTGATGCAGCGGAGAGTTTATGCCTGTCTCATGCAGACAATGTGGCATTTACTCACTTCTCACATAATCCAAATGGCTGAGGTTTTACTGTTCTTGCAGTCATGCTTAAATCTTTCTGATGAGCCCAAATACATCCTTGGAGATACAGCTTATTTGTTTAGGTCTCTTGAATCCTATGTAAAATCCACAGCAAATCTTAGGCATGAAAATATCTTCCGATATCTACGTCACCTGTTCCAAGTAATCCTGGAAATCTGTAAGAATCGGAAGCAAATTACCCATATTCTTCCAAAGAGTCTTAACTACAAAATGATGTTTCAC
Organism: Ibycter americanus; assembly: GCA_035590275.1. Classification (NCBI taxonomy): domain Eukaryota; kingdom Metazoa; phylum Chordata; class Aves; order Falconiformes; family Falconidae; genus Ibycter; species Ibycter americanus. The sequence goes on along the minus strand of JAVJGI010000062.1, from coordinate 27,632,733 downwards.
TTAAATTCAGTGAGCAGCGCTTTTCAAATAAGTGACAAACACAAGGATATCAATTTTTGAGTATCCGTTCTAGGACACTTTATGTGTCACCTAATTGTGCAGGTGGATAAATATCACCTTCTGGACATCTACAACAACCCTCTGATGTGTTTACACTGTAAACTGTAAACTCTGTCCTATTTACAATTATGATTCTTTTTAAAAAATCTTAGCTCCCATCTCAAGAATCAAAAAAAACCATGCACAAATGCTTACAGGAATAAAGAAAGGGTTTAGAATGCACCCTCTCAAATCTGCTGAAATACTTGAACTGTTCAGATGAACCATAAAATCAGTGAAAAACAATGAAAAAGAATTCCAGAGTTTTAGCCTCAAAATTGTGCTTCTACTTTACCTGCAAACAAAGCAAGCTGTTAGGGGAATAGGTTGAGGTAAATTTTATTTTAATCCTTTTCCAAATCTTTTAACAATGTATAATTTGCCCCAAACATAACACTTATTTTAATTTCAAGCAGTAACGATCTAAATTTCCAGAAAAGACTGGGATCTATTTTACATCCAGTCTTCTCATATTTGTTCTTTCAGCCCTCCGAAAGCTTGCACTCTGCATGTTTTTTAAAACAGAGCTTTAAGATTTAGCTCTTCAGCTGATCATCTTAGAGAAACTCTGCCCACTTTTATCACTTGAAAATCTGAACTTCAAATGGTTTCACAAAAAAACAAAGCAAAACAAGAAAACCCTCACTATACCTAAATTATGCACATCAGAAACATATCATGGGGTGTGGTGGTATGTCTCAAAATACAGTGTATTATTCTTGATGTACTTTTTATAAACTGTAGAAATAACAGCACAAACTAAATGTCTGGTTCTGCATGCAGCAGTGTTCTTTAATGCTGATCGTATTTAAAGCTGGGGGTCCTCTAGGCAAGAAGTGACTGTCTGGTTTGGAGGTGATGCAAAGAAGGTCATCTACATTAAATGAACTAGACTGGGCTCAGTAATAGTGAGCCATTCTCAAATACTAATGACCATCTGGATTACAGATGCAGTAGCCAGATTGTCTGTTGTGTCCACCAAGTGAGTTGTCTTACCCTGGGAAAAAACTGTCATCTGTCTGTCTTGCCCTGTAGACATGAGCTTTCTTCCAACCTGTCCACATGGATTTACTGGTGGCAAGGTCATACCGTTCTCTGGAACGTCACTCACTTGCATTTGCTGGCTGCTTAGCAGCTGCCAAAATTTTTGGAACAGAACAAAATGGCAAGGGGCTGGGAATAAGACAGTAAAACTGAAATATTTTCTATTTCTTTCTGGTGCACATTTACCAGTAGTTAAAGAAAACAGTACCTATTTATTAGCTGAATAAAAACTCTTTTTCCAGCTCTGTTTGTTAAATAGGTGATGCCAGTTTTAGGGTGTTTCTCTTCTCAGCTCCCATGCTGTGAAACTCCTTTCCTTTTGTTTAGCAGAATAAGCAAATCATTGCAAGACCTAAAATCTTGTTAAAAAATGCACAAGTTTGATTTGGCATTTAATTAACACATTTTTGTTTGGTTTTACTGTGTGAGTCCTGACTTTACTTTCAGGTTCCCTTTTCATTTTATTAATGTAATTAGGCTTTACTTTCAAGGGTGGTCAGAGAATCCATAATCTATATATTTCTGCTATGGTTTCCTGTTTTTAGCATCACGTATCGTTTATTCAGTAGAGGATTGTAAATATTTTTCTGAGTACAAAATTTAGAAGTTAATCATTCCTGAAGATTTTGTACTGCTGAATGTTATTCTTGTGTTTGAAATGCACAATTCTGAAGAAGCTTTGCGAAGTATTGCAGACAGTGAATAAATACATCAAGCACTTCCAATTATTTTCAGATCTTCCTTCTATCCTTGTGAGCACATAGAAAATGAAAACCTGAAAGGGGCTAGTGCTTGAGTTAACTCCAGAATGTGGAGAAAATAATCCTTCTGGAAAGGGTTGCATCCCAAAATCTACAGGTAGGTATCCTGGGGATTCATTTGTGATTGTCGTGGTGAAGTGCTTTTGCTAATTAATTTTGCTAATGAGGTGATAAGCAAACTAAAGGAGTCTTCTCCTTTTTGACACTAGCTTAGATTTCATTAGTAGGAGCTTGCTGGTGACAGTTGCAGGTAAATCCCAGACACTATTCATTACAAACAATAAATGTAAGGCACTGTGACGCTCTGACACCAGTTTCAGCCCAGAGCATAGCATGATTCTTATAACTGTCAAGCTGACTGTTCAGTAAGCTGCAGTGTGAGCAGGGAAGGGCATACTTCCATGTTACTGCAACTACATCACATAGCTTTGATGGGAACATGCTGTGAAGGACAGTGTAAATGATGGGAAAAGGGGAAGGAAGGAGGAAGGCAACTGTTCCTTAGCCTGCCCTGGAAAATGTGCTCTGCTCTGTGTGTTTGAGGAACCTGCATTTATGCATAAGTATAAGCTCTGTATATATGCTAAATAGGTTTACAGTGTTAAATGTGTGCTTAAGTACCTTGTTACACTACAGACGTGGGAAGCAGCTAAGAAAACAGAAAAGAAAGAAATGGTGAAAAGAAAATAAAAAAAATAAAGCAAAAGAAAAAAGGAAGAAAGACATTACTTTTTGTTCACCTTCTTCATGGACAGTTAATATAGACTGTATATATGTATCTCTGTGTATATAGATGTAGACAAGTGCATATGGTTAGATATTCAGAAAACCTGTGTACAGATAGAGCTTTTATCTTCATTACATGTGAAAGGGACCCAAGTATATGTGCTTGAAAAAAATCTTGTGTATGGTATTTCATCTGGCATCATCAGAAAAGGTGTTTCCAAGCAGATCAGAAACAGTCTGTAGCTCACTGTAGCAATTCTGTTTGGAGTAAATGAGCTCTTAATTAGGTGAGGGCTGATTTCTTGGCATTTGAAACTCTTTGAACCTCTCAAACTGCTCTTCACATTAAAAAAAAAAAAAAAAAAAAGACTGCTTTTTGTAAAACTTCCTAGCAAGTGGGAACATAGTATATAGGAAAACAGGACTGAAAGCACACATCATTGCAAAGGGCATGATGCAAAAGTGAACCAGACTCCATTTAGCACTTGAAGAATTCCAGAGACACCATTCACCATATACTAGACAGTAAAATAAAAGTAGTATCGGCTGAAAGTATAGGTGGTTAGTGGACAAGGATATGACAGCTCAGACCCAGCCTAAAAATCATCCCCCTCTGTGGCAGGCATCACAAAATCTTCCTTTTGAAGCTGATTAGTTACTCGTTCTCACAGCAGCAGTGGGAAAGCTGTTTCTTAGCTTCATTCCTGTGATGGCTAGAAACTATTTAATTTCCATCATGAACCTCTTTATGGCCGTGGTATATCCACAGACTTTGTACACCTATCTATTTACGACACTGACTACAGCTACACTGCTCAGCACACCCACCCCATGGGGTGATCTCTAGTCCCCTGGACCAAGTAGCACAGACTGGCTGATATTGAAGGCTAATCCTCTGTAGAGAAGATGAGTGGATGAACCCAATCCACATTATATTGCCCACATGGTTCTCACATACATCTGAAACATAGTGATGTTTTTTGTCTGTGAGGTGGTTTGGTTCATCATATTTAAAAGTGTAAGGACTGTATTGCAGCCGACTGAATGGCATTTCCATGGCATGAAATAGAGGGTACATGTTGCATGCTCTGGGCTGTGGCATAAATGTACTGGGGATGCTTGAGGGTTCCTATGTTCTGTTTTGGTGGGAACTGGTTGATTTCTTCCCAAAGAAGTCCTAGAAGTGGATAAATATTGCACATAAGCATATGAGCAAGCAACGAGCGCAAAGGAGTGAAGGTGGGAACTCAGCTATCCAACTATGTTTTTACCCATAGCCTTTAGTTTCGGCAGCATTGTTTCCCTTCTTGGTTTTCACCATCACCAAATTTTTATAGAAAGCAATCATATTTCGTCTTATGCTGTGTTTTGCTAACAACACAATACAAGCTGCTCTCATATAGTAAACTCTCCTTTCCCCAGATCATCCCTTCTTTATCAACATCTTTAATGTATCTTTCTGGAATGTGAATTACTAAGCTTTTACACAGTATTCCAGATCAAGTTTTTCAGAATGCTTAGTAAAAAAAAAATAATTTCTTTGCTTTAGAGAAAGATCTTGAGTAACATATCAGAATACTGCATTTGTCTTCTTCATATTGGCCTTACATACCTAGTTGATTGCATGCATATTTGCAGTGTAGTCATCCCAAAGTCATGCACTTGTCTAGACTTCTTTCATAATCAATAGAGAGAAATAAGTGATTCATCTCCTTCTGAAGTAAAAGTTCGAAAAAGGTCAGATCAATAATGTCTGGAAGTGCCTGTTTGTCTCCTTTGACTGCAAAAGCAGGCTGGGTTGAGCAGTTAGGGGAAATATGTCTACACTGTAGACATCTGAAGTTAGGCCAGATGAATCCCTGATTGATCAATACTGAAATGATCACACTGACCTTCCTCTTTGCTGTCACTAACACCTAAAAGCTCCTAACCTACAGAAATTATTCTTGTTATGAACCTGTAATTGCAGGAGCTTCCATATGTCAGATTAATTAAGTAATTCATGAATTTCTATTAGCTCAGTCCTCAGGGTCAATGTAACATTTCTACTGTGTGATATTCCAGGTCTCCTCCATACTGATGGTGTCTCTCAGCTTTACGTCAGCACTTGAAATGAACTTGTAGGTTCCTACATTTCGTGGTGTTATTTGTGAAAGCTTTCAAACATTTGGTCTTTCACAGTTTTTTGAGAATCTTTAAGAACATTGTCTCTCAAATACAAGTGTCACTCTCCGTACAAGCTGCTGCCATCTCCTAGTTGGCTCTATTTTGTATTTACTGTACAATTCTCAGCTAAACCTCAGCTCCTGTTAACTAACTGCCAGTGTAAAAGAAGCTTAAATGTAAAAGAAGCTTAAAAAAGAAAGCTTAGATGGATGAACTATTATCTTAGATTAAATCTGACTTTTCTTTTTATTAAAAAAAATCAAGGAAGAAATGTGTTGTTCATTTTAAAAGTATTTCTTGTTCATCTGTTACTGTGTTTATCCAATTTTCAATAAAATTCCATGGAAAATTATAATTTCCTTCTAATTACATTCTAAACAATGCACATTCCTGAGGCCCACTGATGGAATTCTTATCTTTCCCTTCTGAAATATTACTGGTTTATTTGCTGGTCTTCCCTCATATATTGCCTGATTTGATTGATTCCCTAAAAATCCCAGGTATAAGACTTGCAATTTCTTGTGTCAGTTCTTTCAATACTCTGGATTGTTTCCCCTCCCTCCCATACCTTCTTCAGGTTGGACTCTGAGTTCTGTGTCTATCTTGGATATAATTTTCATTTCAATGCTTTCATTTGTCTTTGCCTTCATTCCTTCACCTCTTCCCATTCAGTGTTAATTTCATTGAAAACTGGGACAAAATGCTCCTTTGCTATCTGGACTTTATCTAGATTGTTTAATTTCTCCTCCTCTATCTCACCCCAGTGATGAGGAACTCTGTTTCTTCTTTCCTTCATCTCTTCTTGCTTATACGATTGAGGGTATTTGCTGTGATATGTGACTCAGCTATACTATGGCAGTTCTCACTTTGTCTCTTCACTTTCTCCACTTCAAGATATATATATAAAGATACGTATCTTCAGTATTTTTTTCAGTTGCCTGTAGAATCTCTGCTTACCTCTAACATCCCTTCTCAGTTAATTATTTATCCACTTAATATGTAACAAGTTTTCTCCTTGCTTGGATAATGAATGACAGGCAAATTCATAAATTTGAGAAAAAAATTCCAGGCCTCACATATGAGTCTTTGAGCTCTGAAGCCCAGTTGACATCACTCACCTTAATTTCCCACAGTCTTTTTCTTGTATTAAAACCTGAATCTGTATATTTGTTTCATTTAAACTAAATAAGCTTATCATTACTGACCTCGGTGCCAGGGAAGGTTATGGATCAGATCATCCCGAGTGCCATCACGTGGCATGCGCAGAACAGCCGGGGCATCAGGCCCAGCCAGCATGGGTTTATGAAAGGCAGGTCCTGCTTGATGATCCCAATCTCGTTCTATGACAAGGTGACCCACCTAATGGATGAGGGAAAGGCTGTGGATGTTGTCTACCTGGACCTTAGTAAAGCCTTTGGCACCATCTCTCCCAGCATTCTCCCACAGAAACTGGCTGCTCATGGCTTGGACAGGTGCGCTCTGCGCTGGGTTACAAGCCGGCTGGATGGCCGAGCCCAAAGAGTGGTGGTGGATGGAGCTACATCCAGCTGGTGGCCAGTCACAAGTGGTGTTGCCCAGGGCTCAGTGTTGAGGCCAGTCCTGTTTAGTATCTTTATCGATGATCTGGACAAGGGATGGAGTGCACCCTTAGTAAGTTTGCAGATGACACCAAGTTGGGTGGGCAACAAAGCGGGTGAAGGGTCTGGAGCACAAGACTTGTGAGGAGCAGCTGAGGGAACTGGGGTTGTTTAGCCTGGAGAGGAGAAGGCTCAGGGGGGACGTTATTACTCTACAGCTACATGAGAGGAGGCTGTAGGCAGGGAGAGGGTAGGTCTCCTCTCCCAGATAACAAGTGACAGGACAAGTGGAAATGGCCTCAATTGTGCATGGGGAGGCTTAGATTGGATATTAGGAAAAATTTCTTCCCTGAAAGGATGGTCAAGCATTGGACTAGGCTGTCCAGGGACATGGTGGAATCACCACCCCAGAGGTGTTTAAAAAATGCATAGATGCGGTGCTTAGGGACATGGTTTAGTGGTGGACTTGGCAGTGCTGGGTTAACGGTTGGACTTGATGATCTCAAAGTTCTTTTCCAACCTAAATGAATCTATGATTCTATGATTCTACTCAGTGCAAAGTTTCTTCTGTGATTAGACCTTCTATAAAGCCTTTTCTGCCCACCAAAAATAAGCCAAAAATAACGTGAGAGGTGGTAGGCTCCCTCTGCAGTCAAAGAGGAGAGATAGACAACTGCAGAAGACACGTCAGCCCATGGAAGGTCTGAGTCTCACTCTAGAAAGACTGGTCTCAGTTTCTTAGCTCAAACAGCTTGGGCATCTTCCCTGGGTCTTGCCTTTGGAGGCTGTAGTTCGTGGGTTGTCACTTCCACGGGTATGATCTCTCTTGCTTTATTAGTGGCATTTGTGTCCCATTCTGCATGCAGGCAGTTGGTCTCCCATGGTCATGTAATTCCAGCAGTGTCGTGCGTATTGTAAGTATGCATTCGTGTCTCAAGTGTTCTACAAATCCATATTCAGATTAAACTGGTGGTCTGCAGGCCTCAAACACTGTTTCGGGATGACTCCTTTACAGTGCTTCCCTAATTTATCAGTGACCCAAGGTAATCCCATTTCATTTGTCCCATCACTTCCTATTTCGTTGCATTGTCTCACAGAATGGATGTATTGATACAATGATATTATTATTATATGATTGTAATGACTATGCAACAGAGCTCACTGCCTTCAACTTATTTCTGCCAGGTTTGGATTTAGCAGAGAGTCAAAGGAGACTGCAGCTTTCTCATTAGCAGCACTTGGTGAAGTGCATGATCCCTTACAGATGCTACTGCAGAGTCTCCTCTTGCCCTTTCCCCCCTCTATACATATGCTGTAGTATACTGAATCCTTATTTTTACTTCTCTCAAGCCACTCATATCCTTCATTCATTTCAGCCCCTAGAGCAATTAACTTAATCAAGCCCAACTCCATTTCTTAAAACTAAGGCAGAACCTGTAGGAATAGATGTGACTATCCTGTCAATTACGGTATCACAGGTAGCTGATTCGCATTATAACAATGCTATTTTATTGTTTCACTGGGATCCATTTTCTCTTCCTCCTACTCTTTTTCTCTCACTTTTTCTTCCTCAGTTGTTTCATGGCTTCACCTTTATCTTGCTGTTGCCTTCCTTTAAATTTCACTTATCCTCAGCCCTTTTATTTTCCGATGCCTTTCTCAGAAAAATCACAAACTGTATCAGTGGTCAAATTAAGCCCCATGGGGTTTGAGCAGATGTAAGCTGAAGGTGATTAGCTCTGTTGTGAACCCTACCAGCTGCCATGGTAGCTGTAAGAGCTGATGTCAAGCCCAGGCTGATGGCTTAGGAGACCTCCAAGCCTGTCACTATGTGTGTATCTTTAGCAGTCCCCCAAAAGGAAGCAAACATGTAAAAGTAACCCCAGCTACTATTGGTCTCAGTGCTGAAAGATATGTCACTGCCTTAAAAGTGGTAAATCCCAGGAATTTGCAGATTCCTTTTGTTCTGATTTAAAAAAAAAAAAAAAATTGTTTTGCTACAGGAAGTGCCTTGACTTTATAATTTAGCTTACAGTGCTGCTTGACTGGAAGTGTAGCAAACTATGTAATCTAGCAAACTGCGTAGCTCCCAGAGGACAGCCTCTGAGGGATTTCAGCAACAATTTCAGTTTCAGTTTAAGCCTTACCGGTCAGAAAATGTATCTTTTCCTGGTCTTGAAGTAGAGGTCATGCAAATGAATAATTTTAATTTCTGAAGCTGAAGCAGAGAACAAGGTCCCAAACATACTTCACTTTTTTCGGGGGGGGGGGGGGGG
>JAVJGI010000062.1:27574592-27623984 GCA_035590275.1 Ibycter americanus | reverse complement strand
ATAGCTTTATTCCATTCTGCCTATAACTTGCTGCTATAGGACATGTCATTTTAACCATATTTTAAGGCTAATTTTTTCACAGATTTTCAAAAGACAGCAAATTATTTTCAACATTTAGCATGAGCTTTTGCTCTCTAAGTTCTAACGTGTTCTTTAGGTAAAAAAGAGACAGATGGGGCTTCTAGGACTCAGGTTCTTAATTCTGCATGGAAGTTCCCTGTAAGCCTCGACATGCCTGAACTTAAAGCAGTGCACATGATGGAGCTGCCTTGAAACTGCAGTCTGAAATTCTAGGCCAAATTCCCTTGTGCTTTAGTGGAAATTCATTGGAAGTAATATATACCTGCATTCCAATGCCTTTTCAAGGAATAAATGTCCTTTCTGATGAAAACCTATTTTAGTGGGAAATTCTGTACTGGCGCTTAGTAGAATACTAGAAATAACGAATATCCCAGTGAGGGAGTGTTTGGTAAGTATGCAAATCTGAAAGTGAACTGAATAATAGGGTGCAGCTGGTTCTTAGTCTTATATTTGACTGTTGCTGTTCACATACAGTATAACAGCCGTGCATGGGGGAGGAGTGTTAACATGATATTCAGTGAAGGCTGCATGGCGTGGGTGTATCACAGTTCCAGGAAGAGCCTGAGGTTATGGTTAACAGAGTTCATGCCAACTCTTCATTTTAAAATGTAGTGGCACACTGTAAGTCTACTGCTGACAGAATGAAGTTTTACTGATGCTTGACATGGTGACTAAACTATTAGGCCCATCCAAGCTCAAAATATAAAGCTGTTTTCTGACAGCTTATCAGAAAACAAGACTAACTGCTCTTCAGCTGAATATTTACTAAACCTCTCTCATTCCTCAACCAATATCAGTTCTTGTGACACACATTTTGAAAATCCACTTATATGTTTCACTTTGTTTGAGCATTCAGGCTTGCTTTCTACACAGAGAAAGCCCAAGCTATCTTATTATTTTATCAGACATCCCACACAATTTGCTATTAGCTGTTTTTTTCCCTAAAGTTATAAGTTGCAGGCAATCTCTAGTACCACTGCTTGTAAAGTTTAAAACAGACTGACTGATGCGTGAAAAATATACTTCTAGCAAAAAACATCCTGCATTGTCAGGAGACAGGTTTTTCTCACATCCTGCATCCTTCATTGCTATATGTGACGATTCTTTTCTGTGAAATGCATTTGATTAGTCCTGAAGCTCTTATGCAAAACAATCTCAAAACTTTCCTTTTCATTATCGTGAGTACACTAAGAAAACAGTGTTACCTCTAAAACTTTAGTTTCTCAACAGCTGACTTAGAATGTGTTTCTCATTCACTCTCTTGACAAGTTTGGTGTCTTGCTGGGTTTTAGCACCTTCAAAACTCTGGTGTTTCTCATTCTTTATTTAGATCGGTCACTATACTAAAATGTACAATAAGACATGAAAAAAACCCAAAAAACAGTCATTGCATGAATGGGATTCCTTATATATCTAACCAGTGTTCTCTATAACCAGTTTTAGCTCTTTCAGTGTCAATATCTATTTTGTTAGGAAATACAATATTCAAAAATATTTGATGGGGCAGATATTGTGACCTTTAAATACTGAAAATGGAGTTATTTGCCTTTATGCAACACCCATATTATGTATTTCTCCTTAGGTGCCTTTTTCAGGAAAATGAATTTCAGTTATTCACAGCAAAATACATTTGAACAAAAATTTACTTTTAACACATGACATGGAAACTTACACTAAGGAATTTGAAAAATGAAATACCCTACTGTTTGGCCAAAACCATAATTGGTGTCTGGAGGAGAGGCTATTCTGTTGTCCAGTCATCATATTTCCTTCCATGGTGTCCATTTTAGACAAAATTCCCTACAGTCCAGAGTGCCTATCACTTGATCATAGGTCTTCTAAATTATTTCATCACGGAGAATTTTGGGTAAGAACAATACAGTATTTTCAAATCTCCAGGAAACAGGAAAAATGCCTGCTTTCTCTCTTCTACTTTTTATAACATTGCAGTTTGTTGACTGTCTTTTGTTTTGCAGTGTAATTAGAATCATATTTGTAGAATGGGAGTATCCTTATAATAATTGATTTTTGTAAATTTCAAATACTTAAGCATTTTTTTGGCATTTAATTACCTCCCCCTCTCCCCAAAGCCATTTTTCTGAGCTCTACACCTCTGTTAGCAGTCTTATTCTTTCATTATCCTACATTTGAAAAAGCTGTTTTATCTTGAAACATACATTTTTAATTAAAAATTTCACTTATGCTTAGAAAGCCTAGGTATGCGTCACCATGTGCAAGCCTATTGTTTTAATCATAAAAATCGTATTGAAAAGCAGGTTCGGTATAGAGAAGAGTGTGGATTTAATCAGTTAATTGTATGGTAACACTGTTCATAATCACTTTATTTGCTTTTAATGGCAATGAGATGGATATTTCCAAAGGAGTCTTGTTGTCCTCTGTGTAAATAACTAATTGCTTTGTTATTAAATACTTCAGTACTCAACATGCCCTGTAGATGCAATCTAGATGTGAAACCAAATCCCCACACTCTACCCAGTTCTCGTTTCAAGACACACACAGTTGCATCCAAATAGTGCCCTGCTTCACCTTTGGGTAAATCTGAACTTATTCCTTTTTCTCAAGAGGTGAATACTCTGATTCTTATTGCAATGTTCACTGATGACTAATTGATTTTATCTATCTTTCCATTCAGACAGCTGGACAATCGTCTTATCTAGGAAGGTGCCGGCACTGAATCTGGGTGGGACATGAATGCTGCTGCTTGTTGCTTCAGCTGAGACTGGTACAAAGCAAGCATGAGCTGTTTCTCCTTTGGTTTGAATCAGACAGAAGAGGTAAACATAAATATCACCTAGCATATACATAACTTGGAAGCTAATCCACCCATCCTCCTGCTGCAGAAAACGTGTTTGGGTACTGTTTCCTCAGGGTCCAAGTCTCCCCCTTCTCCCCAGAAAAGCACATGCCTGAGGGCCCTTTTTTGATGTAGTTACATCCAGATTGCAGGGCTTTCACTGGCACTCATATTAAAGGAAAAACAAGCTGGAAAAGATAGAAGACAGCCTGGAAAACAGCTGATCTTAGATGGCTGCAGTGTGCAGATCTAAATCTGATCTAGTCACACTAGGTTTGCTTTATAATCAATAAGGAGAAGTAGGCACTTTAAAGACATGATTCATCTGACTTATATTCAGTGGCTGCTGTAGGTTAAGATGAATCATACCCTAAAAGTGCCTTTTTCTTTCTATTGACTATAAGGAGAGTCTCAACAATGGCTCAGTTGTAGACAGCTACATTCACTTTCATTGCTAGTCAAAGATGTGCTGAGTAATTGCTAATGGATTGAATTACTAAGATGGAAAGATTCTGGGTGGGAAAAGTATAAAAGAGAGCTGTTACAGGAAAAGTAATGTCAAGGGAGGTGCACGCTAGTTTGAAGCAACGGGAGAAAAGCAGAAGTAGTGAAATAGTAGAAGGAGGCAGGAAAGTCTGAGTCTGAGTTCAGTTGGCATAAAGATATGACTATCTTAGCAAATAATTTAACTCAACAGAACACATAGATTAAAGCAATCAGTTTGAGATCTTTATATCTGTGCTGTACACCGTTTGGGGATTTTACTTCAGTCTAGATTTAGTATAGCGTCCTGGACTGAACACCCCTACAGCAAGTATGTTTCTGAGCTAACTGAAGGACCAGTTGTTGGCTGAGGTTCCTATATCCCCCTGAAGGGCCGAAGCACATTTGGTGTGCACCTATTACACAGCTTCCAGAAGGGATCTCGTTTGTAAACACTAAAACCTCTCTGTGAACTCAGCCAATGTGCAGTAAGTGGGGATGACTGAGTTATTTCAAGACTGCACAACTGCTCTGAACCAATATGCTAATGTAACTGCAGCCGGAGACAGTTTGCATATAAGATTTAAAATTGTAATGAAACAGTCGTCTTGACATAACTGTCTAAAATTCTGATGGAATTGGTGAAAAGTACATATCTCTCAGAGCTGCCAGATCATCAATTCACTAGATGAACTAAGGAGGACAAGATTTTCCTCTGGAAGTCTTTGCTGGGACTTCTCACTCTCTGTTGATTATACGTGACACGTGAGAAAAACCTAGCAGCCTGGCACCCACTCTGACAGTACACAACAGCGTGTGGCAGGGCTGATGGGAGAAAAAGCAGGAGTGGGAGTCTGTGGTAGGGAAATAGGTACACGGTTTGAGCTCAGGTCCTGGCTGGAGATTGAACACTGCCCGATCAACAAAAGTTGACCAAAGACAGAAGGTGAGGAGACAAGTGCAAGGAATGAAGACGTGACATGGCAAGCGCGAGGAAATTAATTTAAATTTGAAATACTCTGGAGCTAAAGTACATTTTACCTTAGGCAGAGGACAAAGAAATACATATGGAGACTTCTGTTTTCATTTGTACCGCATTGTCCAGACCTTCTGTTGCTATGGTTTTGTACCACCTGTCTGCTCTCAAGAATTGTTTACCTCTTTCAGTACTGCGCGGGATTATTTAGATGGTTATCTCAGCATGATAGATTGAGTTACCTCTCTGGCTTCATATGCTGAGAACCTGAATTCTGTAAAACGTGCCTGTTGAACCATTGTGTTGCTCCCTTATATCTGATTTTTTTTTTTTAAGGAACAGCGTACACACCTTAATCACAATAATTGATTGTTTTATAAAAAGCCAGATGTGTTTTTCAGAAAATTGGAAGAATGGTGAAGAAACATATTAGTATGCAAAAAGACCACAACATGAAGATGAAGCCAGTTTTACTTTCAACTTGACAAAATAATTTTTCTGCATCAACTATAAAACACGTGCAATTTTGTTCACTTGTGGTTTGGATTTAGTGAAGATTGTGATCCAGCTTTTCAGGTGGTGTGAAGCAATGCATTTTTATTGGCTTCAGTTTAACTGCTTTCATTTGCATCTTCTCAAGATGCCACTTATAGCATGACATATACGTTTCCAACAGTGTATCATTCTCTTAGCCTTGGAAAGACAATATGCCTAAGAAAGACAAAGGTGGATCCTTGTGCAATAGCTCAGCTGAATTGTTTGTTAAGTTCCATTCAATTCGATTCAATATCTGCAGAAATCTGTGGAAAGCGGTGGAAAATCTTGTATCTTAGTCAAAACCAACTTCATTGTATCCAAGAGGCTCATTGGAGCTCTGAAGCCCTCATTAAGGTTGATAGGGTACAAACAGTAACGCTCTTCCATGTCCAGCTGGAATTTGTAGACATAATAGTTGGAAGGAATGTTTCTTTATATGTAAGCTGAATGATTTAAATAACTATTATTGACAGACAACAAGTGAGAAATTGTATTCTGCTTTTGTAAAGTTCATTTTTTTAAAAAAGGCTGTATTTTCAGCCCTAAAGCTTTACTTCCATCAGGCAATACAGCTAGATTTCACAAAGGAAGTCAGGTGGGGAAGAGGAAGCTTAGGTATGGCTTGGTCAGAAAGAGAGCTCCTGACTCCGAGAATTCAAAACAAATAATGTGTCATCCCCAGCCCTGTATGACAGAGTCTGTGAGCAATCGAACATGTGCTGTTTATCTGATCCTCCATTCTTCTGTGTGTGAACATCACTGTTTACACCTCTCCCCTTCAGAAGTTCTCTACCTGGCATTGCATGATACATATGGATATACCACAGAGCTGAGCCTCTTCATCCTGCCAAAAGCATATCAGGGCTGCAAATCTTCAGCAAGAAGAGTAACGCGATGCACAGACACCAAAGGGAAGAGTTGTAGATGCAGCCTACAGCAGTTAGACTCTAACCTACCTGAGGCAGAAATTGTGCACCGTTGGGAGAAAAGTAGTCCCTTCTCAGTTGTGCTGGAGAGAGAGAGAATGCACTGGATAATCAGCTCCTCTTTCACCATACAAATAAGGAGACTCTCTAAGACCTCCCTATTGCAGACACCTTCATTATTTCTAAAGATTATCTGGCCTACAGATTCCCATCACACCTTTTTAGATGCTTCAGAAGAGAATGCAAGGAAGTATTGTGTATAGAAGTGGTGTCAAACCAGGCTTTGGGAATGGACACCTCTCCTTGTCAGAAAGGGGTGGTAAGTTTGATCAGCAGACTTATCATACTTGAAAAGGAGCTAAACCACAGACGAAGGTAACCCAGAGGATGAGCCCTCTCAATGTTGTTGTTTAGTATGGCTGAATGGTTTCAGGAAACAGGTAGCAAACGGCAACTGACACTGTGAAAATAAAATAGTAATGCTCTATAATTAGTGGCCATATCACAGGGTCACCAGATAAGGGAAGGGTTTCGTTGTACTGCTTTACGGCAAGTGGTGGAGCCTCTATAATTTGAGGAGAGAGCACTGTGGAGAGCAAATTCCAAATTTAGTATTTGAAACTTCACAGAGCTGCTGACTGCCCTATAGCTATAGGTCAAAAGTGAATAAGCACCACTGAGCTCTTGCCAGCACTGAGCTACACAAAAACTTCTAGTCTGTGTGAACTCTGCTCAAGCATAAAAAGCTCAAATCCATGAACTTTTTATCTAAACCTTTTCGGTTTTAACCCAGGTTCTTACAAGGCACAATATCTTTCACTATTTAACAGCTCAGAGTCACTAGATCCTCAGGGAACTTTATTTATTATTTCTTTCAGAGAAAAATGGGATATCATTAAAAATAGTTATTGCCATGAAGAATAATTTTCAATATTTAACTACTCTTTAGGTCTTTAAATAAAATATGTACAGTCAAAGAGCAGTTCCTTCACACCAGAAATTTTAAATTCTTTGTCCTGGTTTATATAAGTTAAACTGCAGGATCAGAACAGTCCCCCCGGCCTTAAATTCACTGCATCTGTGCCAATTTTAAATGCTATTTTCCATTAAATAAACAAGTGTTTACCCCTTGTGCTTTTTATGGCACTAATACATATGGAATACAAGAATTATCTTGAACTAATCCCTGGACTTTAATAATTTTTAACAATTTGCAATCAGTTAATTGTTTCCTTGGGACTGCATCACAGGATTTAATTTCACCAGTTCAGATTAGTATTACTGACTCTTCCAAAAGAATTTGAATCCTCCCTTCTATCCAGACAATGAAATTCTCAACCATTGATTTTCCAAGATAATCTTCATCAACTATCTCAGTTTATTCTTTAAAATATAACTCTGAAATAAAATTTGTCTAAAGGATTTTTATTTCTATAGCTTTCTTTGCTACAGGTCATGTGCAGAAGTGACCTCAACAGGTTCTGGCAACAGCACTGTTTTTTATACTAAGCAGTTATTTTGCCACGCAGCCTCCTGCTGGAGTGTTCAGATGGCATTTATTTACAAATAAGAATTTGAGATATAGAGCATAAAATACCATCTTTCTTATCTCTTTAATTCTCAGTAACCTATGGATCTCTGGGATGGTGTCTTTTATTCAGTTATGTCCAATCTTTCCATATAATATGAATGTACCTGCAGTATTTATAGGATTTCGGATTCAGTTTATATTTGTGCTGAAGCACTACCAGGTTCTCCATTTTTTTAGCACCATCTAACAAGGCTGTATCACCGCAGTTTTCCAAAATCTTACCTCTAAAAGGAAGTAAGCACTTCTTCAGCCAGCATCTCCAGTTCTGGCAATGCAGGAGCATCTTATTGCTATGCCCCAGCAGTAGACCAGGTAGCAGACGACCATTTTTGCATTATTAAGGCTGTCTGTCATCTGGAAGTCCTAGGATAACATCATCAAATCATGAAAGACAAGGCTAGGAGGAGTGACAGGCAATTCCATGAGGAATACCCGGTCTTGTTCTAGGACTCCAACTAGGAGTGGAGAGAGGCACACCAGTGATACAACTGATCTTTCATGGTTAATGACACTGTGTAATATTTTGCCAGATTTTAATGGCTCTGCAATTGTATTGCAGCTCCCCTGCTTTGGTGGCAGGCATTTCTGCAGTGGTGGGCATCTAGAAAGTCAACTCACCAGGGGTTTTATTATATGTCCAAGTGAAGGCAGTAGGTTGGACCTGCTGAAGATAGAGCAGAAGTGTTATTACAGTACCCTCAATGTCACCAACAGGTATCCAGTTGCAGCTGATTTGGCACTGAAGCAGAGGTGGAAAAGAGTTTCTGGAAATTATTCCAGTAGGTGGGACTGAAAATTTATAACATTCTCTTTTCTTTGGGTTACTTTTCTGGGAAAGGTTAGAGGAAGTGATTTTTTTTTTGCTTTAACCTGGGATAAACCGGGTTTCCTAGTCTTTTTCTTTCTTTCTTTTTTTTCTTTCTTTCTCTTTTCCTTTTTGCCTCTTCAGACTATGGAGCAGACATTTCTATCAAGTACATAGAAAGGCAGTCCATAGTTCAGAGACCCCCTCACTTGCTCTCCTTTTATGGATACGCATTAATACTAGATTGTTTGTCAGATGCCCATCTTCCTTTGAGCAATCTGTCCCCATCTGTGGCCTTAAAAGGGCTTCTCCGTGCACTTAATCTCATCTCCATGACCCAAATAAATGATGACTGTGCTGATAGGACCCCAGTTAATCAGGTTAGCTAGCCCTTAGGGGCTGTGGCTGAACCGCTCCTCTCCTGAATTCCTTTAGGTAGGCAGGACTGGTCTGTAAGTTTGTCCTTCTGTAAGAGGTGGGTGCAGCTGGGCACTCTCCGGTGCAGGCTGCTGATCTAAGATCTGCCCGCCCAGCAGTCTCTTTCTATGGGGTCAGTAAGTTTCACCTGTACAACAGTGAAAAATGTATTGCTTGGCAACTTTAAAATATTTTTTCTTTAGATAGCAACCAGAAATTTCTGCATTTAATAGCACCTGGCAGTTCTTTTGACTGTGTCACGTAGGAAAAATGAGCCTACTTTCCATCAGACCTAAGTGCCAGTGGCCCAGTCACTGTCCCTTTGTGGAGGAAAGCTTTTCACCCAGTACTGGTCCTGTTTTTCACCCTCTTCAACCAGGGGAAGATCTGTAGCTCAGTGAATAGATTGCCTGGCCAGGGATAGCAAAAGGTAACAGTACATTAGAAAATAGTTTCTCTTATTTCTCTAGCATTCTCAAGTTGTGAGTGTTGGCATGTATTTCTTTGGTTGATGTATGACGTACTGTGTTCTCTGAAAGTGGGGGAAAGAGAGTGGAAGGAGAGGGAACAGGTTCTCTGAGTCCCATTTCTTTGCTTTTGTGTGTGAAGAGACCAGGAGAGAGTAAATACATACTCACATTAGGTAATTTAAGTATGAGGTGGTAGGGCAACCCAGAAATTATGTCCATTTATAAGAATAAAGGGAAAGAAATCTGTTGTTTACAGAGGGAAAAAAGGTGGGGGACTAGTCTATAGGAAAACTTTTTAACATGGGAAAAGGGGTTTGGGCAGAACAGGAGAAAGGCTATGGAGAATCTTGGTACTGTTCTCATCAGTCATGCTGTTGAAGTGTAGGTGAAGAACACATGGTGAATCCACAGATGTATCTTATATGATGTATATTCATAGAATATATATATGTATAGCACCCTGGGCAGTCCATTTTTTTGGAAACTGTCAGTATGGACTATGCACAAAATTGCCACTGGACCAAGCAGGAATCCTCTGGCTTGTGTGGTCATTTTGGAGGCTGTGTAGCTTAGAAATGCTCCAGGTCTCCTCATGTCAAGTGTGTGCAAAGCATTTTGATGATGTTTTCCACACTAGCGTCAAACTATTCTCACTGGCAAGGTCCTAAGGCAACTAAATGCACAGCAAGAAATGTCTGGCAGAACCTGAAAATATTGGTGCATGCTCTCTAGGAGTGCAACAGTCAAACGGGCATAAGCAAAAGGCAAACATTCTTGGTTGGGATTAAGTCAGGTTGGCTTGAGGTGCAAAATATTGGTATTTTCCTTCACATAAGAAGATATATTGATCCCTTTTAGTCAGAGATTTGAAATAGATTGGCAATATGGGCGTGGCTGGTGAAGACAACATATGCAACTGGCCTACGATGACGAAACATCACTGTATGATTATTGTAAATCTAGATAGATGCAATGAAGACTGCAGGGGAAGTGTGTTCTGTTGATAGCCTTGGAGCGGACAGATATGATATTCTTATGGAACATGGCAATGATGCCTGAGTTGTCATAAATCTTGTCAAGGATGAAGCAGCTGGAGAACAGCCTTGCAGAAGTTCCTTGATAATGACAGTAATAAAAGACTTGCTAACTTGAAACTGTAAAACCTCAGCTCTATAAATATCTGATATAGCCACTTTAGTGAAGCTAATGACCCGATTAAGATAGGGTCCAGAAAAGAATGTGCTGCTGCTCTAGAGGTACCACCATTTCCCAGGGAAGGGCCGACTAGGTGGACTTTCGCAGCCTGAAATCAGCAGCCCTCTGGCTATGGGAAGATGTGGTTTCACATGTGAGTGCTCATGATATATTTCCCATACGAGTTAAAGAAAGATGTCTTGATCTTGGTACTGATGGCCTACAGTGTTTAGACCACTTCTGTGCTATGGAGGAGCTGAGAAGTATCTCACAATCATTCTGGTAATGGTATTGTGGCTTATGAGAAAAGGCTGCATCTTGGTGATCCTGCCATGATCCAATGCTGTTCCCTCTCTCTCCATCCCCATCCTCCCAAGCTGTAGCTAATCACTTTTTGCTACCACAACAAGATTAGTATGAATGCTGAGATCCCAGACTCTTTATTGGTACAGGTGGTACATGTGATGTGGATCAGTCCAGGGGTGGTGAATTCTGGAAGGTCTGTGAGGTGTTGGGTGCTCTGCCTGCAGATGGCCCACGTTCTATGAAATGTGGACATGCTGGGCACAGCTGAGGTTCCCTAAAGGTTTGCAGTACAGAGGTAGACAGAGCAGCCTGGGAAGAGGTGTCCTTGTTGGGATAGTCCTTGGAAGAAAACTGTGTAGGCTATAAGAATTCTCAGTAGTCTGATATATCTGCTAAAAAATAAACTGGGTGTGAGGGAGGATGTGAAGAGAGTTGTATCTCTCTTCAAATGTTTAAAATCAAAAGCGTAATTAATTGCATAAATTGCTCTTTCTCAGGTTAAGCTGACTTTTAAAGAAAACTCCCTAGCTGTCAGCTGCAGAGTCTAAGTGGTCATCAACAGGATAATGTAGTTCCCGAAAGTGCCCACTTCAATTTACATTAAAAAATTGAGGGCTTAAGTTGAGTTAAACCCCAGATGAATATATGGATACAAAATATGCACCACATCTTGCTAATTCTTTCATATTCATGTGAAAACAGAGTATTTCTCAATTTTCAGTAGTCCTTGAATTCTGACCAAAAAAATTGCAAAGTCTAGGTCATGAATATTATTTATTTCAGCCCATGGCAAGACCCTTTTAAACTATATCAGAGACTTAACCCCATTGTCTTTAGAACCTTTATAGCATAATATCAAAAAGGTACAGTCATCTAATGAAGCAGACTATTTTATTCTTATGTTTTCTCTTACTACTGATCAGCTAGATTCGGTTTGTGTGCAATACAGAAAACAGACTGCTACTGAAAGGAAGAACAAAAGGCAAATCACTGTAAAATCTGAACTGCCAGAATTAGGCCGTCATGTTACAAAGTGGTAATTCTTTCTGACAGCCTCAGCTGTACCAATCATGACATTCGGCAAATTAGCCAGCCCAAGAACAAATAAAAAGAAGAAACAGGTGTGAAACCAACTTCCTGCCTCCCAGGATAAATACATCGTACACTGAAGGGCAATGCACCTGCACTATTGTTTCTAGTGGGGTGGGGGAAGCTTTTAAGTGCAAATACACTTGAGACTTGATAAAGACAAGAGACTTCTCTATAATTTGGGTGTAAACGGGCACTTTCTTTCATGATCGTTTATAATAACTTAACTCTTTGAGGAGACATTTAAAACTGTAGTTTGAATAAATGATTGCTCTGCAAGGGAAGATGAAATAAGGCTAAGCAAAAAGCTTTTCCTGTGCTTGCCAGAGAAATGGGGGGACCTCACAGTTTCCTTTCTGAGTATGACCTTGCTTCTTGGTTACCCTCCGGACTGAATAGCACCTCAGTGGGCTGCCAGTGGGGTTAGCAGAAGGAGCACACTGCCATTACCATGCTGAGCCTTTGAAGGAATCCCTTCCCAATCAGGTGATGCACAGAGTGATGTGCTGCCTGGGTTTATTTGCAGGAACAAAAGAAATGTAAAAGAGTAGGAGAGAAAAGAAAAACAGCAAAGGGGTTGCAGTCTACATACCTTAATGGGATCATTTTGTTGTTCTGTGCCTAAATTCTGCTCCTGCCTTGGTGCTTGGGAGCATTTGTTTCGTGATTATTGCAAAGGACATGTAAAGGAATGGGAAGGGGAACAACTCTGATGTAAATCTAAGAACGGCTCATTTCTACAAGCCAGATCTCATGGACTGGTGAGACTGCTTTATGGGTATTTTCTCCACTGGTGTAGATATGGTTCTCAGAGGCATATTTTAATAAATTAATCACTGCACATATGCAGATGCAGACCAATAGCATGACTGAAAGGCTGGTATCCCTGATATTCGTGGTTGCTATAGGAAAGGGCAAGGAATAAGAGAGTTCAGCCTCTCTTGAGGATTTGGGACCTTTTTGTCCCTAAACCACATGGTTTAGAATATCCACTTTTATCTCTGCATTAGGGGAGATGGAGTGGATCAGGAGTAATACACTGAATAGATATTTCTTGCGGGGCAGTTGCAGCACAGCTGTGAAACAGTTCCTACTTTTCCTTGGACAGCTGCTGAGCTAGCACATACCACTGCCTTGTGGGGCAAGAGCTCCTCCCTGGCTCTCTGGGAGAGACTGACACCTGCAACGAGCAGCGTTTTACAGCAGCACCTGTGTCTGAGGAAGTGCAATGGGGGAAATTTCTGTCATTCTCATGAATCCCTGGGAAAAGGACAGGGAACAGTGGTTTCAGAGTTACGGGAATTGGAGAGGGTCCAAGAGAAGTAGGTAAGGAAGCTTCTTGTGTTGACCTCAGATTATCCCCAAATTTTTTTGTAGCATTATATGCAACAGGTTCTGCTTGACTTTCTTTGGTGCCTGGTTCCCAGTGACTTTTGGTGATGTTACTCTGAGAGCTGCCAAGGCCTGAGCAAGCCCAGTTCCTCACACACTCTGAAGAAAGACTAGTGAAATAGGAGAATGAAGCTGTTTCATATAAATGTTTCTGCTTCTGCACTGTAGGCTTGCTAAGTGACCACTTCAATGCAGGCTCTCAGGATGTTTTATTAAAGTAATCGGTGCTCCCTGGCAGGTGGGTACCTCCTTCACCTTCCGCTGCAGCTCTGTCATCCTGAACTATGAGGTTATCCCTGTGACAAAATCTTCTGAGAAATGGATACCTGTGCACTCTATGTCACATGAACCTGCCGTTAATCTGAAGCAGTTTAGGGCCAGAGAAAGCAAGCTGTTTCCATGTTAACATAAAAGTAGTCGGGTGCAGTAAGTGACAGGACTAGTATAGGTATCACTAATAATCAATGCTACTATTTGATTATTTTATAGAGTGACAGAGAGCTAAGGAATCAAGATCTATAGGACAATACTGCTGCTGTGGCAGTTTTCTCTAGCTAAGAAGCAGAATTGCAAATGAAGAGACTGTAACAGCTTTACTTAAGTATTAATCAGAATGAGTTGTGTACTTGCAGTGAAGATTAGTGCTTGACTGCACATGACTTTTTATTTATTTATGATTTTATTCTGTGGGAAATATGACAAAAAAAGGCTTACTGAAGTTCTGTGAGTGAGCACAAGCACTTGCATCGTTTTAACATCTGTCACCGAGCACAATTGATAATGGTGACTGCTATTATGGCATCTTCCTCCCCTCCGCACAAGGCCATCTGGGGTTTGTGTTATGTAAGAGGATTAGCATTTTTGCTTTCCTCTGTTATTTAAAGTATTTCTCAGAACTAGTTTTTGAATAATAATAACAACAACAATAATAATTGGGCTGTCTTCAGTGGGGCTTTCTGAAAGGAAAAGTCAGGAATTCTAAAGCTACTGCTCTTAAGTCGAACACCTGGCCTCGCCATTTGGGTTTGAATAGGATTCACTTGAAACAGGATTTTTCAAGCTGTGGTGGATAGGAGTGATGGAAGGCTGGTATCACTCTATGAAATGAAAGATAAAGCATAAATTATTGTGAATGGATCCGTTCCAGCAAGGAAACAATCGTGATTTCCCTTTCCTCCTCTCAGACCTGATTATTCATCACATTGTTTTTGTGGAAAACCTCAGCTTCAAATCCTATCTCATAAAATTATATTAGTGGGTGGTAACATCACCTATTGAGGGAGTGCGATATTTATCAATATCTGACCCTGGCTTAGGTTGTTTATATATTTACAAAACTTGAATTATTTGGGCTAAAATTTCTCATATTGAGGGCCTCCTTAAGATGGAGAATTTTAAAAAGTGTGGGAGTGGTCTGGTAAAAACAATAAGGAAGTAGTTATGGCACCTGGACTGGGTGCTGGAGCTACAACTGAGAGAAGAATGGTTGAGTGAAGACAGTAATTTGGACCAGGGAGCTCAGTGCTAGCATTAGCATCCCAGCGCTGGAGCTTGGATGGGAAACTAGCAGCGGAAGCAGCAAAGCAGCAGTTGACTGGAGCAGGAGATGGAAACTGAAACTGGCTGAGGTTGGAGGCTAATGCTGGAATGAGGTGCCTGGGAGGGAGACAGACGAAAGCCAGAAGCAGCCAGCAGCTCTGTGTGCATCAGCATTTACACCCTTCCAGTCTGCAGAAACCTAGAGAATCTCAAGTCCTACCATTTCTCTGCTGCCAGCAATTTTCATGAAACCTCTAGCAGATCTGCCGCTGTTAATGGTAAGTACATCAGACTGACACTGCTGGGTCAGACCACCTAACCCAATATCCTGTCTCCTCCAGCAGTAAATGCCTAGGGAAGAGTACAAGAACAGACCCACAAAGTGTAAGGCAATGCATTCTAAGTTACCACATTTTTTTTTCCACGTAGAAAAGGTCTCTGCAGTAGACACAATTTTCAAGTAGCTGCTGACTCACAGCAAAGTCAAAAGTGTCACATGATGGCTTTGCTTTCCTTTCAGTGAGGTTTGTTGAAGAGCGAGAGGAAACCACACATGAAAGCAGCTGTCCCGATGCTGTGCGCTGAAGCTCAGGCGAGAGGCATTCCTGACCTGCTGCTCCTCCCCGCGCTCGCCCCTGACCCGCAGCTGCACAATCGCACCCTGGTTTTCCACGGGGACTCACTCCCCTTCAGCGCCAAAAGCAGATCTGACACAGAGATGAGCTGACACAAGGGACGGGCGTGCTGTCTGCCACGGCTGTGCCCACAGTTAGAAGCTGGGGATAGAGGAAGATGGTCTTGGGGTGAATCAGTGGCGTTTTCCCTGAGTAACTGCACTCTGTCACTACCCCAAGGACCTGCAAGGCTAGGGAAGTAATTTAAAAGTAACCCTTTAAGAGTGGCCACTGTTGATTAGTTTAATCTCACCTGAGGTCTAAACATCTAGACTCTAAATCTAATTTGGTCATTGCTGGCACCTGTTTTAATCAATGAACACAGACAGACACCTTCAGTGGATCTCTGTCTCTAACCTGCCTTAGGATGAAATTAATTTGGGGATGCTTGTTTCTCTCTAGTGATTGTAACAGGGACCTGAGACTCAGGGCAGGTGAATGCTCCCTCACCTTGCATTTTTACCTGCTTGAGACTATTATGCACAAAAATATTGAATTATCATCGTTGTTCCCTCAGAAAAAGATGGACAAAAGGATTGAAGTAAGGAGGTTAAAAGAACAAGGATAAGGAAGTAAGGAAGCAAGAAGAGTAAAATATATATTAAACAGGTGTACATTGAGTGATTCCTGTCCATCTTATGTGCTGAGAAGTTAGCTTTTGCAACTGTGATCATCTTTGGTTTTTGACTATATAAATAAATCTGTATTAAGTAAGTATAAAACTATCTGGACAAAATTAGTCATACTTCTTTTTTTCCCCCTAATCTTTCCAGTGTTGCAAAAATAATCTACTAGCAACATGTCTGCATACTGTCCAAGATGAATTGCTTTGTTTCTGATGTAAAGCAATTTATACAGTTTTCTCTCTTTTCTAACATGACTCTTACCTCATGTGGAGGCTCTGAAGAATACCCCAGTGATCCAGCTTCACTCCCTATTTCATGTTAAATATCACAGGTAAGTGTGCTAGAAGTTAGGATACCTTCTGTCTTTTAGGTGATAGAGTAGTTTTCACAAATGATTAAATAGAAAAAGCGAATTGGACACAAGGTAGGAGGAAGGACACAGTAAATAAAGTGATTACAGGACTCAGTATATACAAAGTATAGGCTCAAATTTCTGTTTTGAATCTGTTAGAGCAGAAATCTGAATCTAGAACTGCTGAGTGCAGCTTTGCTGAGTGCAAATGTGCACCTTCTCTGATTCAGGTTTCTTCCACATGAAACCTGATTCTCAGTCAGCTTCTGATGCAGCTTGAAAACAGTTATTAAAAAAACAAAAAATTGCAATAAGAAGAAATTCTTCATTGCCAGCTAGATGAGAAAGTCATTCTTAATGAAGTAAAGTTTCTGATCATCACCATACAGGTACCATAGGTTTTAAGAAAAAATGTCCCAGTTAAACTTCTTGTCACTTTTTGTCCTAACTTCAGGTCAACCAGCCAGGTGTTTTTTTCAGCGACTCAGCCAATCTCCTGGTTATATGTTGCCAGTGCAGCAATCAACATTTAAAACAGAATCTGTAATAGAATCTGATTGAGGGGAACAGAAAAAAAAAAAAAAAGAAAAAAAAAAGAAAAATTTATTTTAACTGCACAGCAGATAGCAAAGGAACATTACCCTTACTGCATTGTTTAGGCAGATACGCAGTTCAGTAATACCTTCCTCTTCCCACCCGCACTTTCTTGGAACCATCACAATTCCTGTTGGGCCTCAGATTTCATTTCTGTGCACTGCAGAATGACATGATTTTTCTGCACAGTGTGTTTTCAATATGAAACAGAGTATACTTTTGCTCTGTGAAACTTCCAAATTCTGTCTCCATGCTGGTGGAGTCATTTTGCATTGTGTTCCTGCTTGAATGCCCAAGAACAACCATATTGCTAGTTGAGAACTAGATTGCAAGGAAGCTAATCCTTTTATGTATGTATGTTCCCACTTTCTTATTTGGACATAGTGAGCATTGTTAAGTTCTTGGCACTGCTCTTTGCCTTGACTTTCCATGCAAATCCATGTGCCAGATGTCATCAGAGAGTTTTTTTCCAGCTGTGCATTTTTCCTGACATACTGGTAGACCATTATAACAATGTGGTCATAACATAGGGCAGTGGAGTTTGGTCATTATGGCTCCAGAAGCCCATCATACCATTTTTCAGTATGGATTTGAAAAAAGCTTTTATTGCCCTTCCCCATCCTCAACTGGCATCTTTTCCTTATAATCACACCACAAAGAGTAAGGTCAGCAAAAAGATATGAGGGAGCTTTAACAAGAGGGTTCATTGAGAATATATTCCAGTCTATAAATACATGAAACTTTAAGTTTCTTTCTGTGATTGTGCTGCAGGGCTGGAGCCCAACTGTTTTTGCTGAGGTCTGGACATAAATGCTGGTATTTTTCTTAACATTTTGCAAGACACCATTGTCCAAATAAGCCACGGGAGATATTAGTGTGCAATCTGGTGAATTTTATCATATAGCTAGCACGGTAATATTGTATTTTAACACGCACGCTCATATGTTTTTGGAAGCTAAGCTTTCTTTTATAGGAGAAAAAAAAGAAAAGAATATAGTATTATGGGCAAGGCTTTTCTTTTAAAACTGAAAGATATCATTGGAAACATGGCCAGATGTAAAACAATGACTGGGGCTGAAAATTTTCACTGATTTTTTCTTCCCCAAAGATCATACGTAGGTTATTTACTGTCCCCTCTACAGCTGGTCAGGGTTGGGATTTTCAGTCTGTGAAAACCATTACAGCAGGATTTTCTTTTTCGTAAGACCTAGCTCTCTGCTATAATGTATGTGGTATGTTTGTGTGAGGAGTCAGAAGCACAGAAACTAACGGAATGATTAAGAAAAAAAAAGAAAAAGTTTTTCTTTGTGTTAGTTTGTATATATGTCAAAATAACTGTGATAACTTGATCTAGGTTATGGTCAAAAAAGATCTGTTCTATTAATATAAGAAACTAATCTCTTCCCTGGTTATTTTTTCTTATTTCACTAATATGGAATGTTTTCATTTTATTCTGAAGTCTTTCTTTTTCCAGTTTTGACATGCTAACCCTTACTGCTGAGAGATATTGAAGCATTTTTTACTGAAAAAAGGATGACTTGTAATACCTTGCTATCGGGCAAGCAATGAAAATCTGTATTTAAAATTAGGGTTGCAGGACACACAAATCTTCTAGTATCTAAACCCCCATTTTTAGTGGAAAATAACAATGAACTCATTAATTTATTTTGCTTTTATAAAGCTTCATTTGTATTGTATTGGGCATTCTGCATTAAACAGGCTGTAAAATTTCACCTATATATCCCTCTAGAAAAGATAATTCTTAAAACATAACAAAACTGTAGTTTTGACTTCAAGATATTGACCGATGGTTGATTCTTCATTTGGTATTTTATTCACGTGGTTATTTGTTCTGCCCCTCAAGATTTGTATGTGATTTCAAACTGGGATGTCTCTGATTTGAACTTCCAGCTATTGGTTCTTGTTCTGCTTTTCTTCTCTAGATAAATAGAACTGGATTTTCAAATTTAAAGAATGCCTGAAATTTAAGCAATAACGAAATTAAGATTTTCTGGAATTTCATCAACCCAGCAATGTATTTCTACAGAGCATTCAGGTCATCTCTCATTCCTAATGAGAAATAAAAGATACTAAACTCTTGAATGAATTCTGTGCAGACTTAAAGAGATAGTGATCGTGCTCATCTAAAACCTCCCACTCTTACCTTATAGTCCTATAGATAGTATGAAGCTCAGAAACTGATGCAGTATCGGTCCATTAGTTTTGTTTTCTTTTTCAAGGTAAAATAAATCCTCTAATTTACTCATTACATCACTTTTGTACATTCAATGATTTCACTGACTCTTGGTATGCTGGTTCCCAATATACATAACATATGCCTATGTTTTGTTTTTGTTTTTGTTTTTTTAATATTAGGAAGTTAAATCAGAAATCCCAAATATATTAGGGAACTATATTGCATTTATACAATTGTCTGTATCAGCCAAACTATAATCTCACTCAAATAATGGAATTCCTTTTGTTCTCATATATTGTCTTCCATAAAAATGTGTTGACATAAAATCATAAATATTGTATACCTATGAACTAATTCCTTCTCAATTGTGTCCGCATATGTTTTCTTTATTTTTCCCAGAGTTAGATTCAGGCCAGCTAGCTTATGCTTATCCAGGCCATTTCATTTGCCCTTTTAAATACTGCCCTAACCTTTTAACTTAAAATTTCTCTGCTATTCAAAGCTGCAGCAAAAACTAACAAGGCCAGAAGTTGTTTTCTTGGCTCTTTCAGGACTCTTGGTTGCAGGATTAAATTGATAGACCTAGATTTAATCCTGCAACCAAGTGTTTCTTCGGTCACTTGCTATATAAGTTCTTCCAAATTTGCTCCAAACAAAAACCAGATTTGCATATTGCCCTTTTCTCTTTTCTGCCTTACTAACAGCTAGTGGAAAACATTTTTGAACAGCTAGCAATCTAACTGTTTGAGATAAAATAGCAGATGGACACAGACAAGCAGACAGAGGCAGAGCATGAGGAAACCACACCAGGTCACCAGGGGAGATGGTGATCTCAGCACGTTGGCTGCCGAACCACTGCCAGTCTCTGGCAGGCATCATGGCAAAGGAAAATTTTAAGATTAATTTCAAGGACAGTAAGGAACCGAAGGAATTCGTGTCCCTGACTAAGCATTTACTGTCTGGTATACTGGGGCAGATGGCACCTACCTAAAACATGAAAGAAATGGAAATTGAGATGTGGAAGGGGCAGAACCAGTCCTTGTCACCTCATCACCAAGTTGTGGGTAGTATCATTTTTGTCAAACCACTTAGCAACATGCTAGCTGACAAAGTTTTTGGTTTGTTTTTTTTGGTGTTTTTTTTTTTTTTTTAAATAAGTTTAAGCCTCCTCCTCCTGTACAATTAGCATTTTTCAAGTGGAGCTGAGTTAGTTGAAGCAGATGGTTTATCTTTTTTGGTAGTGCTTCTAGTTGGACAAATGAGACTTATATCATTTCTACATCTTCTTCTCTGTTGCAGTGCCTACAAAGTCATTCCACATTTTACGCACCGTGTTTTGACTTATTTAATGCAGACACACTTTCCCTGCAGTAAACATGATTACCCAAATACTTTAACTAGAGAGCTTCTGCTTTCCTCTCTGGTATAATTAGTCACACTGCACTCACACTGCATTTAAAGGGGGGGAAAAAACCCACACATGGAGCATCTTGCAAATGTGCCTATAATCCCATACAGCTGCTTTCTTCACTTAATTCTTTTTTGACTGCTTATAGAACAAAATTGCTGCAGCTGGGCAGCAAACTGAGCAAAGTTGCAAAGACACCTCTCCTTTCTTTTCTTTGTGGAATCCACCCATTCAGGTGTCGAGGGATAGCTCTTGATTAGCAATAGCTTAACATGGGGCTAAGTTTTCTTGGATTCTAGCATTGAATAACTTGGCAGGATTTCTATTAGGTTTGAATTTCAAAGCCAAAAGAGTGATCTGAGATCGCATACTGGCAGTTCCACAGTGGTAATTTCCATGTTAAAAGAATACTTATCACCAGCACCACAGCGAAAGAGGCAGCTTTACACAGAAAGGGCCTCTTGTGAAATTAATTTGGTGTTTATTTTATTAAGAAGCCGTTTCCAAATGTGGGGTTTTTTTTTTTTCCTTTCTTATAAAGAAAACTGTTTCTAATTCTGCTGATGTTTGTGAGTCAAAGATTTGCTTGTTTAAAAAATGTTCACAAAAATTCTACTGAAAGGGTTTTTCATTTATGTGGCCAGCATGCTTTTTATTCCTGCTTGCTAGAAATGGAGCAGAAGATGGAAAAGGAAATGGTCGGTAGTAAGATACCAGCTTGATCAGTTTGGCTACTCTAAGTTCAATAGAAACCTTGCTTGGAAAATTATTGAAGGATTTACCATTATCAGGCTTAAAAGAATAACCTGCTTGACAACATAACTTGTGGATAAGGAAGGAAAGGTGCATTTGCTAAGAAAAAACCCAACGAGTATATAAAAGATTTAAGAAAACCATTGCCATAAACAATATGATTTTCTGATTAAAGCACCGGCATACAAAAACAGAATACCACCTGAGATTCACTTAACCATCCATAGAGTAAAATGTGTCCGAACTAGTAGCTGTCTAGAATCCTTTTGCTGCTGATAGAAATGAATGGGCTTTTCCAGGTCTGTTTCATCTAATTTAAAAGTAGGTATCTAATATAGGTCAGCTAAACAATGTCCTAGTCTCTGCTTATTTCTGTTTATTAACTATAAATGAATTCTCGGCAACTTGTTCAGATCTAGGCATCCAAAGTCAACTGAGATTAATTCCACCCTTTGGTTTTTCTTTTCCTCTAACACTAACTTGCTATGTCGCCTCCAACAAATCACACCCACTCAATGTCTTGTCTACTTGGACAGAGACCTCTTCTGACACGAGGCAATCTTGTCCTGTGTGCTGGTACAGCACTCAGTTCCTGCAGAAGAAATCAGAGAGTTTAGAATTCTTGGGAGAGTTAATGTGCCCTAAGGAAGCAACAATCCACAGACATTAACTTGTGATCACAAACACAGGAGCAGTGTCTTTGATAGACGTGTTAGAGGAAAGGTAAAAGCTTCGTGGAGGGCTTTCTGCCTCTCGCTATCAGTGAGGGTTTAGAGGTGAAAGCATCCTGACACAGAATGCTCTCTAAGCAACTTTTATCCTATATAAAAAAAAGAAAAAGGAAAAAAAGAATCAAACCTAGTTTACATCAGGCCTTCTTCAAGCTCTCAAAAAAAATTCATCCACATCTGACTGCGTTTGCGAGTGGATACCTTATTCCTCATAGCACCGTTAAAAACAGACCACCTTTTAGAGTAATAGAGATTACTGCAACATGTATATTAAAGCCTTTTCACCTCTGAGGGAAATATTAATATTGATCTGTAGATAAAATAAAGCAATAAACTGGACAAAATATGCAAGGAGCTAAATAGCTCTTCAGTTGCAGGTGATCATTTCATGCACTGAGAAAAAATCACATGAAATGGCAAAGACAGAAATGAAAGTGTAAAAGGAAGAAGGCAGTAAGACTGGGATTGTCGGTTCAAGAAGACTCAGCTCTGAGAAGTGGGATCTGAGAAACAGTCAGTGACTGAATCCATTGCATTATTGAAGGGGGAAACCTAACACAGGATAGATAAATAAATGAGCCTGAGAATTTCTGACTTTGAGGAAGGAGATTGCAAAGTTTCTGAACTACTCTCCTGTTGTTTAAACAAAGGATATTTTTCATATGTTCTGTTATTTTTAGATGATACTGCGTCTAGAAGAAATGCATCGCTATGGTACAGATAGATGTTTTTGTATTACGCAGTATTCAAAAACATAATTACTAATACATTCAGAAGATAAAAATTTGATTAATTTAAAAGAACTGCATTCAGAAGATGGCAAATGATTATTTATTAGTACAGTTTTATTAGCAGAGCTTTATTCATATAATTATTATTTTCCTCCCCTCTCTGACTCATTCTTGTAATCTTTCTCTGCTTGTCTATCCTGGATTTGTTTTTTCTTTTAGTTTAGAAAAAGTATCTGTTCATTCTCCACACTTTCTCTGAAGCAGAACATAAATCCAGCAAACATTAGGACTGAACTCTCAACCCAACCCTGTAAAAGTAGAATCATAATTAGGCAAAGTTAGTTTGTCTGTCGCTGAATGTAAACAAGTTGAATAACTTCATTATTTTCAAGCTTTGCCCCTACATTAGAATAATTCACACTACTTCAGGGAAATGACACCTGCTAATTAACCACAAGCAGACAAAGCACTTTAACAGCCATAATCAGTCATTTTCTCCTGCAGTTTTAAAAAAGATTAAAAAAAAAAAAAAAAACCAGCAGAAGAAAAGATCAAAACTTTTGTGTCAAGATGTTTTCGTGAATCATCCCCTTGAGGAAACATTACTGCTTGAAGTAAACTCAACCGTAAGAAGTCACACATCTGTTCAGAATAGGAATTAAGTAAAGACCCATATATACCCCGTTGTATTTTATACAGTGCATGTTTGGGACAGTGAAGTGACTTAGCTCCAACTAAACATAGGTATCTAAAGTAGTCGGTATGTATAGTCAATATGTATTTCTTGGATGACCCATCCTAAAGGATGATATAGGATCCTAAAGGAGGTTTCTATAATATTGAACCAGTAACTTCCCTAAGTTCCCTCCCTTTCTGTTGACAAACCTTGCCTTTGATGTACACATCAGCATTGTAGATGTCTGAAGTTAAGCGGTATGGATCGCAACCCAACAAACCTGTCCCCAGATAATTTATATTCAGCATGCACAAAAGAAATAAAATATTGGCAAAAGGAAATGTTACCGCCATTTTACAGTGAGAAGATAAAGCATGGAAAATAAATCTCTTACACGAAGGTTCACTGAAAGTCTGTGGTAGAAAGAGAAGGTTATCCCAGACTGCTGGAGTCCTGGTTCAGGAATTTAGTTGTGCTT
Source organism: Ibycter americanus (assembly GCA_035590275.1). Classification (NCBI taxonomy): domain Eukaryota; kingdom Metazoa; phylum Chordata; class Aves; order Falconiformes; family Falconidae; genus Ibycter; species Ibycter americanus. The sequence goes on along the minus strand of JAVJGI010000062.1, from coordinate 27,600,143 downwards.
TTTTTCCACTCTGCTTTTACATTCTAAGACCCTGCAGAATTGTTGTTTCAATTATATTTTTAAGAGTTCCTGTAAATCCTAATTTCTCAATTAATTTGTAATAATTTACAAAGTAGTTTACATCTCCTAGTGGGCTACTGCATTAACTAACACTGTGCTGATACTCTCCAGAACTGAGTGAAAAGTTAAAATGAAACCAATAATCTTTGCTAGAAACAGCAAAGCCTTCTAGCTGTTTTCTCATTCACTCAAAAGCTATGTTGGGTTGGAAAGAGCTGCTTCCTGGGACATGCTAGGAAGAAATACCTTAATGCTAGAAGTGGAAGACATACAAGAAAATGGTTTCAGAGTAATTAGTAGTTGGCAGCTAAATATAAACCCACAAAAAACCAGATAATACAGTCTCAGTTCTACAGTAGTATGAAGAGGAAAATGAGCCCTGGGGAAAAGTGCTGAAACATAGGGAAAGAAATTATGGAAATCCATTTAAGAAATTGAGATTGTGAATGGTATTCACAAAATAAAAGGGGACTCCAAGGACAAAGAAAAAAGTCACAGCCTTTCCAGACATATGCCAAGAGAAGTGAGCATATTTGATGTTTCCGTTGTATAAGTGAGAACCAGGTAGACACTGTTACAAGGAGATAGTGAACCGGCTGCAAGGCTACACAGTCTTTCTTCCATCACACAACTCAGAGCATGTTGGACAACCCTAATGCTAGACCTTCAGTCATTTGTCCCAGCTGTCCATCTCTGGACATTACTGATCCCCATCATGATTTTTCTAAGTATCTGCATACCTTTTAACAATCTTTGAGTCAAATTAGAGCAGTCTTTATTAAAAAATTGTAATTTTCTCAGCCACAGCTTTAGCTATTGTCACAAAATAATTATACACTTTGATCAGCTTCTGGAGGAGCTTACATGACATGCTCCCTTGGGATGGCAGGAGACTGGAAGTTTTCACTAATCATTAAGGAAGGAGCTGCTGGGAAATATCACTCTGCAGATCATCTAAAGGATTCTTTGCAGCTTTGCTTTGAGAAATTCTAATATCTCCATTGCAAGGCTTTATAACTCGACATGTGATATGTCTACAGATGAGAGTAGTATATTTCCTTTTCACAATGAAATGCCATAAAGACTGGCTGAGCTGCGTAGTGTTGAGCATTGCTGTGTCCTTAGCTTTTCTAGGAAAATGTTAACGATTGCTGCAATCCTGGAACACTCCAGAGACCCTCATGCAAGACATTACCAAAAAAGCAGCAAGAGACCTGAAGCCAACAGCCCTGTTCTGGGAACACTGAAGGGGAAGGCTGGTTCTCATTTGTGGTAGATAGTGACCCAGACTTTTTTATCTTCATGTCTTGCAACCATCATATAGTGTCAAGATGATCACCTCTTCCTTGGGCAGCTTCCCGGGAAGGGAGCTCTGTTGCTGAGGGACAGAGAGCTGATCTCCCAGGCAAATATATATTAATAGTCCATGCTGTGGCACTGAATGATCAAGATTTTCTGATATATAACAGTCTGGAATTCCATCTTTCTCTACCAAAATGTATGCAAAAGTATTCCTGAAAGAACATTGCTAAGGCTGCAAAGTCCAAGTCCTGTGGATTAGAGCGTCTCCAGACAGCCTTAATTTGGCCCTGTCTGTAAATGTATTGAAAGTTCCCATGAAAATCTGACCTTGCCCAGTATTTTCAAGGCACATCAGAAACAGAATTAGGGATGGATGCCCATATACTGGACATTTGTTAACATTTAATTCACTTTACAATCCAAGCAACTTTCCTTTACTGTTGTATTTTTTATTACATAGACATGCACACATATATGATCATATAAATTTATAATACTGAGCGAAAGGAAGCTGTGTTTTCCATTCAGTATGAAGAAATATTTCGATTGACTTGCTTCTCTGTAACGATTCTTGAAGAAGACAGGTAAAATAAAAAGGCTAAGGACCTCACAAACTGTATGCAACACCTGTAATTGTGGTACTTAAAGGTTCTTAACCACAAAGCAGAAGAATAAAAAGCAACTATCTCAACAAGGGCACTCTTGGATACATGCTAAGTCTGTTCACTTTTTTCTTAGCCCACAGCCTCCCACCAGCTGACCCAGTGAGCAAGTCCTTTCCGACTTCAGAAGAATCTACTCTAGCCATTCCAGCTGGGAACAAGCAAGGTTGTATGTTGCCATGGCAGCAGTTAGACTGAGAAGGGGATAAGTAGAAAAGGTGGCAAAGGCAGCCAAAAATAACAAGTTATAAAGAAGTGGGATTCAGGTTATTTGCAGTTAGGTGGACGGGGTTAAGCCCCCACCCTGATGCCTAGGAGCCCTGGTTGCGAAAGTGTTTTAAGCCCCAGGTGTCAGCATGGGATCTGTGGTGGTGTGTTGTTAACCTGTGGGATCACAGGTGTTTAAAAGGATCTCATTTGTCCAGTTTACAGAGGGTCCTCTGTTTCAGTGCACATACCCATTCTCCACCACCTGTTTATTACTCAGCGCCATATAACGCAAGCTGTGGTTCCTCTGTGTTCCTCCCTGAGCAATATAAGCTCATTTAATACCTACAGAGCAGGCACCCTAGAGTAACAAGTGAGTATTTCTGTGTAACAACACTTCAGAGTTTTAATAATTTTCCCTTGGATTTCCCTGAAAGTTCATCATAAAATTGTCCCTGGCCTGCTCTGATGCAAAGGAAAGCGTCAAGTCCTTGCTGACAAAATTCTGGTGGCAGACAGATTATTCATAGTTTCCATTTTTAATTCTGTACTTTCATGTTGCATGTATTTGCACTGGAACAGTTCTGGTTAGATGGTGTAATACAGCAGCACACTTAGAAGAAAGTCTACAGACTTGCAAACCTACATCAGTAATTGCAGCCAAAAAATACCATGCAACTCAAAACCCACCAAAGAGATGGTGTGAAGCTGGAATCACAGGTTATTTAGTTTAAAGAACTGAAGAAAATGTTTGTGACAGTTTGATATAACCCAGCTATTCAATATATGACCAATGTAGGATACAATGTGTGGCTGGTAGGCTAGATTCAATCAGGAAATGCATTTAATTGTCTGTGTGAATTGTTGTAATTACTTATTTCCTCCTCCTTTCTTTTCTGGGAAATCTGCAGTATTTGCTTCACCATGTTACAAGATTAACTTGCTATATGGGATGGATAAGTGTGGTAGTCATCAGATGGAAGTGGGCATGTGTTTCATCACTTGTGTGTTCTTTCATATAATTTGAAATGAGCTAATCAGGATTTACCTTTCTTTTGGTTGCGTTGTGAGAGAGAGGTTGATGTACACAGTCCCTGAGTACTGCTGTGTGAGGCTCTATGCTCCTCCTTAGCTAAAACGCAGCTCACTGTTGCAGGTGGCTGAACAGTGGTTACAACTTAAATTATTTAAGGCTTAATAAATGAGATGGCATTTGAAATGTGTCATTGCTAATTTCAAGAAATATGATTGTCTTGATGTCATTCCCACCCACACATGCCTAACTTTGTCCATCTAATTTTTTTTAGTCTTGCTTTTTTACCCTAGAGCATATTTGTCATCCTCCTCAGCTGCCATCTTCACTTAATGATGAAAGGAACATCAGGATATGTAGGCCCCATGTCACGAAAAACATAACCTGGGTTCTGGTGCAATAAAGAAATAACAATGAATAGTCTCGAAAACACCCCTTTCTCTGGATAGGCCACTTATGTCAGTCAGATTATTCTAACAATAAAAAGAATAAAAATAAAAGCAATATTTTTTTAGAATGAATATGGTAATTTGGCTTTTAGACCTCTTTTGTATTACTCTAACCAAACAATCAGCAATCGGTTCCTTGGGTTGCTGTGAAACTTCCTGACTCGGTCAATTAAACTATCTTAGTACTCACAATGCCCACAGCAGGGACAACGCTTTTCTTGGTGACTATGGAGCCTGCTCCTACCAGAGCTTTATCACCCTTGGTAAAATCTTTTTTTCACTGCTGGGCTTTGCACGTGCCAGCACCAAGATGAGGACACACCAGATCAGGAGGTTACCGCGCCTACCTGCTGAGGTCCCACCTGCAAAACAGCACTGGAGTGGCCATTGCCCCATGGTGCTCTGAGACAGTAACCTAAATTACCTTTGCACATTGCTTTGAAACTCATTGGAAATATCTTACCCATGCAGCAGGCTGTAATAAAATATCCACCCTACTCCCTGTGCCCTGGTCTCTATGAAACAAGCACAGGCACCTGAAGGGAGCTGGAGTGCTCCTAGACAGTGTCCATGGAGCGCACCTGCCCTGCAGTATAGATACAGCCAGAGCTGCTGTGCATTTGGAGCAGATTTGCTGCACTTAACGCACGGTGCCAGCTGTTCAAGCCTCAGAAAGTCATACCTGGCCCTTTTAAGAAAACAAAAAGTTTACTGCAATTGGAAATAATAAGTACTTCTAGAGTGCTTCTAGAGTGCAAGTCGAGAAAGGCTGAGAAAAGTAATTTGGGATAAAATCACTTTCTACCGAGTATAAATTTGGCTGTACAGAAGCTGATGACTAGCTGACAGTCAGCCAAGTGTTGGTCACTGAAGAGTATGCTGCCCTTTGTATGTTATTGTAAAATGTTGCCTAGTTTTCATAGAATATAAGACTATTTATTTATGAATTGCATAAGCTTTAGTAGATGTGTGGTTGCACCACCTAAGACCTGAGCTTTGCCTGTTGGAATGCCGTGCCCTCTCATTGTACTTGTTTTTGAAGTACAATAATTAGTTTACAACATAGAGAGTCAAATAATGTGTGTGTAGCTTGCATATTGATTCAGATAGTGATTTACAAAGTCAAGATTCAGTTTTATGAATACATAACGTAATCCCCAAACTTTTGCACCCTTTTTGTACCCTTTTTGAACTCTTTGGTATTTTGCAATTTCAGTTTCCCAGTGCAACTGACGGATATTTGGTAATAGCATGTGTTTTGCAGTTTCATCTTGGAAGGATAAAGCTAAATATGTTTTAGAAGTGAATAGGTTATAGCATTGCATTGCATTATTTACTATTGAAATACTACAACGTTGTAGGACCTAGAAATCGAAAGAAACCTTGGAAATACGTTACATTGCTTTCGGGATTCACTGTAATGAAGATAAAAATAAAACCAGAATATATTTCTGTGAAAAAACAAAACACAATGAATCAACAAACATCAGAGCTTTTGCGCTCTCTAGGATTATAGAAAGGACTTCAGCATCTTGAAAAACACCATCCCTTAGCAGTAAACGATTTAAAAGCAAATGCAGTCCAAGCCATCAGAACAGTATAAGCAAAGCAAGAAAGAGAGAAAATTCAGCAGTCACTGTCGACCCTTGCGTAGAGATAAAACTGCAGGAAAGAAGCAGTGCTGGAAAAGTATACTTGATCAATTTGTAAGAACTCTTTTTTGGTCAGGCTTGCAGTTCTTTCAAAGAAACAGCATGTGTCTTTCTCAGGTATTTCTGGGTGCCTTGCTCTGTTGCTGAAGCATTAGCAGGCTGACAACAATCAGCCCAGAGTGGATTTAAAATACTGTTGTTTAAACATCCACTACTCCTGTACGTATTGCTCATTCTGCATGCTGGAAATGGAATACAATTCTCCTTTTCTTGAAAAGTGTGTTCTTAACATAAACTAGATGCCTGCTTTTCTGATTTGGAACATCTAAACTCTCACTTCATGAACAGTCATGAGTCAAAAGACCGAAGAATATTATTGGCACATTCTGAGTCATATTGCTATTTTAATATCTACACATTACACTTACACAGATTCTCACAAGTGAATGAATTAACTCCAGACAAAAAAAGAAAAATAAAAAAAAAAAAAGAAAAAGAAGACAGAAAGAAAACGAAAAGAGGCATGTTAGATGTTTTCCTAATCTTCTAACTCAAACTTTATATGAAATCTTTCTAAAAATGTATTTTTGATTACTAACAGGTTTTCTACAGCCATTAAAATAAATGTGTCTAATGAATTTATAAATGTTACACAGAATTTTGTTTATCTGGATTCGCCGTGCTTAGATGCCAGGAAAGATCAAGGAATTCATGTTGGTTACTTATAATGAGGTAATCAGGCTTTAATGAAAATCAACAGTTATTAGATAATCAGTTCAGCCTGGTGACTATTGGTCTGTTATTGCAGGACAAGAATAATTAAAAGGCACTTAAGGTATGGAAAAAATGGCAGCCAGAAACTGATGTGCCTATAGAAGTCTCCAAACGACAGACATTTAATAGCCCTTTATATGTTACTATAGCAACACACTTTGATAACTCATCTGCCCGCACCATAGCAAAACAAGGGGCACAGGGCTCCTAGGAAAGTGCAATCTCCTTTAAGCAGATCTATAAGCATTGCAGATGAACAGAACTCTAAACATTCCTCCATGAATATTCATGAACTAAGTTGTTTTTTGTTGCCTGCCTAGTCAGCAGTCACAAAACACATGGTGTGTGTTGGCAGCATCTTGCCTAGGTAGAGGGCTATGGACTGAGGCAATGGCAGGAACCAGGACCTGTGAGGCTGACTGACATTTCCATCTGTAGCGAAGGCTGGTAATTAACAGGAAGGAGTGTGCCTGCAGCATTGCACCATCTGCTAGGGAAACGGCTCAATAAGAAAGGAGCTGGATATCATCTCAGTGGTGGCTCGATCTGGTTCCGACATGAGGCTGGGCATCTGTTAGCTGAGGAGATAGGCTATTAGGAAATTCGACTGGGAATGAACAACATGGAAAGAGCACTCTGACCTAGCCCATAAAAGCATCTCTTCAGAAATGGTGTCTTTTTATCTTACTTACACAAGTCTTCTGAAAATGGTTTGCTGAGGGACCATTATGGATCTGTTTGAAGTAACACAATGGTTTCAAAAATGCTGCTTAATTCCAACATGAAATTCTTGAAATCAGGATACAGCTGTCATCTTTTGACAATAGAGCTAATTTCAGTGTGAGGATATGAGGTTAAATTCCTTCTTCTGTTGTTTGTTTTTTAAGGGCAGGAAAGAAAATTAACTTTTAACTATTGTATAGTTTAACTCTCAGAACACAGTAAATCTGGGATACTCAAATGGAAAACATACTGAGATGAAAGCATAAAACCATGCCGTGTTTTAAATGCAGGATTGTGCAAAACATGACAGTTGAAAAGAACGTTGATGTATGTTCTCTGTGTGTCTATATACATGTAGAAATACATATGTATGTAAGTTTCATAATAAGCTCCTTTTTCTTGACAGGAATTTAAGTAGCTTGGGGTTTGCAGAAAGACATTTTCAGGCATGAGTTTTGTATTTCAGGGTGTTAAGATAGGTTAGGTTTTTTGTGCTGGGAGATTGATCTATGTACCCAGTTATGTAATTTAAAATATTCAGAATGTAATAGCATTAGTAAAGGTTTTTAAAGCATAATGAATTACAATGTTTGTGGAAATGACAGCTTGATGTTCCTCAGGCCTCTGCTAATGTACAGGTTCAGCAAAATTTGGGTAAATTTCTCTGGTGTTGTCTGCTGACATTCTTGAAGTTCTTCAGGTGAGGAACAATCTTTGAATCCTTTTTCTCTTTTGCCCATAACGCTGACTGCAAACGTGTCCATGTTGTATGCATAGCCACATGCTCTGTTGACATCATAATTCATTGTATTACACCAGTGACTACGGACACAAAGCGATCTTGGGCTGTGTTTGTGCACCTATTAAGTGCTCAGACACCGACTGAATTGCTATAACTTAGCAAGTTGAACAGCATCCACTGCCAGTGTGTGCTTAATTTTCTGTCTACGGCAAATGCGACACAATGTGATTTAGTGCAATTCTGACTGCAGGATAAAGTAACTCCAGTCATGCTGCATTTGCACGCTCTGAGAGCATGAGTGGATACTACAGCTGGGCTGCTGTTTGCTTAGACTGTGGTAAGTTGATTGCCCGTCAGAATCATGTGTGACTTGAGTCATCTGTGTGAGTTTTCCAGGCTTTGTCTACAGTCAATGAACAGAGGTAGCACTTCAAATAGACAATTCTGGTGTTTCAAGGGGCTGATGTGACTACATGTTGAGCTTAATCCTGACACCTACCTTTTAAATCCCCATCCTAATTGCCATCTTCTTCCTATAGAGTTCATAGAAATGTTGACATGCGCAAATAACTGCTGGGAAAATGAGCTCACATCGAGAACCCAGACAAATAAACTGAACATCCAGTGGAGACCAACTATTTTTTATTATAGGAGCTTAGAACATGGAAAAGAAAGATGGTACATCTCAGAAAGTGACAGACGTGTTTTGATCATTGTACAGAAGTATCTGGCAAAAAAGAACAAAGTTTTACTTGCATACATTTGATATTTTGTTGTTTTCTTTTTTTTCCTGTTTCTCTCCATAGACTTTAAGTTATCCTCTTTGCAAAAGTAATTTTGTATTGTTTTCTGGAAACACTAACTAATATTTGGCTTTTCCCCATAACAGGAACCAAGTTGCCCCTGCAGAGGTTATACAGCTCTACTTATATTTAAACCTCATCCCTTTCAAGGGGAAACAGAAACCCTGTAGGGTCCACTCTCTTACAGACTCAGAAAGCAGTTATGTGTAATGCAATTTTAATAAAAAATATTAGCACCATATATACCTTTGTCAAAGTGTGTGGTGTGAAAGACTGGAAGGCCACCGTCTGGATAGTGGATATGGTAAGGACACGCAGGCTTTCTGCTACTATTTCTGTCAACACCTTTTTACAGGGAGCCCTACGAATTAGAGTGCTCAAGAGTTGCTCTCCTCGTACAGAGCTCCCTACTCACAAAGCTACAGGCAACCTTGTCCTTGTAGTAAAAATCAACAGGCGACTGGAAAAGCAATTTTTGTGAACTCAGGGCTAATCAAGCAGAAATCACCATTGTCTGTCCTCAGCAACTGAAGGCTGACAATTGAGGGCTGATCTATAGCCAGTAAAATGGGCAAACCTTTTTTTTTTTTTTTTTTTTTTTTTTTTTGTGGTTTCCCAAATATCTGTTTTGTTGACAGCAGGTTCCTCAGTATTCAGTCAAGGGCAATATGTCTTCAGTCAACAATTTTCCCTCTTTTTCTTTTCTTTGTGTGTGTGTGTGTGTGTATGTGTATAACACTGTTCTTAAAGCTCTTTGCAGCTGGTTGTCGTCTGAATGACTGCCAATAGCCTCTGAGAGCACTACCCCCTCCTGAACACATCATTTGGCTCCCGGAGATTATTTACTAGTGAAAGCTCGGCGTGCACGGATTCAGTCAGATATGACTCTTGGAGGAAAGAGCTGGGTGTGGTTGTGGCATTTTGGGAAATGAGTTAGGAGAGGAGATAGAAATATTTGGCAAGTGAGAGGATGTGTCCTGCTGCTGTCTGAAGCCACATGCCAAGGCAGGGCAGCCCAAGGAGGCCCAGAGGAAAGTGAATTTCTGATCAGCAGAGTCCTAAGACAACGGGTAGTATAACTGATGTGCAGCACAGCCTTTCGGGTAGAGGATTTTCTTGGAGATGAGGGAGTTGAGAGGATGGTGGTAGCGGAAAGGGAATGACGCAAATCCTTTTGAAATCCACAGAAGGGTTAATTGATTGCAGTGGGCTTTCTCCTAGGCCTGAAATGTTTACCTCGCAGTGAAAATGATTTTAAATATACAGCTGTAATTGTTTAGCTTGATATTAATTGAGAGTAAGTGGATTCAGTCCCAGAAGATTTCAGCAATGCGCTAAGTAAGAATTCGTTTAGGTATCATTGCTAAGAGGCTGAGATTCAGCACCCAGCTATTAACCTCCCCCCCTCCCTTCACGCTCACACACACGGAGTCCCAGCATCCAGTTCCTGTCCGCAAACATGCTGTCTTACTCTGTCCAGTGAGATGGACCCCAAATTTGTGGGTCCTGACATCCTCTTTAGTGCTAAGCTTGAAAGTGTTCTGCAAGGGAAAGAATCAGAAGTAACTTTGGAAGCCCAGCATGCCAGTTTGCACGCCCTGAACTGAAATAGGAGCCACCTAATCACAGCAGCTAGTAGTGCACCGAGTTGATACAGAACAAGAAAAATAAATATTATTATTAATTCTTTGAATTGCATCTGCATGTACAATCCTTTCAAACTCATCCAAGGATGCTGAGTCAACAGACAAAACACTACAATTCAGAACAAATGAGATTTTTGCTGCCTTATTAGCTCTGTGGGATAAATATGAAGAACTGGGTCTGTTATCAGATGGCACCTGAAAGATTGCAACTCCAGCTACACTGCCTGAAAGGGTTAAACAGTTCTGTGCCCACCATCTGAGCCCTGTTCTCACAAACACTTCCAGAAAGTGATGCGTTTAACCCAAAGAAAGGGATGGGAGGAAACTTTGGGCAGTACAGTTCGAACTCAACACGAAGGCTCCCAGCAAAATGCCTTGGACAGGTACAGTATCTCCCGGGCTTGAACTGCACAGGACAATAGGATGAGCACACACCCACGACATGGGGCTTTTCTTCAGACTCGGAAGTTTGAATTCTTCTTAGACCAATAAAACCTTCTGAACTCTCCTTTGAAAAGGCTGGGTGCAGTTTGGCAGGGTGGTGCAAGCGCTGGGCTCTGCTGGAGAGGGGAGCGGCGGGGGCCTGGTGGAGGAGGGAGGCACGCGGCGTGGCAGGATGCTGTGTCTGCGATGCATTGGCAGGGCTGCGTGGGGAGAGCTTGCACAGCACCTGCCTGCGCCATGGCTGGCTCCAGCCAGTGTCATTAGCGACTCATTTGATAAGCATTAAAGTCAGCCATAAAATTATAAATAAAATAAAATGAAAAAAAAAATAAAAAAGGAGCAATCCACAATGTAACAGAACAGTAAAGGGAAAAGGGTGATATTTTGCAAAACTTTAAAATACTTTAACTTCAGCATTGAAGTCCAGCCCCTGCAGATGCAGAGAAACAGTTTGTGTGCACAAAGGCATTTAACTGTACAGAGAAGGTATCCATATATGTACAAATCTTCCAGTGCTACAGCAGATGAAAAGGGGAGGAAACAAAAGCTGAAGGTTTACTGTATAGCGGGGACAAAACACTCAAAGGCCACAGCTTTTGGAACATGTTGAAGTCAGTGTGATTCTCAATATTCTTCATAATGAAGAAGAGAGGTTGGTTTTTTGTTTTTTGGGTTTTTTTTTTTTGCTTGTCTCAGTCATACTACTAATTATTTAGTGGTCTTTCAAACCTTTTGTAATCTCGACTTGAGAAAGCACTGAAAGATATTAATTCTTAGCCATGTGTCTCATAAATGAAGGCCATTCTGCTATACTTAATGACAAGGCTGAGGCAGCAAGATGTCATTTGCTTTTTTCTCGGTTTTTAAATTGCTTTCTAAATGAACTACAGCTGTGAGGGCCAGGTGCTGTGATCCCTTTAGAAAGATCAGGAAATGATGAAATCCAAAATTTCAAAGTGTGATGGATGTCAGCTCCCGATTTGGTGTGTGTGTGAGGTCACCCCCATGCACCTGGTGCTATCTCCACAGCAGAATCACTTTACTGTGGAAAAAAAAATAAAAAATAGATGCACATGTCGAGTGTAAGAGTAACAATATGAGATGCAGTTTATAATTATCCCTTTGTTTTCTCCTCCTCGAGATGGAAATGACGGATATACAGTGTGTGTGCTTCTTGTTCTAGGTGCTGCGGATTATATTAAAGCAAGTTTTTAGTTAAAATAACCAACATGGCTGGGTAGTATGAGTTGAGCAGCCACCACACAGGGAATGTGTTGTTAGAAAAATAAGAGCCCATTGACTAACTTTACTTAATTAGAAATTGTAGCTGTGAGGTCAAGAACTCTATTAGCTAAAAATTATTTTACAGAACGTGGCTGGGGAGGTGACTGAGGTGTACTAGAGCAAACAATGCTTTTGTTACAGTTACTCCAGGCTTTTTATCTGACCCTGTGATAATTCAAGAAGACTGGCTGAAGCTTTATAAAATGCACTGTTGATATATTATTACCACCTTTATTAAAGATATAGCTTAATCCCCGAATATCAGCACACAGCCCCAGAAAGAGGGACATGCTCTCAGGATGATGCACATAAAACACAGACACCGAAAGCCGGAGTCCTACCCTCTTGATACCGTCATTTGATGCGTTGCTGTACGGCATCGGCTGCTGCAGATTCTGGGGTATTTGCGGACGTTGCCAGCTGCTTCCCCCATCGTGCTTCTCTTTGTGCATTGGCCAAACTGCTCCTCCGGACCAGCACAAAGACTTATCCATTCTGGCAAGCTGTTAAAAAGATCCAGTCCACAAAACACAAGATATGTCCAATTCAGCCTCCGGACTGTCCAACTGCAGCACAAAAAAAAACATTCAGAGGCATAGTATTCTCTGCTCTGTGAGGGTATGTGGCATCTTCTGCTGAGTTTTAGTAGCAGAGAAGTAAACAATAACACAGCTGTACCCCAAGTTTTCCAGGGACTGGGATGTTTTTGTTGAAGGTTAATCTTTTGAAAAATGCATAGTTTTACATTAAACAAACCTAAGTGCTGAACTTCGTTAAGAGCTCATCCTCAGTTCTCAAAGTTCCTGCATCGTCACGTTGTATTAGGAAGTTTTTGTGAACAGGATTTTGACTTCCAGTACATTGTCATTCTTAGGTAAAGCATAGTCAAAATGTGCAGAAATATGAATAAAAAAATCAAATTACTGAGTATAGATGGAAACTTCAGAACAGGGTCACCAGATTTTCAAAATTAATGACTGGAACATTTGCTTCACAAAACTCTGTATTTATTACCAGTGGTGAAAATTCTTGGTTTGTTAGGAATTTTTCTACATTGATCAGGGTAACATCACAGCATGTCAAAGAACTGTTTACACAACTGCCAACCCAGACAAACAGTTTTAGGATTCTTGTAATAGGACTAAATGGAGTACATCTAGTTACTTCCCGTCTGCATTTTGAAAAGAGGAAAGTGTTGTTTTCTTCTTTTCAAAAAGAGGAAAAAGAGGAAGAAAAAGAAAAAATTTTGAAACATTTACTTTAGAGTCATGTACTGGGCAAAAGTTGCTTGCATTTTATTTGTTGAGAAAGCAGGACACTCTAGTTTTGCCTAATCCCATAAATTCTATGGGATGTCAAACTGAGTGATTGTCAAAAGAAATTCACATCACCTATCTACTCCTAGATTTCGAAGTGGTCCTTTGCCATGAACAAAGAACTGCAGGGAGATCTTCAGTCTGAAGGAAAAGCAAAGGATTGTTCCCAAGTAAGAAACAGTGAATTATGGGTACAAACGTGTCTAAATTCCTGATATAAAGGTAAAAATTTATGATATTTTTGAATCCACAAGAGATTTAGACCCAGACTAGCTTCAAGACTTGTAGATTTACAAAGAGATCATTTGGCCATTGAGATGCATGACCAGCCTTGACCTAAGAGGTGACTGCTCATTTGGGGGGCAAGTTTCCTTTGATGGCTCCTCCATCAGCTGGGTGTTTGGATCAGAGATACAAAGAGCGTATGAGGCTTTGTGTCGGTTCAGTTCCACTATGATATCACCCACCTGATTGCTTCAGGCAACTGGTTCCAGAAAAAGGGATCCTTAGATCCAAATGTTCAAATACTCTAATAAGAAGATCCCATTGCCTCATTTTGTGGCAAAGCACGCTTTTCAAAGACATTTGTGCTATGCATAGGGATGGCTTAACAGGGCCCTATATCCCATTATCCTGCATTCAACAATGGCCATAAATAAATGAGAAAAAGAATACCAAAAATATTCACAGAAATTTTTCATAATACATTTTGGGCAAAGCACCCTTTGGCCATGAGCTGTAACTCCTTGCTAATGCAGATGACATTATTGAAGTATTGCCAGGTTCTGGATTGCTGTTCACTAGGTTCTTATCTTTACTAAGGGTTTAGAAAGAAAAAACAAGGACAGGCAGAAACCAAACCAAATACCCATATTGAGATGCTCCTGGGTTGTGGGGCTGTCAGTGTTACAAAACTAACTGCTCTGAAGATCAGTTTTGGAAATGTCTTTTTATCTGTATCAAAGTCTGTATCAAAACACCAGATTGAGATTTCATGTGTCTGAAATCCAGATTCAAAGTCTGTGGTTTAAACCTATTTCTGGCTTTCTGTTGGTTCAGTTTGCAGGAGACTTTGTGAGAAATTAAACTCACAGATACCTTGTGTAATGACAAGTTAATTAAAATTTTTAAAAAAGAAAAAGGAAAAAGAAACTAAAATTGCACCAGCCTTCAGTCTGATTGGACCAAATCAGTTGTTAACCCATGGGGGACCACTGATTTTTCCAACACAGCTGCAACAAAGCAACTTTATCCATCCTCATGCTTCTGTTCTTTAATGGCTTTATTGTAGTTAAAATGAGTGGGATTTGTAATGCTAAAAATTTCTTTTAAATGACCTGCTTTATATAGTTCCAGGTATTTACTTTGCGTTGTTAAAATATTTTTGTCATATTCAGTTGTAATATAGCTTGATGTAGTAGGAGAACAGGGGGAGAAGAGCCTTCTGTAGACAGGTTTGAATATATGGTTCCACGGATCAGCTATTTGTTAATTTTATGCAGGCTGTCTCCAGTTTCTGCATCTCACAGTTTGGGCACAACAGGAGGTGACACTGTTAACTGTTACTCTTTTCACTTACTTTTTTTCCCCTAGCTGAACATAAACATATCATTACACAGTTACACTACACTATATTTAGAGTAGATTTTTAACTATCTATTAGATAAAAAGACTAGAGCTGAGCTAAAATACCTGGAATGAACTGGGAAGGTCTAACAGAATGGCACTACCCACAGAAATTCTGGTGTGAGTAAGGTATTTCAGCACTGTGGTGATGCTATCTATTTCATTTGCTACTGAGACTTCTCTGATGTGACTGGACAAACCTCGTCTGTGTGATGTGGTGCGTGGGGTGGCAGCCGGCAGTTTGGGTTGTCCAGGTACAAGTGGTATGGGGCCACTGCTGTGGGCTGCTTACGTGGGAAAGGAACTTAGCCATCAACAGTAAGTCCCTCAGAGTCTTTTTTTTTCTTCCTGAGGACAAGGACTATGTCTAAGTTGTGAAATCTGGGACTGTTTCCTAAGTCTGACTTCACATCCTGGCAGCGTCAGAAGGGCACCTGGGTCTGCTTCTTGCATCTCCCTCTCCAATATCTGGCTCCTTGCAGAGAAAACACTGTTCTCAAGCCAGGAGGGAAGCATTAGATATTCCAGCAGATCTCCCAGCTTGGGTATTCATGGGATGAGACTCAGGAGCGCCCTGTGGAGCACATTGATTCCACTGCATAACTCAACCTGCGTGCCTAAGTTTCTGCCGATGTTTGTAATATACAACCATTAAAATCTTGATAAGATTAAGTCATTGCCACTGCAACCTTGGCAAAAGACTTGCCAGACACCGTGTCCCACAGAACAGGGGTGCTCTGAACACTGAGATTTCCTCACAGCATCTTTACCTGCTGGGACCACAGGGAAAGGCAGGCATGAGGAAGATGTGTCCGCCCGTCCCCCATTTGACAAGCAAGTTAAAGAACTCACCTAAAAAGGGAAATCTTTTTTCACATCTCATCTGAACATGATCTGAAGCACAGATTCAAGTGTCAGTCATCAACATCTGAGCTGCATGTTTATGAACCAGACTGGCCAACTCTTCACATGGATCTCCGTCTCTTGCAGGAACTATTCTGCCTTGTAAAATGATAGGATACACTGAGCTTGAAACCTGAACACTTCCACATACCAACTCAGTGCTGTAACTGCTGGTATAAAGATCTTCCTGCTCTGTTTTTTTTGGTTTGGGTGGGGTTTTTTTATTGGTTTCTGGTTTTTTGGTGTGTTTTTTCATGAGAAAAAGGTGTACCTGGCTAAGGCATCTAGCTCTGAATGGCTGAAAGTGTTAAAATATATTCCATGTGTTCAGACAGCTCTCTATGCTCTTCCACATTTGGATACAATATATATAATAAGGAACATGCACATACCACTTAAAAATATAGCATTTGCCAGGAGTTCCCATATATCTGAGAATACTGTACCTTTCCTCTGTATTCTGAATAAGAAGTGTTATAGACTCACCGTCATTGGGTGATAGCTGTTAAGTGACTGATTATTCCATGACTTCTCCTTGGTTACAGTTCTTTGTTTTTCCCTGGGGAAGGGAAAATAACTTTTGAAAATACCTAGCAAATTTGTCTTGTTGGTGGCCTGTTTCTTAGAGTGCAGAGGCTTTCTACATAAAACCTGACAGCTATAAATAACTACATAGACAAAAGTAATCTCTAAAGTAATTGCATTAATTCAAATAAGGTCAGTTGAAGTATAAATTGGACTCTGTGATGCTTCAGCAATGTATCTGACTAGTACAAAAGACAAGTCAAACACCCAAGATTGAATATCTTTCAGCAACAGAGACTTAACAGGAGAGCACCTGTACTGATGGTAACTTCTGCTTATGTATCTGAGCTGTTATATACTGTGTTTTTTGCATGTTCAGTCTTAAATACACCCTGGAAAGGAAGTGCTACAAACATTGCCTGTCTTAGACATCTGTGCTCCACTCAGAGTCAATGTATCTGAGCATCCTTACGTTGATTCTCAGGCACCCTGAGAAAAAAAGAAATGCAGGTATTTCCTTCTTATGCGTAGATGACAAGGTGCCTATTTTTTTAATTGTGTTTAGGAATTGTTCTGCTTCTGAAAATTAACATCAGGTTTCAAGTAATTACTTGCATTTTAATTTTAATGTTGGGTGCTCTTTCACCCATGCACTGCCTTCAGTGAGTTGTGCTATCCCCCTTCTAACATAGTAATTTGTGAGATGTAGCTCTGAACTGCATCAAGAAACTGATCTGGCTTTAAAAAAGCCCTCTTAAACTTCTGTGTTATGGCATTGGTGTATTTTTAAAGCCAGAAGTGTCGCCTGATTTGACATGGCTGAAGGAGAGTTGTACTGTGCACAGGGGCAGATCTGTGTGTCAGCCACAGTTGCTGATGCAAGCAACATGTCAGCAAACCATTGCCTTATCTGTGTGTGAGAAGAAAAGGATGGATGGGGGAGTGGAAAGAAATGGATTGACAAATTACTGATTCTTTTATCCTATACCAAAAAGGAAACCATTACTCATAAGGATATATGGTCTTCCAGACCATTTTGTTTCTTATTTCCCACTTCTCTTGAATCAAAGCAATGGAAAACTCTTGAAAGAAAGAAAAAACCCTATTGTATCAGATTTGGCTGACTTAAAGGATGGACATGCAAATGGAAATGTATGGAACCCTGAGGTCTGACTATAACTAGTCAAGACCTCCCACTGCCACGTTGAGAGGAGGCCTGTTTGGCATTTAATGTCTTCAACGTAGAGCTAGTTGGTTCCCATTAGTGGTGGGGACTTTAGACACTGGACTGCAGATACAAACCTAAACCATCAGATTTGCAGTGTAACAGTTGCAGTTCCCATAGGCAGCAGATTTCAGTAGACAAGGTAATATTTCCAGTCTATGTTTTATTAATTACTGGAGCAAAATTACAAACTTGAAAATATTACTTGGTGTATTCCTACCTTCAATGTTGCAATATTACTTCTTTCACGTTCAAGCAATGCCAGGAAAGGAGAATGCTTCATCTGAAAGAAGACATCCTCAGAGAACCTACATTTGATTTGTAGAAGGCTTGCATGATCAGAAAGTTTGATAAGAAACATTAACAAGTTTCATTTCATGTTGGTGCAGAAACTTTGCTGAGGAGAGGATGGGAGGTATATCCTACGGTACATTAGCATAAAACCTGTTATCCGGCAGGATCCTATAATAATGTCACACTATGTATAGAGGTAGTAGGATCCATAGATGTAGCAATAATTAAGGTCTGACTTCTGTTTCTGAGCCTGGATTTTTTTAAACATCTCACATTTTTTGGAAGTAAGAAATAACCTGGCAGAGGAGGGTAGTGTAAGATTTATCAGCTCTGGTTTCAAGTAACTAAGTCAGTTTAGTCACCCTGAATACTTTATTATCAGCAGGGTCCCATTGTTTCTCATTGCAAATTTTGGAAGTACCACCTTCAGAAACTTTCAAGTCACTTGTGCCTTTTATGTGCTGAAGCAATTGTACAAACAACACATGCACTTCTGCTTTGCTACAGCAATTCTTTGCTCTATATCCCCACCTCCAATAACAATAATGTTGTTTCTGCCTCATGTCCGCATATGGAAGGTTGTGAGTATACCCACAAAATGCAACATCAAATAAGAAGCAGAATTCAGTGTTACAAAAGTTATGACAGAATCCACATTGGAGACACCATGTTGCAGGACAAATAGAAATGTTCTGACAATGCATAATTCATCATCCAACCATCTTTCTCTTTAACAACCATGCCACTATGGAAAAAGAGCATAACCAAAAAAAACCCCCAACCAACCCCCCCAAAAAATCAACCCCAACATGCTAGCTAAAGAAGTCCAAACAGATGCCATAGTTGCCATGGTGTGTAAACTGCTGAAACTTCCTGATCAGTAATTGCCTTTTTTATAATGGAGTTTTGAAGTAGAGCTAGGTATGGTATAAAAAAACCTATGGCTAATTTAGTCACTCAGGCAGGGTTAGAAATCTCCTGTTTCAGGCTGCAGTGGGAGATAACTTGCCACTGGATGCACTGATTGGAACTCTGCAAAGTCTCTGCTTCAGCAACTCCTGGAACAGACAAATGCTGCGTGTGAGCGAACTCAGAGGGGAGCACAAAGCAGGCAAAGGCACTCGCCAGCAGCAACAGACTTTAGATTTTAATAGGGGATTGTTCTCTTCTCCCACTGTTCAAAAGGAAGTCTTGGAATCTCTGCTAATTGCCTTAAAATGCAGCTACTGTTTCAGGGTATAGAAAGAGGAGCGGAACTCAAGTGGTAGAGGACCAGCAGTCCCTGCATGCTTGCTGGCTGACTGGAGGGTTCAGAAATGATGAAATATATACCAATATGAACAGTCAAATCATCCTGTGCTAACAGCCTTGCAACATGACAAAACTGTTTTCATGGATTTCATCAGAAAAGAGTTCTCACTAGGCATTTGGTGCTGAAACAAACACTCCCAAGACTGAAGTGAGGCACAGTATTTTATTAAATGAATAAGCAAACAGTTCAATCCAAGACCTGTGCTCCTTTCTGCTGACCCTGAAGAAATCACAAGGTAACCCCTCCCAAACCCACAAATTTTGCTGCCTGACTGCTAGTACCTTGCAGCACACAGTAGAGACAAGCGTGAGTCGAAAAGACAAGCTTTAAACAGAAACTGAATTATTCTAGGATGCAGCTGAGGCTGGGATTTGGTTACAAGCTGTCCCAGTCTCCAGCCCAAGAAGGGTAGGCATATATGCGCATATATATCCTACATGTGAAAACTTCACTTCTGAACTGCTGTAATGGCTCTTCCATTTTAGCAAAGCATGTAAGTTACCCACTTTTTGGAGCTATAACTCTCTGCATCAGGAAATGGCAAAACCAAACTTGTGCAAATGAAAATAACAGGTACCTGAGCACAGGAAGATGTCAGAGCTGGGGACAAGGAAGAAAGATAGAGCATGATAACTTATTTACATGGGGATTTTTGCTGGTTTTGTCTGATATTTACTTCAGGTAGGATCAAGTATCTTGCTATGAATATATAAGGAAATTGTCCTAAAAGCTGAATGTTGTCACCATGAAACAAAAATGCAAAAAAAAAAAAGAAAAAAAAAAAGAAAAAAAAAAAGAAAAAAAAAAAGAGGGTTTACCATCTCAAAGATGCTTTTTCATGGCAGTATAGGTGGATTGTGCTTTTTATAGTACTTTTCTGCACAAGAGTGAAAGTTCTTAGCAGCAGATCTGTAAATCTGATAATAAAATGTCTGTTCACTACGTATTGAGAAATATATAATATGTTGCAACTTTAAATACACATTTTTGTATATACAATAAAAATAGGCTTTAATACTTTCCACTCTCTTTGGTTTTAGGTTGTTTGTTGTTTTTTTTTTTTAGTTAGTTTGGCTTTTTTTACTTTGTTTCTTTTATTTATTTTTTTTTAATCCTGGTTACATTAATTTCTAAATGGTTTTTACTTTTTCAGAAATCAGGAAAAATCAGAAAAATATACCAATCTAAAATCTGGAAGACCAAATTAATTTATCATTATAGAAAATAGCAACCGGCTCAACCGAACAAAAATAACTCAGGCAGTTAGCTCTCACCAGCTTGCACACTCTACTGTTATATTCCGTTTACAACTTTATATCCATCTGCCAAACCCACCTGGGTTTCAGATGGGGCATTTGCTAGCTCTGTTAATGATAATCTTCACTCTCTATTCCCTGTGCCATCCCCTCAACACTTCCTAAAAAAAAAAAACCACCAAAAAAACCCAAACCCAAAACCAACGCGTATTTTGTCATGATGTGTTAATCTAAATGCTACATTCAGCAGAGAGTATAGTAAGAAGAATGTCAGAGAGCATTTCCTTCTGGTTATGACCTCCACAGTGAGTCAGGCAGAAGTCATATAATTTACAGTCAAAAGCCAAAAATAGATGGGTTCTGGGTAAGGCAGTTATACTTGTTTTTATGAGGTACTTTTCACAATAAGATTATCTCTAAGCACTTATGGAAATACTGAAAATGCTACTATTTTAGTGACTTAGTTGCAGAAATATTTAAGGCCTGCTGGAATTGGGAATAAGAAGTAATGGTTTCACAGGGTCCTTTGTGGGGCTTACAGGGAGCTGCAGTTCTGCACAGAGGTGATGCAGAGACAGCGACATGTCCCCTCTCAGGATCTCATGATGTGAGGGATTACTTGGTCCTCACCTTTCCCCAAGGTCCTGGTGAACCAGGAGTCTTTACCCAAGCAGATGACATTACTCTACACTCCAGAGAGGTACCCTGATGTGCAGACTGTTTGGGAAGGTGTGGCAAGGAGTGGGCACTCTTCCTACTCCCACGGTCTTCCTACTCTCTGTGGCATGTTTTGTATCCAGTCCTTTTGCAGGAAGCTGAACTGAATGAGTTATTGATATGCCTGTGATTAGGTCCAGCAGAACGGAGATAACCAGTTGCGTGGCACTACTTTCAGTACACAGACAAAGTGGCAAGGAACCGAGCTGCTCCTTGGTCGTTACTACAGAAAAAATAGACAATAAAGCATTGTTTTGTTTAAGAGCAACCCTGCTTAGTGTTAGGAAAAGTCCTTCTTGCACTTTGAATGCTGCAACACAAGGGCTGGACATAGGAAAACTGTGTCTCTTGAAAACTCCAGCACTGAGCAGCAGATAGTCAGTCTAATGTGAGTAGGGTAATTAATAACTAATGGTTTAACATAATGGTTTTCACATATTAGTGAACATTATGGGTGATCTTGTTTCAAGAAATAAGATTGCACCAAGCCTGTTTGATGCAACATCCACAAGGTTGTCCCCTTTTTAAGGCAAAGGTGGCTTTTGGTCGGGCTGCAGTGACTGAAGGCTGTCAGCCTTGTCAGTCTAAGTTCAGCAGTTCCCCATAGCTAACAGTCAGAATTCCTTGACAACCTAAGGGCTCAAAGGGGATTATTTTTAGACACGATCAAGTAATTGACTTCTAGCCTTTTTACTTTGTGCTTTGACATTGACCTGAGCAATAAGTAGAGGTAGAAACCATTTCTGTGCTAGATGAAGGGCAAAAGAAAGCGATGGTATTTTTACTGGATCCCCACATCAGACTCAGTGCGTAAGAGATGGCTCTATCAGCTGAAGATGAGCTGTATCATCAACTGCAAACTTCTCTGTCAGAGCTAATTTTCCAGTCTCTCTGGAGAAGATTGGTTGTGTACGCATCCCTCTCCAGGCACCTGCACAGGATGTGGGCACACTCAAGGACAGGAAGGCTTTCTGTTCCCCAAATATGCAGGTGTGTGCAATGTCAAGCGTCAGCTCTACATTTTCAGGATCATTTCATAATGCACACACAGTGCAGTTTTGCTGGGTGTCAGCAGCCTGAAACTGTTTCCTCACTGACAGAGTTATGGGAAATACAAAAGTATACGGAGAGCCCTGATGGACGGTTGCTCTGCAGCTCATTCAAGGGGAATTATTTGTGTTCTTGCTGAGTTCTCCAAACAGCATCCATGAAGTCTCCTGCAAAGAAGGGAGGGTTCAGTGAGAAAACTGTGTATCACACTTAAATGTAGCTGATGAAGGAGTTATTTTTACTTCATTTACAGAAATATGAGCCAAATAATGAGAAGTAAGGCAACAGTTGATGGCTCACTATTTTCCAGGGCGTTGCTTATGTTGGTATTTATTTCATAGGATAATTGTGGACTTCCCTCCACGAGCAAAATGAATTGAGCAGCAGAGAGAGGTAAGATCAGGTTAAAACTTAAATAAAGAGAGGCAAGTTAAACAGTGAAAAATATGAAGCAGAGAAGCTAAGCATATTTAAAGTCATAAGCAATTAGCAATTATAAGATACGATAAAACAGAAGTAAGGACTTTGCCATATAATATTTATGTGGTTCTGTGTAATTGCTTCTAAGCTTGATGCTAGCATTTGGGGTTTACTTCTTTTCTTAATCCTGCAAAAATGAAATTTCATCCTCCCCAATAGCTCATTTACAATCTTCTACATGTGAGGACCCTTAAGTAAATATAGCTGTATATCATAAAAATAATGCATTTAGAAGTGAATTAGAATGCCATTTAGACATTCATTTATTACTACATTTAAACTGCTTCTATATTTGTTTACTTATATCTTAATTATGTAAGTCGGGGGTGGTCTAATCCTAGCAACAATGAGGGCCAGATGGAGACTTTCTGCCCTCCAACTGAGCATGTGACATTCCTCCCCTTGCAGCTGCAGCCTGACACAGACGTTCAGCTGGTCCTGCTGCTGCCAGGGAAAGGAGATGTTTTTGAGGAAGGGAGGGAAAGTGTCCGCACTCCCTCCCACAGGTGACATCGGTAGCTTTGCTCTGTGTGTTGAGTGTGTCAGGAGCAGGAGATGGCTTTCAGCTGTTTGCACTGCTTTTGATGCATGACTGGCTTACTCCTGCTCTCTTCCAGGGCATATACCCTGCCCTGGATGAGGATGTTCAGTGGGCCACCATCTAATAGAGGCAGCAAGACCATGATTCCTTCCTGAAAATAGTGTATTAGAAGACTGCGAGCTGAGTGTATTGTGTTGGCAGTTATACAGCAACTGAGGAAACCCTCTTAAAGGAGAGCAAAGCAAACCAGAACAATGTAAAATATTGGATCTGAATAATACCTTCACCATTTTTCAGGAAATCAGTCTTCAGCCATGAAGATACAACAGAGGAAAGCTGTGATATGGTACTGATGTTTTAATATAGCATTTTTCAACAGAAAACCCCATGTTCATTGAGGTTTTAGTACCATGTTAGGCAGGAGGAATTGCTTCACCTTTGGAAAAAAAGAGGAAATATTCTGAATGCTATGTTCCTTTACCTGGTTCACCAAAACCTCTCTCTCCTAACAGTGGGGAGGAAAGAATGAACAGAAGTTGTCAAAGATGCTTTAGGCTTTAAGTCCATACTTGAAGAAAAGACTACTTTTGACATACCATTGATATATTTTGGTATATATTTATGGTATAACTTGATCTCTCTAGTTGTAAAGCTTGAACTGGAGATGAGAATTAAACCAGGTGAAGCCTTCCAGATACATCTCTATCACTTGAAAATACACTTTGAAAATACCTGCCATCAGTGTGAAACAATCCATTCTGAAGTCCTGAGAAGGTTCTCCAGCATCATTTCATGTCCCTGGCGGGTGACTCATCCTTGGCAGAAATTATTCAGTACTATCTAGACAAAGGTAGAATTTTATCAGAGGAAGGGGAATCATCCCAATTTTACCTTCAGTTTGGCACTGAAATTATAACAATCGTAAATCACTCCCAGCTGTCCCTGAAATCTCCCCTTCAGCACATCACTGTAGGGAAGGCAACAAGTTCTGCAGCAATCAATCCCTTTTATATCTCTCCACAGACACATAGGCATCATACTAGAGCTCAAACTGTGTTGCTGGCTGAAAAAGATAATTGGTAAATCAAATACCAAATGAAATCACTCAAATACTATCCACCACCCCCACTTCAGCAAGGAAGCGATTGCTGAAATACTTTGTTCACCTTTTAACCCATACATACATATAACCCGGCACCTCCTTCTTAATCTTCCTAACCTCTTTCCACCTCAGATGTTCACTCCTGTGGGCACCATATCTCTCATTACATGATCCATAAATTGCCTCCTTGTACTTCTTTTTTGTCTGTAAAGGGTCCTCTATATGGTCTTCTTGTCACCTGCCCTCTGTTTGGAGTGTGCTTACCTCAGGTGTTGGACATCATTGTTTGCACGGTCATTATTTCCTTGCTCCATGAGTGCTTTTTCTGATCCCTATGCTACGGTTCTTTCTGGGCTGAATGGATCTCTGGCTGTCAGCGATCAAAGCTGTCAGTTGCTGTTTATTTCCTTACCTCTTCAATTTGGCTCCTGGGAGGATGTTTCAACAGACGTTTTAGAGAGACAGAAAAAACCAATATCCTATTAAACTAATGACCCTTGGCTATGCTATCTACAAATGAATGCAGGCACAGACAATCACCCCGTTTTCTACTGAGGGTCTGTGCACAACACTGTTATGTGTATTTTCTAGCTATAAAACGTGTGTGTATAACCAAGAAAAAAATGTATTATTTCCATTTAACAGTAATTATTCCGATGTAACTATGGCACTCCACTAATTGCTTTCTGGTTATTAAGAATATTAATAAAGTTCATGTTCAGATTTTCTGGTAGAGAGCACTGCTGGCTCTTCTGTTTATTCTTTTCAGAGAGCTTCTGTAAAGAATGTCTGAAGTCTTGTTATTATAGTTGCTTTTTAAAAAAATCAAAAGTCTGGAATAAATGTGTTGTGACTAGCTATTAGCAAACAAGATTTTCTATTCAGAGCAGCAATGGCTTCTTTCTTTAGGGAAACATAGCTGTGATGTGTCACAGATTCAACTGCACCTTCATATCCTATGATCACTGTACTAATCACAGATATTCCTGGTGTTAGTACAAGCAAATGGTTTCTCCACTACCAGCCTGCTATTGAATAGGCTATATTTAATACATTTTCATTAAACACACTTTCTGGAAGGAAGTCTTTAAAGGTTTTATTTTATTTTATTGGTTGAGGGATGGTGGAAACCATGACTGAGAAAAAAATAGTGGAGAGAGCTTGTTGGAGTTGGAAACAGAAAGATGAAGAACGTTGTTTCCTCTACACTGAACAGAACAGATGAGTAGGGATACACAAAGAGCTGCTCAGGATGAGGTTTTAGTGTGAACAAAAGGAGAGTGGTCTGAAACAGAGAGGTAGATCTTTGCAGAGAAACAGCTGTTGAATGTGTATTTGAATTAGCTGGTGAGGTGAGGTGAGGTGAGGTGAGGTGAGGTGAGGTGAGGTGAGGTGAGGTGAGGTGAGGTGAGGTGAGGTGAGG
>JAVJGI010000062.1:27520351-27574492 GCA_035590275.1 Ibycter americanus | reverse complement strand
GGTGTTTAATTTTTTTTTGATTTAGGTTGTGTGGTTATGTTATGTGAGGTGAGGTGTGGTGAGGTGAGGTGAGGTGAGGTGAGGTGAGGTGAGGTGAGGTGAGGTGAGGTGAGGTGAAGGAAGAAAGAAAGGGATCCATAATGGTTTGCTGGACTCTATAGGAGCATGAGGGTGGCTGTGCTGGGACTGTCTAGAGGGGAAAAAGTAACACAAGAAGAATAAAAAGTTGAAGAGGAATAATATAAGAATTATAGTCATGGAAGCCAAACAATGGTAAGATTTCAAGAGAGACAATTATCAGGTAAGAGAAAGCTAAGGGCTGATGTTGGGTCAGGGTCGGATCAAGGACAAAATACTCCGTGGAGTTTTGGCTAAAAAGTCAAAAGCGCTGGAATCTTTTTTTTAAGAATTAAGAGCAGATCCCATAGAGTGCAAGAAGCAATCGGAGGGAAAGAGGAGAAAGGGAGCTGGAGGTGAAAGAAAACATAGTGAGAACAAATCTTTGCAATTAACGTTAAGAATATATTCTGCAATTTTAAAAATGAAATAAGACAGCGAGAATAACAGTTGGAGAAGCAGGGGAGTTCACTTGACAGTTTTTTAGGTTTATTTTAAATGCGTTAAAATTTATTAAGTAAGGAAAAACTGAAGAAATATTTTGTTGTGAAAGGAAAGAAGTACAAGGGAGAGGGAGAAGGACTCTAATAAGGTAGCGAAGGGTTGAGAGTGGCCATGCTGAAGTTCAGAAAATAGGATTGGGCAGGGCCATGAATTGGAAATATGAGGAGGCAAAGTAGCAAAAGTTGAGGAGAGCAGACAACAAAGGTCTCTATCTGTGACCAAAAAATGCAGGAACTATGATTGAAGGGAAGGGAAAAAGAAGGAGGAGCTCAAATCATACAGTGTTTGTTAGTTATCTTCTGGTAGGAATCATCCAGCTGTCACTGGGAAAGGCAAGGAAGCTTTCTTGTGAGAACTAATTCCTCATAGCTCTATGTATGTAATATATACAGCACAGAAACTAAGCAAAAAGCTGTGGAGAGTAAAATCATCTCTTAAGAACATGGAGAAAACAGGGTTTATAAAATCCATCAAGAACTTGTACAGGTGATCTAACTAAAATTACCATTGTTTGGATAAATGTACTATTAAAATCTGCACTAAAATATAAAACACAGGTCATTATTCACTGTTTGCAAGGCACTGTTCATACGGAAAAGCAAATGAGAGATCATGAGAATGGTTTTAGCATTATTGTTGATTCATGCCAAATTAGGTTTCTAATCTGTGCATAGAGCTATTATTATTAAAACAAATCATTTATCCTCTTGAGTATGTTACCGCTTTGTTGAACTTCAAATGATGTCCTTTACCTACCACTGTTGTGCAGACTCCTTGAACAGGGTTTCTTTTGGCACAGTTCCTTGTTTGTTGAGCAATAGATTTATATGCTTGCAGGGAATGGAAGAAAGATGTGCTGCTGTACAGTACTAGCATCCACTCTGTGGTATTTTGAACACACTGGAAACACCAGCTAATGATAACAGACTGTGATTAAATCTTTCAGGGCTGTAAATGTGAATTGGCATCATTTGGGAGAAAAAAAAAAAAAAATAAAGTCCTTCTAAATCACAGCAGAAAACTTCAAGGGAGGAATATGGTAAAAGATTCTGTACCTCAGTGTGTTTGTATGCATTCAGCATGTATACGAGGTAATGTTTAAAATGTTAGTAGCATTTGGCCCAACCATTAACCAACCGAAGGTGACTCTGAGACATTTCTGTAGCTGGTTACCATTTTATATCTTTTAACAGAGGAATATTTTATATGATAGCCCTGTGTTCCTCACACAAAGGGCACTAATTATGCAGCAGAGATGAATAAAGCAGGGCAGATAAGGAACATATCAAATTCATATCCTGTTCTACCCCAGAAATCTGATAGGAGACTGAATTTATTTCCATGATTACAGATTACAGTTACAAAAAGCTTTTCACTCATTTTTGGACAGAGTTAGGGCACTGGCACACGAGAAAAGTTACAGCAAGGTAAGCCGCAGCATGATTTTGAAGCCCATCAGCTTCCATGGTTGCTTCAGTGGATGCTTCGGTGCAAAATATTACAGCAGAGCAAAGGTAAAACAGATTACCCATCTTTTACTAAAGGGTAAGGGTAAACTGCCTTGTACACAAGTAATTCCCACAGACTAGATTGTTTGCTATGAGCTGCTACTCAGTAACCTAGTTGTTTGCCCATACCATCAGACTCCTCTGCTTCTAAGGGTTAACATTATAGCTGCATTTTCTCTTTACATTGAAAATAAAAAAGAATCCAAAAGGAAAAAAATAATAACAACCTTTAGAGGAATATATTCATGAGTACTCATCTAAACAGTACAACTCTCTGTAGAAGGTGGGCTCAGTATGGTCTCAGACTACATAGCCTTGGTGTTGCCAAAGACACTTCTAATTAGCAAAACGTTTCTTCTGAAGTGGCCCATTGGGCTGTGGAAGTGAATTAATCCACAGAGCCTTCCTGAGCTCGTTCTGGGCTATGTTTGCATGTTTGGTCTGGGTCTTGATGTCACCAAGATCCTATGAGGCACATACTTCATCTCAGACTCACCACCCTAATCTTCCTCCTGTAAGATATACAGCATGACCCCGCTCTATGAACTCCCTGGAACTTGAAAAGTTTTCTACAGACTTACTGTAAATCCAGTTTATATAGGAACTCTTACAGTGTAGGCTTAATAGGTCCAGATCCTGGGAAAGAAGGTTTGTTTTGGGATACAATGCAGCACCAAGAACAGTGATTCAAATGAATATGAGGCTTTCCAAACTGGATCAGACCTGTGGCAGCATTCACTTTGTGCCTGCTCTCCATGGCTCTCCATCCAGAGGACAGTGCAACAGGCCTCTCAGTGGTCAGCAAGAAGTCATCCACTCACTTATGAAATTCTCTTGTCTTCATTCCTAATAGCTGCAAGTTGGCTAAAACCCTGAACATGAGGTTTACGTTCCTTCCCATCATCTATTTTTAGCATTCACTATTATAACTCTGAATATTCTCAGTATTCATATGAATGTCCAGTTCCCCACTGACTTTTGCTAAACTCCTGGCCTTAGCGGTATCTACTATCAGTGATTTATGAAGTTTAGGTGCACATTGTCTGTTTCCCCCCGCCTTATATACATTTTCAATTGGCTGCCTTCAAATTTAATCAAGTGTGCTAATCTGCCACTGTATTATTTAAGAGTGGTTTATACTTTCTGAAATTCTTCACTGTCCCTCTGGATTCAAATAAAACCTAAATAAATCCATGTTATCTGCAAATTTTACTATCTTGTTGCTTGACCCCATTTCTGGGTAATTAATAAATAAATTAAATCACTCCTGCATTACTGATGCAGCCTTAAAACCTTCTGTTGCTAATGTTTTATTATCTTGCCTTTCCTCCTTTCTGACTTAGCTAGTTTTGGGAGCATAACAATACTTTGCATCTTTTTTCTTGTTGTCCATAACATAATTGAATCCAATAAATTCTCACAAGAGGTGAACGTATTTCCTTGACATTCATCACAACAGGGTAAATTAACTGGTAGTTTATCCTTGTTTTGGACTTTTGAGTATAAAATGACTGATGTATGGCTCACAAAACATACATATACAACAGCTCATGTGTTGTGCGCTCACCTGGTTGCCTAGCTGTTGGAAATTTCCATAGAACTGTTAGGAAATGTTTTCCCCAGTCCCTGAGGGAAGAGGTATTTTTCCTTTAATCATTTTGAAAAGTGTCCCTGTATTTCCAGTTTAGGAAAGAACATCCCAGAGCTCCATCAGCAAACTCCTTTTAAACAAACAAATTGTAAATATCTATCTTCTAAAGTGGTTTTGGTTTGTTGTTTGGTTTTTTTTTTAAAAAAAAAATTCCTCTGGGTTTTCCTCTGGTATTTCTCCTCTAAGCAAGCGTTCTGTGAATCCCAGTCTCCAATGTGCAGTTACAGGACCCGCCTGTGCACCGATTAGCAGTGGAGGGTTGGTATTTGGATTTTATGTGCTACACATATGAAATCATAAAAACATTATTAATAATGGCTTAATAAGATATTAAATGTTGTGTGAAACTAGAAAAAGAATCAGACCTGAGTCTCATTATTATTCTTAATAAAAAAAAAAGTTTGATGTTTCATATTTCTTTCAAGAAGAATGCCCTCCCCAATATATTCCAAACATTTTCAAAATCATTGTCTTTTCTGACAATTCACAAATAACCCTGGGAAATAAAATATGGTTTTGGTCTTTAGCTATTCCACTTGTTTAGAATGTTACTAAATTAGAATAGCTTATAAAGGACAACATGAAAACCAGCAAAGGATTGTAAAAGTATCTGTTATCTAAAAAGACATTTTTTCCTCTTTAGTCTAAAATGCTCACACAAAACCTGTATTAATTTTAAATTACTAACTTGAGAGAGAAATGTAATAAAATGTTTTGCTAATGCTTTGTTATCCTTATGGCTTCAACTCCAGCTCAAAAATGCAATTAATTCTGTAACTTACACTCTGTGGCGGATGTCATTCAAGCTGCGACAGCTTATTGGGTAGTTAAAAGGATAAAATCAAGTAGTCATTCTACTAATCCCTTTACAAGGAAACAGCTTTATGCATAAAAAGTGGAACTTATGTGGTCATTAGCAGATGCTACATCAAGCAACCAAAAATACACACATTTAAATTCTTAAGCACAATCTATGAACACTACACAGATGGTTTCCAAGAAACTGTACCTAAATTGATTACGATAAAAATGATCTGCTGCAATTGTTTCTGTCAAAAGGGAGAACAGAATTTGTCCCAATGTGTCGCTCTGCCCACTCATGCAGAGAACCCAGCTGCTGAGACAGATGTTGCTCTAAGCACTTTATTTTAGGGTCATTAAAATGGTTACAGGGGTTAGTCATTCATTGTTTTATAAATTGTGCTTACTAGCTGAGCTCCATAGATGCTGGAAAACTTCTTTGTGGTTGATCAAAAAAAGTTACATGTCATATCACATTTACCTTATGCTGGCAGTAAAAATGGGTGAAACACTTGCATAGGACAGGATGAGAAGAAACAATTACTTTTTCCGTTTTATTTAGAAGAGCATATTTACTTAGACCTGATGTGCTTATTCTGAAATCATCTGAAATGCAAAACCTACCTCAAAGGCCTCCTACCTTTCATTTTAGTTCCTTTAATCATTAAAGAACTTGATTTTTCAATACAGCTCATTCCTGTACAATCTTCCTTCCATGGTATTATGAGCAAGAAGTGTCAGACAAGCAAAGGTTTAAGATCAGTTGATTAGATGAGTGCAGAGTGGGTCCGTCTACCTCCCCGCTGTCTTTGCAAATGCTGCTCTTTGGCAGTTTGAGCACACTCAGGCTTTACTTAGAAATATTTGGCTAAATCTCTTCTCTCTTGGCAGGTTCTATGGTTTTCCATGGCTCATCTAATTCAGGATTGACTTAGCCGTGTGCATGTGATGTATTGGTGCAGCAGCTAATGTGTCAATGAGAAACAGAACAGTAAAAAGATGAAGCTCAGTGAAAAACAGCAAGGTTGGCAGATCCAACTCCTTTTCAGATCATACTGTAGCCTTTTATAGCCTCCACTACAAAATGTAGCCAACTTCCGCTCTTCTATTTCATCTTTGTTCCTATGTACTTGTTATTATGTCGATGGTTCTATTTATCTTCCCTAATTGGTGGCTGAACTCTGGCAGCCAAATTCCTAATTCTAGGTGGTGATAAGAGACATGGTCTAGATGATATTTTCCCACCTTTCCTTTGCACATTTAGGGTAAAGTCAGTCACCTCTAAAAAACTAGTGAAAATTTTTAGTACCATTTGACCTGCCTCCTTAAAACATGGCTGCTTTGGCAGTGGGATGATTTCCTGCACTTTTGCAGAGAGATTAATTTCTCTCCCCTGGCTTAATAAGCTTTATCTAGGTAACTGTGAACTGTTCATGTGTAGATCCTCGTAACTAAATAACATAGCATGTCATTTGCATTGAAAATGCCCTAAAGTTACAACTTTTAAATGAAAAACAAGATATCCTCAAAAAATTCAAAAGCTGAAAGAATGAAGTTACCCTTTGCCCCCAAATCTGGCCATTTCTGAGGTCCAATATCTCAAAAAAGCCATTAGGTTAGCAGCCAGCCAGAAGACATTCTCAGAGAACGTAATCCCTAAAAATGCAACAAGGCATTCACTACTCTTAGAAGCAGGCACATTTTGCCTGTTTGAATATTCGGTTCAAACCACCTTACCAATGCAAAAAGAAATTCAACCAAGATAGCTGTGTTTTTACCTGGCTGTATATTAAAATCTATAAATTCTTCTAGTTTCACATAAATTTGAGTTCAATTTTATCCAGTCTGTATTTTGATCTTGCAACAAAATCCTTAAACAGACAATCTTTTTTCCCAGGATTTGTCAATATTGTAAACCAGCTTCACCCATAAATTTCATCTGTATCTGAAGCAGAGAGGGAGCCTTTCATATGTAATGTCAGTTTATCATAGTTTCATAACAGGAAATTTATTATTTCCTAAGTAAGATGTTAAGTTTTGTTGTAACTAGTAGTTGATTTCCCTGCAAAGTAAGCTTAATAAGATGAGTGCTGTGTTGGTGGTCTGGGGACTCACAGAGTGCACAGAAAATCACTTTTCTCCTCTGCTTTTGTTTTCCAGTATCTTAAGGTCTTCAGGATAACAACTGCAACCCACTCTGCTTACAAGCAACATTATGTGAAGATTCTTCCCATTTCAGGAAGCGCTTCTGAGAGGTAATGTACCATTAAATACTAAAGGCCTCTCTTGTCATCTGCCATGTTGTGTTTGGAGGTGAGATTTAGTGAACTAATGCAAGTCCAGAATAACGGGCAGAGCTGCACCGGCAGAGCAAATGTCCTTTTTAGCGTTGGCGGTTCATGCACTGCTCACAGAAGAACATAAAGTGAAACATCCTGATGAAAAGGAAGCACTGAGTTCTTAAAAGAGTTTTTGATATTCTACACACCAGGCACGACAACATAAGGCTGCTCACAGCCTGGGTGTCACTCCAAATTCCATTATACTTACATTAGATGCTGTTTGTTCCTCCTGCAAATGCACTGACAGATTTTTTGCAGCCCTGTACGTGTTTTTTTTTGGTGTGTGAAAGGTTTGTAGTTATTTTAGCCATGGAGTTGCTAAAAGATTATTAAAGAAAATCAAAGTTCACTGTTTTCTACCCTAACTAAGCCAAACAACATATTCCTCTCTTAGAAACAAATAAATGGGAATTGGCTAGTAAGCCACTTGCACTGAGATGTCTGGGGCTGCAAAAAGGGTGCAAAGACTTGATGCACATAATAGAAATGAAAGTGTTTCTCCTTGAAAAGCCATCATGATACCTAGCTCTAATTCACTTTTTTTCCTTGCATTCCCTTTTTGTTATATAGCCTCAGAGTCACAGCTGAGATGGCAAAGAATACCAGTATTTGTACTATTGCAGAACAGTACTTACCCTGAAAAGCATAGATTTTATATAGATTGGGAAGAAACACAACACGTGCAATTGTGAGAAAAAAAGACAAAACCTGATAATAGAAACTCAGTCTGCTGGCACACTACAGCTTTTCTCAAGGTGACATTGTCTAGTGTTAAGATGAACAGTTCCTGCTGGTTTAGAGCATGACTAAATATAACATAAGCACATCTATACTTGGTCACACGGAGTCCTTCTAGCCCAGTCTACGGTTTTCAGAAGTGGGTGCTTAGGATGAAGTACAAGAACAAGACAGCAGTTTTTCCCTTTCTCTGAACACTCACTCAGCCTTCAACAATTTGTGGCTCAAGGACTTCCTCTGGTCCATGTATCCCAGCCTCCATGGCATCCACAAGTTAGAAATACTCTTGCCAAGGTACCAAGGGAGAAATCTTGGGCTCTTTAATATCCCTGCCATAAGTGCCTTAGGTTGAACAGAACAGGGCTTTACCTAGGTTCATGCACTTTTCTCTGCCATTCTCCTTGCCCCCTGACAGAAACCACTTATAGTGGAATAAGCCAAAGCACAGAGGGGAGGTTTGAGGCTTGGAACTGCGCTTCAGGCACTGACCCCTAGATTTGTCCCCTGAGGTTTGCCCATTCACCCCCAATGCATGTGCCCCTGCCTCTTGCACTGTTCCCTTACACCTCTTCCAGCACCCTCTGGCTGTATGGCTGACCCAAGGTATCCCCCTCTGCTGCTTACTAACGATCTGGGCTTCTTTTTTTTTCTCCTCCAATTTTTCTCCCCAGGGAAACCCTGCCTATGCTACCTCATTGTGTGAAGCTACAGAATGTACCACCTTGACGACACTACTTAGTCCTTCCTTCACCTGGTTCAGGTCCTGGACCAGTTTTCATCATTCCACTTGACTGATGTCAAGCAGATGCGTTTTTGACTATCTGTGTGGGTGCAGCCACTCTATTAGTCTTTGAGCTGTTAGGAGAGTGTGACGCAGCCTAGATGTGCTAAAGCATCCAGTCAGCTTTCTAAAGAGAGCAGCATTTCAGACAGAGGTCTTTCTCAGGTGCAAGGGTGGGGAAAAACAAAGTCAAAACTGGGTGATCAATGGGAGGTGTTATACCAAGGTGATTTTTCACAAAACAGAAGGCACGCCACACCTTTGAATACCACCGTTCTAAGTAATCTTAAATTTACCATCTAGAAATAAAGACTGTAGTCTTTAAGAGATCATCATTAATATTAGAAAATCTTAGCCAAAGATGAGAGGTCTACAAGACATTTAGATGATATTCAGGAGATCCCATGCATATACACGTATCTTCAGTTTGGAGCAAAACCAGCATGGAGCTACATAAAGTGTCAACCTGTCACCAAGCTATGGACTATTGTATTTTTATGTAAAAGTATTAATTTAAGTCATGTGGTAGCTGAAAGGTGAGAAGTAAACATCCTCTGCTCCAGCTGAAACTGTGGTCTTTTACATTCACAAATGCTTAACCATTGTGCGTTCGCTCACTTTAAACCCCCCAAACAAACAGCTCAAATATCTGTTTAAACTGAGCTCACAGGGTAATAGAAAACAGAGAGCATTAATAAGTTTGGGCTACTCATTCACTGTTGGCTGAAGGATCTGAAAGCACCTGTGACTGCGTAGGTGTGTTTTTCTACTCTTGTTGATTATCTTC
Organism: Ibycter americanus; assembly: GCA_035590275.1. Classification (NCBI taxonomy): domain Eukaryota; kingdom Metazoa; phylum Chordata; class Aves; order Falconiformes; family Falconidae; genus Ibycter; species Ibycter americanus. The sequence continues at coordinate 27,565,263 of JAVJGI010000062.1, read as the reverse complement.
TAAAGGTTTTTGATGGAAACCACATCCTCTCACCCAGAATTGGGAGGTGTTTATTAAAGATGCTGAAAGCACAAAAAGAGCAGCCCTCCCCCCGCTCCCCAAATATCTGGTGCAGATATGATTGTCTATAATTTTCTCTGTAACTGAACTGTAAACGTGACCTTTGCAACCCAACAGTACTTTCCCAACTGAAAAGGCGTTTCAGCTGCATGGCAGTATGGTATGTGAGTTTTGCAGAGCCTTGCACTTTCACCATTGGGTAAAGTGAATTCAAAATGTGATTGCCTTGATTTAGTAATAGATGGACCCTTTTTCTGCCAGTGCAAATGACTCTCCACAGAGCTAAGCGTGTGACAACCAGACCGTATTACTTTTAAATAACAACTTCAATATTCTGGCATTAGAGGAGTGATCACCTTCAACATCAGGTGGAAAGGACAAGGAAATTAATGGTTAAAATGCCCATTCATTCTCTCATCTTTTCTATTATCTCTCTTAGAGGGTTGTTACATAAGTGCATTAATGTTGAAGATTGTGAAATTTGGGGTGAGAGAAGGAGTGAAAAAGCAAACCAGATAATGCATCTTCTATTTCCATTCAAGCAAACTGGACTTGTTAACTCGGGAATTCCTTTTCTCTCAGTGTTGTCAGTGGAACGGGTCTTACAGCTACATAAATGCAGCAGAGAGTGAAGACATTTGTTTTCTTCATTTTGTTATAAGTAACCCTCATATAGTTAAATGTCCAGGAAAAGAACAGTATTATCAATTCATTGTAAACCACCAGGACTTATGTCATGAGCACAGCACATCTCTGTTTAGTTGGTGAATCTTTGTTCTATTTGTTTGGGGAATTCTTTGTTCTATTAAACACACAAAGTTATTATAAAAGGAGCACTGGAAGCATGTATTTTCAAGGCCTAATCACTCCCTCATAGATATTTTTAGAAAGTCCGTCACCTTTTTTTCAGGTTGATCTTCCATAGGTGATAAATGTATATAAATATAGTGATTTTTCATTATGGAAGTTGCTTCCAGCTACCTCCAGCTGTCTTCTGACTCCATGCAAGACTGAGGTGTGCCATAAGATGACAGAGAAGATACGTAAGCCACAAGCTGTCCACACGCTTTCCAGTTAGGCTGGCTGGGGATGAGCCCCTCAGGTCCCTGGTAAGATACGTACACTCAGTCTACAACCCCGGTGTTGCCGCTGGAATATTCACATGCTAGTAAATTTGTTGATGAATATGTTTAGAGAACGAGCACAACCCCCCACAGTCCTTTAGTCTGAATTCACTGTCATTATTGCTGACTGTGCTCACATCTAAATCTTGAGGACAAGGCCCAACTTCACAAAAGACTTAGGCCTTCAAGTCTGAGCCAAGTGCCAAGCAGCCTCTGTACAGCTGAATGTCTCTGTAACTTGATTTCTACAGAATAGATCCACAGTTTTACACTTTCTACTCAGAGGGAATCACCACAGGACAAGCTGGGGTTAACTATTCCTCTCCACCTTCCCATCTGGGTGCTCTTCATTTATAGTAAATGCAAATAAATTTGTGACACTTTGAAAGTGAAATTATATACCTTGACTTTACTGGGATGTAGTCATGCGGAGAGATAGCACAGAGTAGTAAGTGCACTGTCAAATCTCACCTTAATTTATTTTGCAGGGTTGGTTTGTTGTTCTCTTTTTTTTTTTTTTCTTCTCTTTTTTTTTTTTTTTTCATTTCCCCTCTGGAAATAATCTTTCAAAGACTTACCAGCTATTTTGGGCTCTAAGATTTGAATTCATCACATCCAAAGTTATGATGCTGACTGGAGCAGCTACGGGAGGAGGCTGCTGGGCTCCTGGCTCGCTGGCAGTTGGTGAAGAGGCGCTCTCAGAGGACAACTGACTTCAGGTACCTGAAGTATGAGCTGAGGTGCCCATCCAGTGTTTCTGGAGTGAAGATTTCACTCTCCTGTTATCCCAGAAGAACACTTTCACCCTCTCTCTTTCTCTTTTTCTCTGCCTGCCTCGGCATTTATAACAAGACACCAGAGAAAGTGATTGTTTTACCAGCTTTTGGATATATAATGTGCCTAATTCTCTGAAGACGGTGGAATATTCCAACAATAGTTTTTAAACATTTTACAACAGTTGTTCCTAACAAGTTAAAGATTAATCAAGTAAAGCTTCAAACGTTTGCTGGAAGACAAGCAGCCTAGTGTTAGTTCAGCAGGGGGAATTTCTGGTAATAATAATTAGAGAGAAAACTTTCAGATGATGCAAGGATAGTAAGGTTACTTTGATCAAGTGCAAAAACGATGTGGTAAAAAGAAGCCTAGCCAAGAGGAAGCCAGCGCATTATGGGAGATAATGAAGGAGGGAAAAAAGGAATACGTACTAATATACACAAACTAAACAATCCAGGTGGGACAAAGAACCAGAGCAGCAGATTGGCTTTGGTCCTATAGGGCTACAACTCTGTTTCTCTCAGCCATTTTGCTGTCACTCATGCCAGGGTTAAACTGGTCTGTAGTTTTATCTGCTGAGAGAACCTGCCTGCCAGCTGCCATTAACCCCCAGCTCACTCAGGGTGAGTGTGCACTGTTGCACCTTATTGGAGGAAACTGAAAAGAAGCACCGAGGGACTTTTTTTTTTTTTGCAGCTTTTCTCTATTTTCTGAATAGAATCGAGTGTATGCCACAAGCATTTCACAAAACCTCCTGTTCCCAGAAAGCACTTTGAAAGTCAAGCAAAACAGGATGATTCAGTGCTAGAGAGAACGGTGTATCCCCTTGTCATTCCAACTCTGTAGCTCTGCATCTTTCCTGTGCAATGTTTCTCCAGCTGTAGTGGGCACAAGGTTACAGATCAGGTTATTATTACTTTCAGGATCTAGTTAACAAGGTCTAATGAAAGCCAGTTCATAATATTTGCTTAATAATGTTATCAGGATGAAGTTTATTACAAAGAGGAGAGTGAGCAGGCTGATAAAGCAGCTTTTGAATTAAGACTTATAGGTAGCTTGACAGAAGAGATACGGTAATGCCACCTAAATCTTGCACTGAACTTTTCATCCAGAGATCTTAAAGCACTTGGAAAAGACACATCAAGGTCACATGTGGAGATTTTAGAATTGGCAAAGACTGAGAAGCAACTGAGCTGTATCACGATGTGATGAGACTGCAGTGTTGAGACCACAGATTAGCTTTGCTGTGCTGATATATATGATAGCAATGGGAGTTAATACAAATGAACAGTGCACTGCGCTATACCTTGAATACATCTTCGCTATGCACTTATGGAAGCCAAGGCACAGAGAAATGCTTTTCCTTCAGCAATAATAAATCTACCTCTCTCAACCCTTGGTCCTGTGACCAAGAGAAATTTTCAGCTGGTGTAAGTGGATGTAGTTGTTTGAATCTTCAGTTCTAAAAAGTGGGTCCAACATGGAGCTGCCAAAGAACTAGTCAATTTATTTATGTACTCTACTGATCTATGCTATTTGATAACATCATCCAAAGGAAAACTAGTTGTTGTAACCCAATAAATTGTATTCAGAATAATTTGATTAAAATGGATCATCTTTTATAGGATATGGTTTGAACATTGCGTAGAAATATTTGTAAAACAGCTAAGTATATTCTGGACTCGGTATTTGTGTATCCAATTTCCCTGTAGCATGGAAATGATGGCTTTGTAACATGCTCCAGTACTGTGGCATGCTAACTTTGCTATACAGATTTTAAACATTTGGTCCTGTGAGATGCAATTTCATTTTAAGAGTACCAGCAGACACTACAAGATGAGCTAAACAAATTTTGTTCTGCCAAAGAATCCAGGAAAGTTGCTCCATTTTATAAGAATTTACTTCATTTTATAGGAATTGTCCTAAAAGTTGTCTATTTTTCTCTTTTTAATTAGCACCCAATATCTTTCCACCGTGGTAGTATTCTGTTACTCTCTGACTGTTTTTCCATTTAGGGTCAATCCTGTCCTCATGGAAATCAGTTTTAAATCACCCTTATGGGAATGTGATTGAGGTTCATTGCAAGTTATAAAATGTCAGCCATGATATGGTTTTCTCTGTTATATTACAGAAGCCAGTCCTGCAACACTTCAGAGGGACGGAAAGTTTACTAGCAGAGCACAACCTGGAAGGTCTTCAGTATTCACACTGCTGCCTTACTATGATGATATTGAAGGTGTGAAAGGCAGATTAACTGAAATGATAATTAGTCTATTGGCTTTTGTGCAGGAACTTCTAGAAGGGTAAATACTGATGATTTGGTTTTGCTGTTTTAAATCATAGTAGCACTTGGAGATTATTCCACTGCCATTGAAGTCAATGGTGAGATTTGGACAGAGTCTGCCTGCTTGCTTCACATCAGCTATCAAACAGCTGTTGGATGATAATAGCTGTCAGATAACAACAACCTGAGCTGAATTCGAACCAGCAAAATCTGACGCAGTTGGGTTTCTAATGCCACAAGTTGCCTTTCGCCTTGTCGTATTGTGGATTTTAGTGTGTAACTTCAGAAAAGTTCTTTATGCCTCTGTTTTCCTAGGTAACAAATTTACACGCATATTGCTGCCACCCTAATAATGACTAGTAATTGATTCCCTACAGTTGAGAATAGATATGCCTGTTGGCTGAACCAGCTTTATTTTATAGTAAAGCATCAGAGAGGGAACCAAATCATTATATAAACAATTACAGAATGAGAAATTCGTCACCCAACATGACATGCTTGGTTTCAGTTGTTCTCTCTGTTTCTTCTACCAGGATGTTAACAGGAATACTATTAGAACAGCTGGTTTCTTCTGAAAGTGAGTTTCTCTACTGAGGCATTACTTATCTGTAACGGGACAATATATTTTCTGTACAACCATAAGCAAGAGAAATCAGGATCACTTATCAAATTGTCTGTAGAAATAAGTAACTTGTGGTATTAGGACTGTAAAATATGCTTCTAATATTGAATGGGTAAGTGGCTTAATCCAGCAAAAGATATTGAAATCAGGTGAATCAATATGCGAAGCGAAGCAAGTCTTGTGTCAGCTTCATGAAATATTTCATGTCTGATTTTTGGTAATGTTTACCATAGTGACTGTCCCCTACAATGTACATAATAAGGAGCTTTTGAGAAAACATTAGTGGCTAGTATTTGTTCCTTTGATCACAGCAAACTGGCTGTAGTGAGTTCAGTGTCCTCAGGAACTTGTGAGTCAAATTCTTCATATCGTGCATTTTCAGGGCAATTTAGCCATCAGATAAAAAACCATCTAAAACAAAATGGAGATTTCCAGTAACAAGTTGAATTATAATACAATCACAATCAAGCTGTCTTCTCAGCAAGGTTCTCAATGGGAAAAGCATTTACAAAAGGGGTGCCATAGGCAAAATTCTCATTAATGAGGTTAATTCAGTTCATGTGCTGAAATTTAAATTATGTGGAATATTCAGATTAGTTCAAACAAACATTAATACAGAAAGCAAAATGCAGCAGAAATACAAGTGAGTCAATATTGGTTTCATTTTGATGGAAGTGTCACAAATATTAGAAAATCAAAGTGGCAATCCTTGCCTTTCAGGGTTTTTTTTTAACTAATATGTTGAAGAACTGCATCACCTCTGTAAAACTCTGCTGTACTTTTTAAAGTAGAGCATGCGATTTGCCACGTCATTTTCGTTGTCTTTTTTCTTAATTTGCATATATTCAGTAATCTCAGCTACAATCATAGCCATATTGTTGTCACATTGAAAGAAATTAGACATGCTACAAATTAGAAATGTTGCCCACCCCAGTTCTCTTTTCTTCCTAATAGGATTCAGCTGAAGCTTTCAGCATAGACGAACAGAAATTGCTCTGCTTCTACTTTCTGCAAGAGGACACTGGGCCTGATTTTAGGCTGAGAATTTGGGGAAGGCTCTGCCATTTGGCATTTTGCAATTTGTGCTGTGGGGCACTGGGGAATTAAATGTACCTCCCCTCTAAGCTAGATGGATTGTAGAGGATGACTGACATCTGGTGTTGAGGGAATGGGCACTTGGTTTTCCATGGTGATAGTAAGTTGTTCCAGCTGGAAAGGGTGTTGGGTTGGATGACAAGGAGCAGCAGAGATGAATTCCAAGGCAAGCTGATCATTTTACAGCCGAGTGAGCAGTGTGTACTGTGCTGGACAGTTGGGTTTTTTTCTAAGAACATTAGGAAGGATTTAAATGCTGTGAATGACAAACACCTTGAAATGTCTACAGGGTATGGACTTGACAGAATATTAAGTCATTAATAGTTATTGATCCCATATCTCACAACCTAAGGCTTTAGAGTAAGTCTGAACTTTCCAGAGGATAACATTGTGAAGCATGTTTGCTAATTAACTATTCTTGTCATTAATCGGCATTAAGAAAAAGAACTCAGTAGCTATTGTTTTCCTTCACCATCAGGTAGCATACATCACAGCATCAGTGTGAAATATCAGATGTCCGTCACCAGTTGTTAGGTATAGGTTATAATCATATTGAAGCTCATGTCAAACAGCAGGTTTGCTTTGGAGGGCTATAGGCTTAGGACAGCAGGTGGTATAGGCATAAATATGTCCTAACTGCCCTTACAGCAATTCATATGTACTAAACCACCCTGTTAACAGGCTTGCAAGCAGAGTATTCTCTTCTGTTTCATTACTTTTGTGCATTTGTTGAAGTCAGCCTTTTTCTTCAAACATGCATGTTGTTACCATCTTAAATATATTCAGTGTTTCCCCTGGAAGATGAGCACAACATCTCCAGAGACTTCTCAGGTCTGAAGCATCACTGTAGAAATACATTTCTTTAACACCATAGTGCCAGTCAGACTCACCTCTGAGCTATCAACTCAAACTTCAGAAATCATCTGAAACTTCAGAAAGGTGCTTTCATTTCCTCGTCATGATATCCAGTTACAAAAAGTAAGTGATACCCCAAAAATCAAATAACCCATTTCATTGTATATGGACATTGAAAATGTATGCAGAATTGCATACAGACATTTGAAAATGTGCCATTTAATAAGAAAATAACTTAAATAAAAAAGATAGGGAAAAACATAATAGCAATTCAAAAACAGTGACCAAAAGTAATTGTTATAAGCAAGACCAATGAATTGCAGAATAAGGAAGAATATAGCTGGAGACACATGTTTTTTAAATGAAGATGAAAGTCTAATTCAACCATAATTATGGCACCAAAATTGGAAGGCGAGCAATACAAGAGAAAAGACTGAAATGCTTTCAGTGTCCAAGAAACATTTGAAAAGTAGGTTACTTTCAACACATTGTAGAATCAATATTTGGAAGTGAAGGAGAGGAGAATTCATCTAGGAGTTGAGCATCTGTTTTAAGACAGTCTCCTGGAATTTCTCTTTAAGGCAGTGGAGGCAAGGATAGAAACCTTCAGAAGACTGACTAGCCCTTCCTAAGATAGGTGTACAGATAGGTGAAATAAATCATTCTCCGAGGGTGTCTATCACTATTCATTGATGTTAGAAGGAGATTAGATAAGTAGTCAGACTAAACACTATCCTTTCTGTGGAATTTGGCTCCAGTCAGAGAATGTAAACAATCAATAATGAAATATAAACATCTAAAAGAAAATCCGTATTTCATCCATGCCAGATCTTCCAGTCCAACTTTTGACTGAATATTTTAATGATATGTTGACAAGCAAGCTTTCATGTGCTCTTTGAGTCTTCTTCTAATTTTAATTTTCTAATTATTGTAATTATAGTTCATATGCACACTAATGCAATTCTAAAAGTGCTTTCGATGTGCATTTATTGTATAGTGTTTCTAAGAGTTTGTACTTCTATGAAGCGTACAATTGTGGAACTAGCATCAGTTTGCATTACTATGGACAATCAAATCAGAAGCTCAATGTCAAACTCTTCTCCTTGTGTCTGAGAAATGACTACCATTCTTGATGTGTCTAACACCTGCTACCTCTAGCCTGAGGGTAAATGGATAAGTGAATGGACTTGATTTCACTTCTTAGCCCTCAGTATGTTGAAGCAAAAATTAATGCAGAAGTTGAGGAGGATGTCTGCTGTGACTTTCATTTTCTAATTTAAACTTAGTGAGCTACCTTTTCAGTAATGAGTGATATAGAACAGCATACAGAAAGGATAAACAGCAAGAACATGATGAACTGTAGTTTTACATTGTCCATCTAGAGAGTGAGATCTCTGACAAGAATTCAGTCTTGCAAACACAGAATTCTGAATGTGTGCAATTGCCTCCACCGTCCAGAAAATATTTTGGGCTGTTAGAAGAGTTAGCTCAGCTCGAATTTGTTCTAGGGACATGAACAGCTCTCGATGCCTGTATAATCAGTACCTGTTGCTCTTCATTTTCGTAGGATCATATGATGATTCTGTTTGGAAGGGATTTTAGGATGTCTCCAGTGCAAGCTACTGCTCAAAGCAGAGTAAGCTGTGAGATCAGGCCAGGTGGCACTGGGCTTTATCTACTCAGGTCTTTAAACTCTCCAAAATGGAGGCTGCACAACCTTTCCAGACAACCTTCTGACTGCTTGTCTGTCCTTGTGGTGAAAAGGTTTTCCTTATAGCTAGACTGAATCTCTTTTGCTGCAACTTGTGCTTCTTGCTTCTTAACCTTCCACCATACACCTCCGGTCTTCTTGGTAACCTCCTAGTAGGTCCTGGGAGGCTGCTGTTAGGCCCTGCTGAAGCTGTCTCTTTTTGAGGGTGCATGATGAACAAGCCCAGTACCCTCAGCCTTATTTACAGGGCAAATGCTCCAACACTGGCCATCTTGGTGACCTCCACTGAACTCACTCCAGTTTTACCATATTTTCCTTGTATTAAGGGCCAAAACCTGTATGCGGTGTCTATGTGTGGTCTAACAAGTACTGAGCAGAGCAGGGTAGCCCTTTCCTACAGGTTGTGCTTCTACTCATACAGCCCAGGATGCTGGTGGTCATCTTTGCTGCCTATGCAGCTGACCTATGTCCACCAGCACCCCCAGGTACTGTTAACACAGCTGTTTCAGGACCCTGAGTATCTCAAGGGCTTAACTGCCCTGCCCAGCCTCCTCTGGTACCCCCACCCCACTCTCCCTGCCCAGAACCCCATTTCAGCCCAGTCTGGGGCTGTCAGTCCCTGCAGTCAGACCACAGCAGTGTTGGTTTCCAGTCCTGTCTCTGCTTCTGTCTCCTTTCATGTCTGGCTGGAGGGGGGTGTCAGTGGACCTTGTGACCAGCCCCATGGGACTGTGCCCCATGGGTGAGGGCACAGCCAGCACGAAGCCACCCTCAGCTTCAGCTCCCTGGCCCTGGGGTTGCTGCTGGGCCACGCTGTTAGCTGACAAGATACGTCCCTGCCAGACAGTCCCAGCCTGTATTGCTGCCAAGGCTTCTTCCTTCCCAGATGCAGGACTTTGCATTTGTCCTCACTGAATTTCATAAGGCTCCTGTTGGCCCACTCCTCCAGCCTGGCTAGGTCTTTCTGAATGGCAGCCTTGCCATTTTCCTTCATAATATATGTATGCAAAATATACATATATATACATAAATGCATCACTGCCCTACATTTTAGAGTATCAAAACGGTTGAAGTATCTGCCACCCTTCATGACTATATATGCTTCTACACGAACTAGTGTTAACAAAATTCTGTACAATAACTGTGCCGCCTATGGTGTTCGACAAGTAGAAAAAAATTCCCCCCCACCAAGTCTTAGCTCTCCAAATGAGAACTAAAAATTACTACACTGTTTCCTTGGCTCAGGCTTTATAAAAGCAGAATAAATGAAGAAGCAATTGCAATGTTTACCTACAGTTGTAAATCTCTTGTAGGTATAACAAATTATTGAAGCTAAATTTAATTTCAGCGTTCTGTTAAGGACCTGGTGCATTTGTACTTTCTAACAACGACTTTGCTGCACCATTCTTGCATTTGGAAAATGGTGTGTGACTCCTATGGTAAAAGGTGGTCCCCAATGATACTATACAAATTATTTTAGTGTTTCTGGTTGCAGCTGAAACACTATTTTTAGAAAGATCATATGCTAGGCGGGGAGTTATTTAACTTCATATATTCTTTCTAGGTATCCAGAAAGATCAGATCAAAAACATACAGAGTTAACTTCACTTTCCTAAAGATTTGCTTATTTTTTCCTTGCAATATGAAGATTTGTAAATATCTGAAATGTCAACATGGTATTTGCTTTTTTGCTGGATGGCAAATGAAACTTTTCTAAATGGTCATATGAGCTGGCTAATTTCTCACAAAAGCAATATGGCTAGACTGTGCCTTGATGATGCAAAAGGTTCAGGATTAATTCTTTATTCTAAATAAAAAATAAAAAGGGCTGAAAACAGTCTAAGAGGCTTATGTCTTTCTACTGAGTGTACAGGATTCCTAAGCTATTAATTAGGGAACCTCAGTTAGGTTCCTGAAATTACTCATGGTGAATTGGATGCTTCTTATCCACAAAACAGTTGCAGAAGATGGGCTAAAAGATCTTGACTCTAAAAAACCCTACTTTCTTGCTATGAGAGCCAAGTCCAGATCCTTATTTTGAACCCAATGGATTCATCAGAGTGGATGTGAACCCTGCATTCCAGGTGAGTGTCCTATGCATTTTCTGTTTGCTTATCTCTCCAGAAACTGGGTTCTGGCCATGAGGTATGTTAATGATAAAACAAATCGTTATGTTACCACAAAAAGTTTTGATTCACATGAAAATTCATTGTCCACTTCACAATTAGATTTTTTTTCAGAGTATAAGCTACTAATCAGCTACTGTTGTGAGAGACAGCATGCAAGCACACATGAAAAGGATAGCTTTCTGCTCAAAAGAGAACAGAGACGGTGCTAAAAAGGCAGTATTATCCCTTTTTTACAGATAGGCAGTTGAGGGATTGACAGTGCAAGCAAGTTGGCCAGGGATAACAGCCAGTAGTAGAACCTGGTGTTCAGTCCAGTTATTCTATATCCCAGTTTTCTGCAGCAAATCCAAGGCTGTTCCTCATATTAACATTTATTTAATTCTCTTGCAACTGGCTTATTCTGAGCTTGTCATCTACATAAAGATTAAAGAAATATATGCCAGCCACATGAAAAACAGAATACTCTGTCCACTCAGCAAATGAAGTGTGGGTGTATCTTAGTAGACATAAAATAATATAAGATGTAAAAGTAGCCAGAGGAGTTCTACCAACTTTACATCCACTCCTCAGTTTTATTTTTACAAATTCCTCTCTTCATAAAGTCAGTCTATATGCATTATTTCAGATTGGCATCTGACCCCACTCTGGTGTAAATATCTTTAGAAATAAAGGGAAAAGAAAAATGAAAATACAGAGGCACAACAAAACCTAACATAGTACATTGAAGAGAATATCACTGAAGTCTTGCACAAGAAATGTAGCATTTTGCATGGCTTCTCATTCCTCTTCAGAGAGTCTATGAAATTTTCCTAAGGTTTATGCATGTTGCTTTTCTGTCTTCTACGAGAGTCTGAGAGGCTTTATGACGTGACAATTTAGAAGAAAGTATCTGTCTTCTTACAAACATTTTCTCCATTTCCCAACTGTCTTATAATTTCTAGGGAACACTCAGCAGTACACGTAACTGCATATAAATTCCCGTTCTTGCACTGAGTAAGCCTTGTTATACTGAAAACAACATTGAAGTTTGAGGGATACAATGAAACCAAATGTTTTTTGCACTATTCTTCTCTAGAAGCAGCTTTTATAAAATTCAGAGATTCTGTAGTAGTCCAAAGCACATCAGTAATTGTAAGCCTAGTGTGGCAGCATTGCACAGAATAGAGCAGGCATTTTCCCATAAAGTAGGTGTTCATGTTTAATGTACATGCAGTGACATCAACAAGCTTCCAACTGGCTTCTCTCAAAAACTTGACTGGTCTCTTTCCAATTTACTTTTGCCTGCAGATGTCCATGACTTTCTGTGGGGACTGCCCTGGGTTAAAGACTTTGTAGTGTTCCAGCTTTGTAGCTGCAGGCATCCTTGGCATTGAAACGGTTCAAGGCTTGCTAAACCTAAAGCTTCTCATTGTCCCATAGTGGCACAAGCTGTATGTGAGGCTGTATCTTACAGATTAATGTGACTTAACTTTAAGCACTTACATGAGGTACCTAAATTAGAAGTTTTCAGTGGGGGAGATAGTGACTTACAGACTGCAGCTGAAATCATAGCTGGATTGGATCTCCAGAGTTCAACTTAACTTTAAAAAGTGTATAATCCAAACATATATATAAAAACATCTACACTAAGATTTCTTATGTCTCTGCTCAAAATTTTGTATTTTACTCTCTGAAAAAAATACATTTCTCCCCCCCAGAATTTCCAATACAGTATTTCTAAATGTTAACCCCTTTCTTTCCAGTTCTGAGACTTAAGCAGATACATCTTGAGGTTCTACATTAAAGCATTCAGTCTTATTTTTCCAAAAAAATGTGGGACAGAACTATGTCTTCCCATATGGACACAGAAGGGACAGATAGTATTTGTCACCACTTAAAGACAACACTATCCTGAAATGTGTGTGTAAGAGGATAGTGACAACAGCTTCCACTGTTACTTCCATATTGTTCCTTCTATTTGCTACTTTTTTGGGTGGATCAGAAATCCTAAGAGATTTGTAGAAGGAGCCATCCCTCTATTCCCCTAAGCAGCTGGAAGAGGAGCTTCTAAATGGCATATGTTTCTGATTGACTTTTCCCTGCTGTTGATGCCTTGAACGTTTGATTCAGATAATTCATCCAAACTACTGAAGCACAGAGCTGCAGACCATGGATGCTGATTTTGATCTGTGGTTCACAGATGTCCAGAACAGAGGATTAATTTGGGCTTGTCTATAACATAGTTAGCTAGTCTGGGAAGTCTAGAAATTTAACTATAAACCTTGAGAGCACGAACTGTTTTCTCCTATTTCCAGAATTTTGAGGTGTGGCGAGACTACAAATACCACACAAATCTCAGAATTTTGATCCTTCTGCTCCTTGACATAACTGAAAGACATTAAAAACATAGGCATGGTAATAAAACCTCAGCCTCTTAAACAACATTCTCTAGTCTTTGAGACTTGTTCTACTCGTCCATTAGGGAAAAAAGGTTCTTGTTTTCAGCTAGTGTTTAACACAAATACCATAATATCACGCTTCCTTCAAGTTTAACCAGTGTGTGTAAGTTTTAATTAATGTCCTTTGAATTTCCACTCTCGGGGCCAGGCTCCCTGGTACAGATTTGCTTCTTTGTGCCACTTCAACAAGGCAAAGCAGCTGCAACCCGGTTAAACTTGCAAGTCCGTTTAGATTCACAGTTCTTTTGCACAGACAGCATGGCTCAAAATACCTGGAAGTTAACAGTGTACACCACACGTCTGCTCTATGCTGCTGTCGTGCATTGATGATATAGCCCCTGCTTAGCCTTGGAGAGAGAAGTATGAACTTCAAGCAAATGATGATTCCAAATAAAAAAAAGGCTTAAATCCCTCCTCATGAGAGCTTGGCCAAAGCACGTCTAAGAGGCCAACCTATAATTTAAAAAATAAAGAAAACTCTGGAATGGGTCAGCAGGGCCCCTTTATAGTTTAAATATTATGCTGGTTTGGATTTTGGCAATCTTTTGGATTTCATATATCACTCGGTGCCAACTGATAGCCTGCGAGTTGAATCAGTATTCAGCTGACTTGTGGTCCTGTCCTTTTTTTCCACTAGATCGTTGTGGGACTTATGGTTCTCATTTGAACTTGTTTTTATACTTTTGCCAGTTGTTGAATATTTCCCCATCCCCCTTTGTCAATGAGATTTAATATATTTTATGTTTGGGGAGGTTTTAATGAGTATCTCTTTTGTTCAGCAAGTTTCCAACACTGTAGGCAGATTTCCTTACTCCTTTTAATGTTTGTGAAATAGGGTGGTACTTTGAAGAAAGATCTTCTAAATTGATTACAGGTTTCCATCTTTTATATAAATATCTTACAGGAGTTAATCCTCAAAGATTTTCCTGATTTCTTAGACAAATATACCATACCTATTACAGAAGCATTTAATGACAGATTCTTTACTTCTCCATGGGTTTCCTGTTTGGTTTACTCCATTGGTCTAAACCATATAAAGCAGAATAAGAAGTGAGTATTATTGAATATTATTCTTGCAACGTAGCTAAATCATGCCACATCTATAGCTTAATATGTGTTGTGGTTTAACCCTGGTAGGCAGCTCAGTCCCACACAGCCACTTACTCACTCCCCCCCAACCCCAGCGGGAGTGGGTAGAGAATTGGAAAGGTAAAGGTGAGAAAACTCATGAGTTAAGATGAAAACAGTTTAATAGTAAAGCAAAAGCCACACACATAAGCAAAACAAAACAAAGAATTTACTCACCAGTTCCCACTGGCAGGCAGGTGTTCAGCCATCCTCAGGAAAGCAGGGCTCCATCACGTGTAACGGTGACTTGGGAAGACAAATGCCATCACTCCAAATGTCCCCCCTTCCTCCATCTTCCCCTAGCTTTTATTGCTGAGCACATCATATGATGTGGGATATCCCTTGGGTCAGTTGGGGTCAGCTGTCCCAGCTGTGCCCCCTCCCAACCCCTTGTGCACCCCCAGCCTGCTCACTGGTAGAAAAGGCCTTGGCTCTGTCTAAGCGCTGCTCAGTGGTAACGAACGCATCCCTGTGTTACCAACACTGTTTTGGTCACAAATCCAAACCATAGCCCCATAAAAACTACTGTGAAGAAAATTAACTCCATGCCAGCCAAAACCAGCACAATCTGTCACCTATTTTCATAAACAGTGCTGTGATCCTGTCCTGAGAAGCATGTTTATGTGGGAAGTAAAGCATGTATAAATTGGTAAATTATGAAAAAATAGTGTTTTAACCTCAGATATCACATTTCAGGTTTCACTCCTCATTTAGGGATGATAACAGTTCATTTGGAAGTGTTTTTTATATTTGAAGTAGGGTTTCACCAGAAGCAGTCCAGAGATATTATGACAGGATGATGATGATGATGATTATTCTTATTATTCTTATTATTATTAATAATACCATTCCACAAATTATTCTGATATTTCTCCGTAATTATTTTCTGAGGACCAAACTAACATGAGATACAAACACTAGGTGCACCTTGATGACTTCTCCAGCCTCTAGCTTTTCTACTAAGAAATTTTTCTTCACTGGTACTAACTATTAAAAATATGTGTCTTAGACTGAGTTATTAGAAGTTGGGGAATTGAGTTTAAAAATACATATTAACATTTGTAAAAATTTTAGCATTGTTTATGATATATTGTTTTTCATAATTTTGATTTTTTAGTAAGAATGTCTCTAGAGCAAATGCCAAGTCTAAACTCTCAACAGGATCAAGAATTCTCAAAATATAGATGAGGATAACAGGATCTTTAAAATGCTCATTTGTTTTAATAATTCTTGCTCTAATATATATTCTTATTAATTAATGTGATTAGGGTTACATTGGTAATGATCACGATTTTTTGTTTTGGGTTAGTGATGTGGTTGCTCACTGGTATCTAGTTTTTCCACAGAAGTGATCCAAAATCCTGTCTTTGATTAAAATATGTAATTGTATCATAGCTAGTTATTTATTCAGCATGTCAGTGTTCATTTATGTCATGTTCTAAGTGGAAATTTATAAGTTTTCTACTTTAGAACTTAGCATATTGGAAAAGTCATATTGATTTTGGATCTTCTGCTAGGTTTGGCTTAAGATTTTGGTGTGCTTTGTTGAGTTTGGAAAGTTGATTTGAACATATCTCTGAAAAAGCTCTTAGCATATTTGGGGATAAATTCTGGCCCTACTGAAGCTGGTGGCAAGACTCCAATTGAACATTAGCAGTGTAGGATTTCGTTCTTGCTATATACCAAGTTTTGACATCCATATTAAGAGGAAGTGAATCACATTCTAGAAGTGCCTATTTTCGCTATTGACTGTAAAAGAAATCTACTGCAGATGTAGCTGAAGTTAGGTGAGGTGAACTCATTCAAATTAACTGGGCCATCTATCTTTTCATTGCACTATAGACATTTGAAATATATATAAACCAAAGCCCTCAGAAATGTTATTTATACTTGTATTACTATATTAGCTATGAGCTTTGTTATGATTCATGGGTTTTTTTTAAAATAGAAGGTGGACAAATACATTACAAGGAGAGGCTTTCTAATGGAAAAAGCTTAAGAAGGCTTAAGCACAAACTTTGGGCTAGCAGTTAACATTATATATAAAAATATATATATATAAAAGGTGTGTAGGGAAATAACAATATACAATTGTCAGTAGGTACAGCGTCCTCCTTTGGTTGTTGTCTTGTCACACATATTCATATATAAAAGTTTTATGGCTGGATTTGAAGGAGGATAATTAAGTGGTGAGGGAGTATTTATAATAGTATCAGTGTAAAAATTAAGCCTGAAATAAAAATTTGAGACTTCAACACTGAAGGCAAGTCTGGTCTCCACACTGGGAAGCAGCAGGGTAAATTAGCAATGGTCAGCTTTGTGTGTAAGACAAGCAACTTGTTTCTCGAGCTGTTTCATGGAACAGCACATGGAAGGATGCAAAAAGAGAAGCAATAGAAACAGAGTGATGATCCAAGAGCAGCATTATCTTGAATATAGCAAGGTGTGCTAAAACTGCATTTGTTAGTTTCAGAATAAAAGATGTTGCATTTAAGGCACAAGTCTTACCTTCATATAGGGGCTATAAACGCTGTATTTTAAGCATATTATTTGGGTATAGTCTTGATGCAAAGAGCTAGAGGAGTGAAAGTGTAGCAGAGGAGGAAGTCTGGAAAAACTCAGAGTGAGATTTTAGTTCAGCTAAAAAAGAGAAGTTCAGTGTACAAGTGCAGATCTGTGATACAACAGAATAGTGATGCTGCTAGAATTTGTTTCCTTGGGGATGTGAAAAAGGGCAAGAGAAAGGAAAGAGGCAATGTTTTGGGGTTACCTGAAGAAAGTTAGGGAGAAACAAGAACACAGCAGATATAGTAAAACACAACCAAACAATTAAGAAAACCAACAAAACAAAGCAAAAAACCCATGAACAAACACAGAAGAAAAATCCAAGAAGAAGAGATAAAAGAGAAGAACCAGGAGAGATCTAAAAAAAAAAAAAAAATTTTAAAAAATAATAGAATTGGTGATAGTGTTCTATGTAGCTGACAGGTCTGGAAAAATGGACGTGCAGTACTTTAAAATTTTGCTAAAAATTATCACCTCTTAACTATGAGGAGAGTCAATGGACTACACTAGATGAATTTGTATTGATGAGGAATGAGGGCTGAGAATACAGTAAGCAAGAGAACATTTAATGGTAATTGTAAACATCATATGCAATAAATTAGAGATGAAAGGAAATGTTATAAAAGGAGTAGGAAATAGGATTTTTTCTCAAAAGTAGGCTTGACTAGAATATTTAGTGTTGCAATTGGGGAGAGGCAAGATGAGTGTGAAAAGGACATTATAGGTGGTAAGTGATGGAAAGAAGACTATTGGACCTTTGAAATAGGTCTGAAATAGGTAGGGATTAAAAAGGGAAAAAGAGAAGCTTCTGTATCTGTAACAAAAGAGCAGGGACAAAAACAAACTGAAGACACAACAAAGGTGTTTTTTTTTTAATCCTGTATGTCTTGGAAAAAGACTAAGAGGTCCTATGCAAAGAAAGAAGTTGAAGCAGAAGAAAAGAGAGGGTCAGAGATGGAGTCAAACAGGGAGAAATCATCTTTAGAAAACATTGTGTGTGCCCTTGCAACTGATTCATTTAATTACAGATGTTAATGTACCTACACAGCAAAAGTGAAATATTTCATCTTACTACACTGTAAGTGGAAACTTTTTTCCTATGAAAGGAGAACAATCGTTATTTCCTTTGGCACACACTTTAATAACATTAATCATGGTGAACTCTTTTAGTATTACTGTGAGCATAACAAAATCCAGTAGGAATTCCACTATAATTAAACTAATTTTAACCATATTTTTCACTTTCTATGACATTTCTTTTTCTTTTTTTTCTGATCTGCTAACAGCATGCATTACACATTCATCACAAAGGTCAGTATACTCTAATGTATTCAATATAATTTTTTAAATGGGAAATCAGACAGTTTAGAAAGTAAAGGGGTATTGTCTTTATCGGCTGGTAATGACATTTCAGATTTGGCTACCCTCTAACTCTTGTGCATGGCAGTGCAGTGCTGTCTTAGCTCCATAAAGACTCGGTGCTGGTATCCAGATCATTCTAGTTACTAAAGAAAATTAGATTAATCCCTGTCTGGACAAAAGAACAAGAACATTTATATTTCTGTTTGATGTCTCTTAAGTTGTCTCAGAAGTGAAGTGTCTGTGTACCATTTCTAACATACCTTTAAGAAGCTAAACTCTGTAGTCTTAATATGCTTTCCTCCCTCACCAGTCAGCTCACCAGTCAGCACCAAGAAAGCTGTATTTCCAGGATCTCACATTTCACCTCCGTGATTGCTAAACACAAGCCACACCTTGCATAGTTACCTAAATTACAACTTTGGTTTTGTGTCTTCCAAAATAAACTGAGGTGAACACAGATGTTATGTTTAGGTGAAAGAGCTTTTTGGGTCAGAAGGATCCTTGCTGTGATATAACAGGTACAACCCCAGAGATCTCCAGCGCATCATTACAGATTCAGTGGCGTGGGAGTCAGCATTCTAGCTGCAGAGTTCTGGGTAAATGGTGACTTACAGTAAAGATTTAGAATGGTCTCTGAACACTAAATGCAGCTATCCAACAGAGAAAGTAAAGTCCTGAATTAAAGAATCAGCAGTCTCCTGAGATGAAATGTTCTGTGTCCTCGGGGTGAAGAAAAAATTAAACTTATTCATGACCTAATGGAAATGAAAAATATTTCAGAATCAAAATGACTCCAGAACATTCTGATAGGCCTTGTATTTTAGCTCAGCAGTGTCAGCTGACATAGAAAACTATTAACACCAGCTACATAGTGAGTACTGACAACTAAATAAATTTGTGGAAACAGCTACTAGTCAAATATGTGCGTTTGGAAATCTAGGTCATTCAGTCACGGTTATGAACAGCATTAGAAATACAGTAATCTTCAACCTCCACTAGACCCAGAAGAGCCTTTTTTCAAAGGTGGAGCAGTGACCCATTTCTTCCCTGCAATAACTTAATAGCTAGAGAACACTGGAAAGAGGACAGCTGGGTTGTAAACTCTCCTTGACTAGATGGAGGGTTTAAACCATAGCACTTAGGTCTCAGGAACATGTCCTAATCACTTCAGTACGAGATATTTGGGGAATGAAAAAAGTATAACATTCTCTCTGTTGATAATGGGGTGGAAACAGAAAGAGCAAAAGAAGGCCACCTTCCTACGGGAGTTGGAATGAAGCTCCTGATCTTAGTCCTTGAAATGTTTTCTATACTGTATTTTTCAAAGAAAATAGAAATGGTGGGATTCAGATGTCAGATTAAGATGTCTGCATTTAGGTGTCCTCACATAGGTGTCTAGAAGCAGTCTGTGTAACAAAACTTTCCCTAAAGCTGATGGAATTGTAGTCAATACAGTCAGCAGGACCCCTAGCATAGCTGACAAAATGCCTGCTTTAGGATCAAGCAAATCACTCCCTAGGGTTACATGATCCTAGCTCTCCCGTAGACACTGACATCTAATGTCTTAATCTGTAAGCTGACTGCTCTGCTTGCCCTGAGACCCCCAGAAGCAGGAGGTTTCCCTGCCCCAGGTTCAACAGCCCAGTGGGTACCCGGAGCTTCCTTCCTGCCCTGCCTCCTTGTGCCCCACGTCTCACACACCAAACCCCTCTGCCGTAATGGTTCGAGGGAACTGAAACGTGGGGCCCTCAGTCAAACAGTGCTGGTCTGGTGGTTGGGGAAGGTAGGAGTTGCGTATAGAAATCTGCTCAGGCTGAGGAAGGTCTTGACTCCAAGCTTGATAGTTCCAAAGTTGCTGTTAATCACTAAAGGATGGGCTTTGACTGCTCCTTTAGTCTGTAAGCAGATAGACCAAAGGTGTATACTGTAATGAGAGGGTTTGGTGCACAGCTAACAACTCAGTTGTGGAAGCTGGGCAGGATGCCAGCATTTATCTACCTAAACCTGAAGCACAGAAAAGCTTGGAAAGAAAATGTGTCTTTTTGGAATCTTTTTTTTCTTTTTTTTTTTTTTTATTGCTTTTACCATCTTACTGTCTATATTGGAAAATAAGTGGTTGTCTGCTAAATTGGTTGTTCATGGAAGTCAGGTGCTTGCACTGTAACTTATGCAGGATTTAGTAAAGCTGCTCTATCCTAGCATGTACAGACTTAGTAGAACTGGTTTATAAATAGAAATGGTTTTGTACATTATTTTTTAGAAAATGTATACGCACATAAACACATGTGTGCATGTATATAAATATATTTAACTTTTGAAAAAGTTACACTCAGATCCAGCTTCTTCTTGCCTTGTTTTACGTTTGTCCACAAAAAAGTGAAGGAAAATAATTCTGTAAGAGAATCGTTCATACTTAGTTTGGTCATGGTTTCAGCATTCAAAGTCAGCAATCATGCCTTACTTACACTGCAGCTGTGATGGGGTACCTCTGCGACAAGTCAGGTACCCAGCAATCTGGAAGTGGTGCCAATAGAATGAAAGGACCAGAAAGCTTGTCATATAACTAATAGGCAAAAACCCCCACCACCAGCTATGAAGACTTATTTCAGCACTGAAACGGAACCTTTGAAGATGAATGCCAATGAAAACATCAGCGTGAAAGATTTTTTTTAAGTGCTTCTAGAAGATTAGAAGCAGAAGGATTTGATGTGCCTGTAAGGATAATAAAGCAACGCCTTATTCTAGCAGAGGTGGTAGGAAATACTGTTCCTGTGATTCATGTTGGTGCAAGGCATATACAGGTTGCCTCGTTTACTATAACTGCTTGAAAAAGTAGTTGTATCAAAGTGCCTTTTGAATTCAGTAGAAGTTTTGATATCAATGACTTTGTCAAACAAAAAATCATTGATGAAAATACTGTTTCTTCAGACTAGGCAATGTGTGGAACTTCAGGTAGTATAACCCACAAAAAGTGTCTTACACACCCTGACACTCAGGCATTTGAAAATTCATGGCTTTTTTTTTTTGCTTTTTTTTTTGCTTTTTTCTTTTACTCTTCCTGTAGACTTCTAGATATGCTGAGTCTCCTAAGTATTTATTGTCTTCACTGGAAATAAAGATGCCTACACCTTACCATTTCTCATCTTTATGTTATTCATACAATGTATGTCAGGCAATTCAGGGCAAGTAACAGAGCTCACAGAGAGCCAAAATGCAGGAATATAAGCAGGAAAAAACGAGGAACTGGAAACCATGAAGTTAGGTTATCCTAAAGCACATGATTTTATGAACCAATGAAGTTGGACTCCTATAGCTTTGTGTCTCGTGTCTGGGTTTTCTCTTGTCTAGGGAGTTCAGTAGCATGGAAAAGATCCTCCTTTGATGATGACCTTCATAACATCTCTCTTCTGTGTGTGTTTTCTGGCTTAACATGGCAGCCTTTTTCTCTCAGTTAGGAACAACAACAGAATCTTTTTCCTTTACCTAGACAGTTTTCATGAAACTTGTGAGAACTTAGTATTTGTGAACTTTCAACCTTCTGTCAACATTTTTCCAAACTGAACAATGAATTCTAAAATTATTAGCGAGGACGTGTAGTCAAATATATACTTATATATGTATAAACTCATGCACACAGAGAACTGAATGAATTAACTGTAAGAATTAGGATCTTAAAAGACATGAATTATACAACAATATTGTTTATGAAAAAGGAACCAAAACCCAACTAACCACAGTGTAATGCACAGAAATCTTAGGGGACAAACAAGAAGAAAGCAATAATTCTTATAGCTATGCCTGGCAAAATTTGCTTATAAAATGGAAATGATAAACCAACACAGTTTCAGGCACTGTACAAAAACATACACAAAACAAACACCCTCCCCCAACACCTCAAGGCCTCCTCAAGACAGAAAAAGTGCAATTTTTTCCTTTCATGTTCTTATGAAAACAAGGCTGAAATACAAAATTTTACTAATCTCAGGAATGGAAAAATGTGACAATATTCAAATATACTAAGAAATAAGGGAAAAGTGGTAAAGAAGAAAAATTAAATAAATTCTGTAGAGAATAGTCAACATCAACAGAGAAAGACATGACAAGCATATTCATCAAAGTGGAATACAGGAAAATAAGGAGGAAGAAGAGCATTTTAGGCTTCACAAACAGCAGTAATTGCATTAAAAGTAAGTGAAGAGATGTACAGTTTGAATGTCCAGATGCAATTCCGAAGAGTAAATTTTAGTGGACTATGCAATAATCTCCTCTGAGGGAATGGATTTAATATCCAGCTGATTTACAAAGATCCTTTCCAAAATTACTAAGATGGTAGTGCAGGAAAAAAATAACCTGAAAATGATTCCACCAAACGAATAAGCTGCTTAAAGAAGGAAAAGTGCCTGAAAACATACTATAGGGAACAGTACTGCAATCTAATACATTAAAAGATAGATGGGAATGGCAAAGACTATTTTCTAGCAATCGTCTCTACATTACAGTGTTAGCAAAAATTTAGTGTTTCAAATAAAATAAGATATATGGATAAAAACTTTAACTGAAATAATTTAATTTAACTGCTGCCTAAATATGTGCTGGCCTTTTACTCTTAGTTTTCAATGGTGAAGCTGAAAGGTGGGCTTCAAAGGATCTGCAGTTAAAACCAAATCATACCTAGTATATGTGACATAGTTCAGAGAGTTCCTAGGGCAAAAATGCTGTTAAGAAACTTTTCCCCATATAAATATCCCAAAGCTGGTTCTGTGCCTTCCCATTTCTCTTGGTTGCATTACTTCATAGTAAGTGTCAAAGTGCCTTTTTTGCCCTGGTGTTACAGGGAGGCTGGAAAGCCCTGAGACACAAACAGCAGCCGCCTCTGCAGGCAGCGGGAGGAGGACTCTGCTCCTGTTGGTGGAAGCTTTCTGCTGATATAAAGTTGGTGTTACTAATCCCAAAACTATCTTCTTGTAGCAAGCCCTAGATGAGACATGCTGCAGATAAGAGGGAGCCTTTACCAGAGCATTTTGATGTTTGACAAGCCAATAACTCCAGGAAATTTAGATTCAGTCTGCAAACTCAGGGACAACCCTGAGTTCTTCAGCAACATGTTGGAGCTTAGCTGGTGTAACACTCATTTCTGGATTCAGGATTCAAAGCCAGGTCCTGCGCAATGTCCTGTAGTGCCTGGTAGAAAACGGATGCAGTCCAGAAACATACTCCTGATATTTCTCTAGCAGTTTAACTATATGATCTTGGGAAAGTCCAAATCATTAAAATTAGAGAATAATACTTTTCTGCATCACCAGGGTGATGTAAGTATGATGTGCTTGTGATAATGAACACTAAAAAAATGTTTACATCAAAAAGATTGAAATGAACAGTCATGCGTTTTCAGAAATCAGTGGTGGATCTTGGCGCACTTTGTAAGATCCAAAGCAATGTATTCTTGATATTGTTCCTGCTGCTCTCTCTGAGATATCATGCTATTTGCTCATAATAAGCTGAAAAGGTATAAGTAAGATACAGTCTATTTAGTATATTCAGCTTCTTCAGCTGTCAGATCAGGAAAAAAACCCCGCCAATTTGCAGCATCAGGTACTTGACTATCTGCAAGTGATTCTAGATGAGACTAGTTACTGCACCTGGTGGCAAGTATTACGCATATGAACGGCCCATTTTCATCAGATCATTGGTGTGAGAAGCCCTAAGACAAAAGGCACCCTTTTGTCTAATTGATAACAAAAGAATCAATTAGGAGGATGTTTCCTGGGATTACATCATTAAATGGTAATGATACAGGTACATAGCAACATGTTCATGTTCATGAAATCAAATATGGAGGTGAATAATTTTCACTTAAAAAAAAATCACTTATAAAAAAGATTTTGGCAGGCTGATGAGTCTTTCAGTCACAGAAGTATCCTGCCTCTTGCACAATTAAAACGCTTGGCGAAGAAATACAAAACTTCATAAAATGCGTGTATCATTTTACAAGGAAGAAATTAAACTGTAGTCTTCAAAAGGCTGAAACACAGTTCACATAAGTCTTAAAAGTGATAGCACGTTGTCTTTTTTAAGTGTAAAACAATTTTCTGATTAATTTACGAAGCAATAAATGAATACTTAAGACTTAGCTTTGTGCTTTGAAACTCAGCCACTGAATGTCCTAAATAGTAAATTAGTACCCGTTGTGCGTTCTTAAGATGAAAACCTGTAATTCCTTGTAGAGGTATCTTTGCCCTGTCAAACCACATATCCTCTCTGTGATGATGATTAGGTGGAAAATTCATTGTCCAGGTGCGGAGCTCTGCTTGCTAAAAAAATTAAGCAAATCACTAAGCTGCTGCTGCTATTGTAGTCTAATCATTGGTTTTCTACAGTAAATGACAAGTCTGTTTTCCTGCAAGTGGCAGCAGCAGTGGCTTGCTTTCTTCCTTTGTGCTTCCACAAGGCTTAATTGTTCCCATGTTCTGACAATAGTAAGAACCCCACATGACCCAGCTTCGGTTAAACAGTTAAGGATGCCATAGCATTTTTATAGTGACATGGGTGGCAATAAAATTAGCAAAGTCCATGCATGCAGCAGCCAGAATTTGAAGTCTGTGTTGTGTTTATTGAAACAGAATAATTTTTTTTTAAACAGGTACTTTGCTGTTTAGAAAATTGCATGTGAGAGATGAATACTTTCATGCTGGAAATTCCAATTTGGAATCAGACAATTTCAAATTACATTAGCAAATCACATCTCCCGGAGAACTGCTGCTTGTTACCATGTCACACATCCACGGCCACTCAACATTTCCTGATGTCAAAAAGGCAAATTTCTTCAAGCTGTGCAAAATATTATGCATAACTTGCAAGTGAATGGTTCTTCCATCATTTAAAATGGTGGTTCAGATTCTTTACAGTAGGTGAAACACAACACAGTAACATAAACAGTGAGAGATTTCAGCATAATATTCTATGTTCTCATGGAAAACTTAGAGAAGAAGCGGAAGTTCTGCCAACAGCATGGCGTGGACATTGCCCTTTCTCACTGCTGCTCAGACTTGAATAGGAACAGGCAGGGGAGGAGAGCTGCCACCAATATACAATTTATTCCTTGAAAAAAATTAGTTTGGTGATATGTTGCGGCCCTATGATCATTTAGGATTGTATTTGCACATCTCTGGCGCTTGCCTGGATACAGCTGTAGACATTTAAGCGGTCTGTTTCCAAGGAATGCTGAGGAACACAAGACAGACGCCAATAGGTATTTGCAATGAAGTCTCAGCATATATGTAGTCTCATGCCTTTATGCAGCCAGTCCTAAACATTGTTCTCTCAATCTCTCTCTTACATATGCAAAGAAGGAGTAATGACATTCGACATGTATGTATATTGTAGAAGACTTGTGTATTATATAAGAATTGTGTAAGACTTAATTGTAGGGTATCTAGAGTTTGCTTTGAATATATAAAAATGCTTAAAATCTTCCTAAGAGAAAACTTACAAGGAATTTAACGATATTAAATCCAAAACCTAGACATTTCTCTAACAAGGTGCAGTTAAGGAGTAGCACGCCAGTTTCCCAAGTTAAAGAGGATATTTTGTGTGTGGGAGAGGAGGCGGCATGGAAGGGAATCTGCCTCTCTGCTAGTCCGTCCCTCCCTAGTAACTTTTGAATGTGTTACTAATTGCAACCAACTTGCACAGAGGAATAGTTCTCTCAAGGATATCAAGTTCCTGCATGTTTCAGTGACCAATACCACAGAAAGCTTTAATCAAAGCTATCATCGTTGGAGCCACCAGAACCAAATAACAAAACTGTAAGAGAACTGGATGCAGTTGTGCAGTTACCTAGAGATCTGCACACCTGTTGAACTGTACAACCAAATTATGTAGCAGAAATGAATTTGATATGAATTAAAATTCTGTAGGGCATTAGGAAAATAGTTTGGGGTTTTTTTTTTAAATATTCTTGACTGTCTTTCCTCTGTTCATGATAATGTGCCATTGTAAGCCTGTTGATAATGCGAAATTTGCTGACATGCCTTCCTCTTTAATCTCTGGTGGAATCACTGCAAGCATTTTTGTGTCTAGCTATTGCATTAAGCTACTTGCTAGTCTTTGCCACCAAAGAAGCAAGGATCAGAGAACAACAAAAAGTGTCAGACAATATTTTTCCTCCTTTTGATTCCCCCACTGCTAAAATACCATTTCAACTCAAATGAAAACTCTCAATGGAAATGTACTGATTTTGATGAAACTTCACTAGGAAGATTGGTCAAGATAGAGAGTTCATACTAAAGTAACTTTTAGCCTAGGTACCAATGTGAAGCGTGTTTTATGGTAAATGCAAATTCAAGCACTTGCTCTTACCTATTGACTGTCCTTAGGCTGATTCATTAAACCCATTGAAAAGATGCAGCTCTGTATCTTGCAGAAAACTGACACACTCAGAATTTTTACATTATTTGAGAGATAAAGTTGTTCCTTTTTCGTCCAGCACTAAAATGACTGTGGCTTTAGGAAAGCATATTTGCTGTGAAGCTACCACATGATGCCACAGATGACTGATAATGTGGTATATAAATGGTCTTGAAAAAAATATAGCTTAAAGCAAAGCACTTTCTTTTTGAGCACTGTAAAGCATGTGGACACCTCACTCAAAAAGAAATTTTAGCTGAGGCATTGCAGACAGCCTAAATCCACCCTGCCTGTGAGCTCATGGTTCAAAGGTCACTTTCATGTTTTTATATTAAGCACTTAGAAGTCTTTGTATGCAAAAACTTGTATAAAGATTTTTGGCTTTGAAAAAGAGCCTTTCCAAGATTTCTGGGAGACTGCATAAGCAACATATCCAGTCCTCAGAACAATCCCATAAAATGAATAAACTTTGACATACAAGTGCCTATCACATCTTGAAAGTGTTTAGCTTTTGAGAACATTTTGTACAAGATTTTTTACTTATATGGAACTTTCAGCCATTTTCCCATCCAAATACAAGGGCCAAATCTTATTATTAGACAAACCTGTGCAACCCTCGCAAAAATAAAAATGAAGGTGTTTTGGAAGGTGGAAGTTTAGGTCTTTATGTTTACATCAGTAGGAGCACTGAGTTCACAAGAAAGATTTACTAAAAACTCCAGTTAGGAGTGAAAGAAGAATACCTATAGGGCCCATGAAGCCTCTATTTCCTAAATGAGTATTCCCAAATCACAGTTCATCTACTTTCAAATCTGTACAAAACATTAAGACAGAACACATTTAATAAATAAAAACTTAATTTGTTTGCAGTAGATAACCTGAGGTAAAAAAGATGAGTGCAAGTAAGGTAGGGTTATGCTTGCAAAAATCAAGAAGCACCTATTTTGCAAAGATTTATGCTTTGCAAATGACTCTTGGAGGTTTTAAACCTTGTCTAATACCATGTCTTAACATGACAGGCTCTTGTTAACATCCCCGAGTCCCTGAGCCTATTCCTTACATTAAAATGAACATAATAGTCCACTTGGACTTCTTAATAGGCTACAAGCCAGTTTGTCTTCACAGGGTCACAACTCTATTTATCTAAGATATTTCACAGAATCTCAGTTTAATAAAGATCAGGGTCTGGATAAGGTCAGTGCATACTGAGAACAAAAGAGAAGTACACCTGGGAAGTGGCTGGTTCCTCATGCTTAGTAATTTTATAAAGTCTTTATACTTGATATTTTCATACTTCTTTATACTGTAAGGATCCTGGAGTACTAAACAAATAAGGATGCTGGAACATAGCAGCATTGTTATCTGCCCAGTTATAGAGAAAACTGTCCAGGAAACAGTTGTATAAGTATTTGATTTTCTTTCTATTGCTTTCAGTAATTCATATTCACAGATTAGAAATCTATTGCACACGAAGACATGTGAAACAATATTTTTAATTCTGCTGTCATGGGCGTGGGTGGCATTCATTTTTACCTTTTAGCCATTTCAGATTTAGGCTTCTATGGTAGGATTTGGAGGCACGTCTTTACAACAAGTACTCCATCTCTCTCTTCACAAACACAACTGCTCGTCAGTGACCCTCACAAATATTACTTGCCTCAGGACAGAGGATGTGGTTCTGAAACATCATACAGTACCTTGTCCCAAAATAAATTATCATGCTAGTCATTTGGAATTTTCTTACACAATATAAGCTTTTAATAATAAGTAGATTATGAAAAAAAATACATAAAACATAAATTATTAAAATCTAAGCACAGACCTCAGATTCTATCTAGAAGCCTGGCAGAGCTCCTTTACTCTATTAGTTACAGAGAGAACCAATGATTTAAACCAGTTCTGATCAGTTAGGAGCAGATTTTGGGAAATTCTATGCTTTTTCTTATGACAAGGAGCAGTTGTCCATTGGAATATAGTGTTACAAGACCTATGGCGTTTCTCCAAACCTCTCTTTTCCCACCTATAAATTTTACCCAGGCAGAAAAGAGAATTTCTGCTATTTTTCTAGGAAATTCATGGTGTAACACAACAGCCCAGTCAGGGCAGTGGTTATAAATCTCTGGGCAGTGGATCATAGCGTGTGTTCAGGCCAGCTCTGCTGGATATGCAAGAATTAGAAGACATCCAGGACAAGTAGGTGCCTATGGTTCATTTGCTGCTCAGACACACAGTGCCTGTGTAACAAAATTGTGTATTCTGGATGTATTGGAATCGTTGCACATTACTGTGTAGCTGACCTGTCCGATGCATATGGAATGTATTTGGATGCACAGAAAAGACAGAGGCTCCCCATAAAGCATTGCCCAGTGTGTTGGATAAACCCCAAACACATCAGATACAATGCTTTCTGTATGTATACCTGTCTCTATCTGAGAAATTCTGACATAAATGTGGGGGTCTTATGTGTATACCAAATAAATGGCAGTCATGGTCACTAAATTTGACATCCATTGATGCATAGTATGGGCTAAAGTGAATATCCTTCCTTCTTCCTTCCTGCCTGCCTGCCTGCCTGCCTGCCTTCCTTTCTTTTTTTTTTTTCTTTTCTTTCTTCCTTCCTTCCTTTCTTTCTCTTTTTCTTTCTTCCTTTCTTCCTCTTTCTTTTTTTCTTTCTTTCTTTTTCTTTCTTTCTTTCTTTCTTTATTTATTTATGTATTTATTTCTCTCTCTTTCTTTTTTTCTTTCTTTCTTTCTTTCTTTTATTTCTTTATTTCTTTATTTCTTTCTCTTCCTTCCTTCCTTCCTTCCTTCCTTCCTTCTCCTTCTCCTACTCCTTCTCCTTCTCCTCCTTTTCCTTTTCCTTTTCCTTTTCCTTTTCCTTTTCCTTCTACACCAAGGACACTGTATCTTATTTCAGTTCTTATAATTTGGGTTTTGCATGAAATTTCAGTAATAAATGTTCACTCAACTCACAAAAAGATGTCTCGGAGCTCTGAGGTGTTGTTTGATAAAGTTAAAAGCCAACTGAGAGACAGATAACTAAACCAAAGGTTTTCTTAAGGCAAACAATAAGAATGCAGAAAAGGAAATGTCACTCTGTACAAAATGATGACTTAAATTCAGTTAAAGAAACCTCCATAACAGGATTTGCCATGAATGGAAGAAAATTCTCTACCTCCCTGGACCTATGTTACAAGTTTAGAAGAATGAACTAGTTGCAAGATTAAGGTGAAAGATATAATAGGGATTCAAATGTCAAGGAGGTGTATGAAAGTTCAGGAGCTGAAAATCAGTGTAGTACTGACTATGGGTTTAAAGCAATTATTTTTTTTTTCATTTGACTATGGCAGGAAAGCTGTTTGCCAAAATGGTATTAGATTCTAGCATGATGTGGTGGTTTTCAAAAAAATCAAAAATCAAAAATCAATGAAATAGTGTATCACATTTGACTCTAATGTAATTAAGTGTTTTCCACTAGGAAAACCACTAGAGGTTCGAATCAAAAAAACTCTCAAAGCCATTTCCACAAGGCTCTGGCTATCTATTGTGACTATCAAGGGACAGTTTCCTCTACTAGCTAAAGGACTGAAATCTGCTTTATGGAATTCAGACTTTACCTTAAACTTTGATCTGCTTTAATCTTTCATCTCTGCTAGAAAAAAGGTTCAAAATAAAAAAAACACCAATGACAATCAGTGTTCGAACCATAGCTTACTGTAGATTAGAAATAAGTAATAGGCGTAAAAAAAACATTGCTCTCAACTATGCATAAAGGCAGTTTGGCACAGACTGTAATCTCCCTAACAGTGCAACTAGTATCCTGAAATGGCACCTTGTTTGCTGTAGCATTTTTCCAAATCAACCACCTTAAGGCTGGAAGTCATTTCCGTGTTCAGTGATTTTTGTAGATTTTTCTGGTTTTACTCTCATTTAAGGCAGCTTTTTTTTCTTTTTTTCTGAAGAACAAACTTAGTAAAATCAGCAACATCTTTTAGCAAGTTTTAGTGCGTCTAGGAGGTACCTGAAGCCTGAAATGCCTGCTTTTTCACCCAGAAGACTGGTTCCTGGCCATATGTAATACTGAAGCTCAGGACCAACATATGGAAGCCAAAGTGGACAGAATGAGGAGATACAAGGTTATGTGTTCCCAGCTCTTCTGAGCCTTGGCAGCTGCATTTACTGCCAGCTAGAACCACCACTGTGCATTCAGGGTTACTAACTGTGTTTTGGGAGTTCAAGCAGAGACAAACCAATATGTGGGATCACTATGGTCCTAGCTTCTTCTGTGGAGAGGGGGTGGAGTTTGTCAGTAACTCTCAGAAGAAAAGAGCTTTTTCATCAGACAAGCTACTAATTTATCTAGGATTCATGATGAGTGACTGGAGTCCAAGGTTCCAAACCTCTTTGAAGATTATGGGACAGGAGGGAGTAGAAAGAGAAGGTTTTAAGTAAAAAAAAAAAAAAAAAGAAAAAAAAAGTACAAAGCTCTAGCTTGTTGTTTTGTGACTAGGATTATACTGGGTTTTTTCCCAGTTTCAACTCATCTGTTTTCATCCAGGGGACATACTCTTATAGACTTTTTGGCTTCATTATGATGGGGCTGACTGGCTTGGCAAATGGGAGGTACATCAGGGTGATTCTGCCATTCTCAGGGCAGCTAAAGCTGCAGCACTTGAGCCATCTATCCATCCTGTGTCAGCTCTGACAAAGGACACAAGCAGCATGGATAAGCATGCTGTACGATAGATTGGGGTTTCTGAAACAACATACATTTTGAAATACCTGGCTCAATGACAGTATTTCTAAGAATTCCATATGTATATAAAAGCTCGCTCCTCAGCCCAACAGAGCATTGCTACAGTGAACAGAGGGAGGCCTGACATTACAAATGGGAACAAAATACTCCAAAATGAGACTATGGAGTGGAATTTCCGCTGGAGCCTTTTGTCATTTATTTTGTATGGTCTAAATTAACCAATTAAACATTTCAGAAATAAAATTATTTGGCCTGTAAATTGTGTAGAATAAAATGTTTGAATAGCTGGGTTCTATAAATCAACCTATGTAATATAAGACACTAGTCCTGTTTTTACCTACCCTTTTAAAGGATTAACAGGGAACTGGCAAGAAGAACAGTAATGTTGATATGAGTTTCCAGCTGGGATTGATTACAGGCTACAGCCTAATGCAGTAATGTTTTCTGCTAGCACAACAGTTTAACTAGAGAGTGCTCACAATACGTATCCCCCACCTTCTGCCTCATAAGTAGTGATATAAAGAAACCAGATAATTTTGTTGTGATTCTGACCTTTGATCTGTTAAATCCCCAAATTAATTATCTAGCACACACGTGATCTTCTGCTGCTTAAATTAGGGTACGTTTGTAAAACACATCTCATGCGAGGAGCTTGTTTCTAGGCAAGCCTTTTGCCAGCCCCCATCCTTATCCAAGCCCATAGGACAGTGTAAAGTGGACAGAGCGGTCACAGAGAGAGGTTGCAGGCGTTATTTCCTTACCAGTAGGACAAAGGTTAAAACAGTAGTGTGGAATTTAAAATCAAGAATTGCAGGGAATCATCAGGCTACCCTTCCTACCCAACGTAATTGGAGAAAAAGAAATATAAGGTAGTGTCAGAAGTCCAATTAATACTTTGCTTAGTGGGCTGAAATACTTGGAAGTTGGTTTTATCATGAGAGAAATTCCTGGGATGAAATCACAAGGCAGGAAGTGTGTCGTAAAATATGTCAACAGA
Organism: Ibycter americanus; assembly: GCA_035590275.1. Lineage (NCBI taxonomy): Eukaryota > Metazoa > Chordata > Aves > Falconiformes > Falconidae > Ibycter > Ibycter americanus. Next base: position 27,532,957 of record JAVJGI010000062.1, on the reverse strand, counting down.
TACTGCAGTCTAGGACAATGAGGATCAACTGTTCTAGTCTAGTTATTAATATTTATGCAGATATTTTTTAGAGATATTTTTAGGTTGCTGAGCCTGAAATTATTTGTTTCTAAATATTTCTGATTTGGAGGAACTGTGTGCTGTCCAGAGCGTCACAGAAAATGCAGAACCCACATGAAAGTGCCAAAGTAAAATTCAACACATAAGCAACAGTGCTTGTCATTATCATCACAGTATCCACTGTGGAAATTATAGGTGACTTTAGGGTCAGTGCTGGGCTGAAGTCTTGGATCACTTTAGCTAACTCTAGATCTAATAGTAGCAAAAATGAAATGCAACCTTTTCTTCTGGAACTTAAGGTAGGTGCATGGTGTAGAAAAGGGTTGAGTCCCATATGGCAAAAATGCAAAAAGTGTAGTGTTTCATGCTGATATCCTTTTGGATGCAAAATCCATTATTTTACTGTTACAATTTCTTGAAAGTGCCCACAGTTTCAGTTTGAATCAATCCTGTCAATCCCATCCACATATGTTAAATAAGTTTAAGAACATGTGTGGAATCACAAGGCAGTTAGGCAATAGGATGGATGAGCCCTTGGTTTATCTGTGCTTGAAAGGGCTGGGGCACAGCTGAGATACTTAGAGAGTTTTGGAGATGTGCAGAGGTATAATTGCAATGGACAGGGGATTCAAAGTTAAACACAGATGCAGAACACTGGAGTTAGGCTGTGTTTTGGACATTTTGGGCTTGGCTGTTTCATTTCTGTTTAAGGGCTGCCTCACACACCTGAGTCCATGGGATGTAGCCCTGCCCAAACATAAGCACAAGCAATATTAGAGACATTCTAACAATCAAGTTTTCCAGACCATTAACAGACCTAAGAATTTACAACAGATAACCCTTAAAACTTTTTGATGCATATATGAAAGTTTTATTCCTTGATGAAGGGGAGAAAAAGCTAGTTACAACTATCCCACAAACTGCATATATGACCTAGGTATGGTTGTAGGTCTTTTCTGTGTATTGTCTATCAATACGGGTGTGTTTGCTCAGAAAAGTTTTATTTGCCAAGATACTATTGCGACCTGACTTGAAATAGAAGAAATAGGAAAGGAGGAAAATTATCGTAGGGATTTCTATACCTTCAAGAAATATGAGGACTGTAATTCTGTACAGAGATCCATTTAACAGTGACTGTAGGGATGCAGTGCTCTTAATTGAGGTTCTTAAGGTGAATTACAGGCTAAAAGGATTTTGAACATACTAGTTCTGAAATACTGTATATATTGGGCTCTTTCTTACCACAACTTGACCAAATTCTGATACTAAGCATTTATCAGCCCACATTACTACCATATGTGGTTATATCCTTTGCAAACGTGATTCTGCACAAACAGAAAATAACAGACCAGTGGTCTCTTTAAAAGTGGTAATAGAAAACCGAAATTATAAATGTAGCCTTCGTAACTAATAATGCATATTTGACAAGAAATGAATGATGATTGTTTTACAAAGAGGTAGTTGGGATAAGAAAGCTTTTCACATGATTATATGTAATTCTTCAGCCGAGAGATTTTAAAACTGGAAGAAATCACTTGATCACCTATTCTGACCTTCTATGTGAAACACACTTAGGAACTTCTGAATTAATCCTTGCTTCAAGGATAATAGCTGCAACTGTATTGGAGCCTATATTTTAAGGGGAAGACACAAAACAAAGCCTTATAGTAAGGGGACTGTTACCCATGATAAATCTTCTAGCTGAATGTGCTTCTTGTCAACATGCAGGACATAACCAGACAGAGGGAGCTGCTTCCTTCTCCTTGCAGCCTAACACAACCCAATGCAGCAGGACTGGGATACTGGGTAGGGCCTCAACACACTTCCAGCATGCTAGAATATGAAACATATGCTGGCTTGCTTTCCCAGGGAAATGATGGTTCTCTAATGCTATTTTCTATCTGTTTGTCTGTCTTTGGAGCCATTACTTTCTTACCTTCCCCTAAGTGAAGGAACCTGTTGATCTGTTTCAACCAGAATCAACATGGATCCAGCCAAACAGACAAGGAGAGGATTTAGGCGAAAGGGAAAGAAGAAATGTGCAGGGAGGTCTGTAAGAAGCCTGTAACAAAACAGGCTTCATTAGTTGTTCTGCTCACAGAACAGGGTTTTTTTTCCCGACTTTTTTTTTTTTTTTCCCTGAAGTGATCTGTGGCCCGCTCTGTCCTTGAGTCATATCTACATACTTGTCTGACAATAAGTGCTTTCTGTTTACTACAGCATTAGAGCCAAGCTAGTTAAGAACAAGAAAATTGGATCCTATTCTTCCTTATGAGTCACTAGTAAAAATGCCAGCTATGCGACTGTACAATCTTTATTATCAAAGCTAATATAAGAGAAAGAAAACAACCAGATTTTCACATTCCAGGCTATGTGTGCACTTCTGGAAGCTGGAAAGTTTCTCTCCAGGGCCTTAAACTGAACACATTTGTACATATGGGATACAAATGGAATCAAATCCTCAATGCCTTTTCTTTCCCTGACACTTGAAAATGCATGAAGTAGAACATTTACCTATGCATATTAATGGATGGACTGAACAGTTCTTCGGTGCTGTATAATAGTGAAATAATAGTCTACCTTAATAGCAACATGAAATGAGGAATATTGAAATAAGGGGGCTAGATGCCAGGTTAATATCAAGAGACTACACAGTACTAGTGCCACATGGCTTGGTTGACCACTACAGACATTGAGTTTTGCTGGCAGGAGCATAGCAAGACTGGGCAGTAAGATGGGACATTCCAAAGCTGAATCTGTTACTCTCCGAATGAATCATTACTTAGAACTGGAAAGCTGTTAGAGACTGACTTAGCATCCATAGCTCATTAAAAGCATCTTCAAAGTGAATATTAATTACATCTTGGAAAATGTCAGGTTTTGAACAGTTGGAATGACAAAGTAGGCTAGTTCGGTGGGGAGACTTATCTTGCCCATCAGCAACCAGCCTTCCGCTTATGTTCCTTTGGACATCTCTTGCTTTACTTTCTTGTTGTTGCCAAGAAAACACTTCCATATTGCTGTACATACTGTACTGGACACTGCCTGGCCATGTGCTGTTTACAGAATAAGAAAAACAGCCAATATCAAAGTAATTTTCCATACCTCTTGCTTTTTCTCAAAAAAGAAACCAAAAAAGTTAGCTATCTGTTCAGCAGTTGAGTTTAGGTTGGCAGTACAGGAATTAGAGCTCTGCTGTGGCAAACTGGGGACTATGTGACATCTTACACAGGAGTTCAGATTAAATGATAAGATCAGATCCTTCTGGCCTTAAAAATCTATTCTTCTATTTTAGTAATGTTTATTAACATGTACTACATTATACAATGATAATCTGATCATGGGAAATTGCTTCCATTTCACCAGCATACAATCACACAATTATGCAGTGTGGCAATGGAGAACAAAGAAACTGCTAGGAAAAAAATTATGCTGTGGAACGATCTTTACTATTTTGGGAAAAACTGCCTCAGAGGAGTATATTACAAGTTAATCACAGTCCTTGTGGTTTGTAACTTAGACGGGATCATGTCAAGGCTGGCAGCAAAATGCAGGGCAGAGACTGTTGAAAAGAAATTGTATTCTGCAGGCTCCCAGAATACAACCTTAAAATTTCTTTGATGTTTTTGCTGCATTTCGTAGTTAATAAAACATAGGGTAATGCAACCACTTGGCTCCATATTCCTTTCAGAGCTCCTGTTGCTGTCTTCTGCTCTTCATGACAGACTCTGTTAGAACACCCTTTGTCTGACCTTTTCTCATACAAACCACCACAGTCCAGAAGGCAGAAATCCTGAGCTCATCACTGGTTTATAGCAGATGTAGATTTGTTTTTTTATTAGTTCTTTTCTTTCACAGATCAACAACAACACAAAAGTGAAGAGGAATGGAAGGGAAAAGTGTACTTTTCCTAATCCTTGTGTTGACTGGAGACAACAGCATTATTGCATTCACTCTGCCCCTCTGTCTATAGTGCAATATGGATGCTACCTTGCTGCTAAAACTGCTCTGCTGTGCTACCTTCTAAAGTGCAGACCTGTCCCGTGCAAGGAAGCGTAACTTCAAAGAGCTGATTGGGATACCATAGTTTTTCTAGAGCTTTTTGGCTACCCGCAAAGTAAAACCCATTAAAACAGCAAAAAAGCCATGATCCATTCTTCTCATGTCCTTCTGAAGTTTCAGAATCCTCCTTCAAGGAAGTCATTTTATGAAGGTACCAGCTGCTGGAATGACAGCTTAGCAAGTTTTAATTTGCTATGTAAGCAAGGCATAGTGTGAAACTCATTCACCCCAGCTCCTACCCCTTTTTTCTTAACAGCAGGCATGTATTCATTCCACCTAGAATGGAATGGAGTGTGTCTTTTCTCATGCTAGCAATGACATATTCCTTACAGTCTAATTCAGACAGCATTCTCAAGGATTCTTCTGCTTTCAGCCTTCAAGGCAACTACATAAGTACTTTTAAGAAACAAAGCCACCAAGAAGTCTCAACCTTTCAAAAGTATTTTTTTTAAAAAAAAAACAATCTGACTGAGATAATCAAGAACTACATTGTTGTCCTGAATGGCTATAGAAAGATGATTGTTTTCAAGTAGAAATTTTCGAGGAAATTTCCAAAGAAACTTATGCATTTCATCTGTATTAGCATCTCTATAATTTTCCTTTATAGGACTATTCAAAATGCTTTAACATTTCTCATAATCTACATCTTAGCTCAGCAGCATCAGCATACCTGAAATTCCCACAGATTCTATTTACTTGAAATTCTGGGGAATACAGAAAACAGCTGTTTGATGCAGCCTGCCTCTTGACAGCCTACCTCTGCCACTGAGGCTCTTTTCTCCCAGCTTCCTGAGCCAAAAAACCTGTCCTGGCCTGAATGCTTTTACTTCTACTCAGAAGAAAATGCAGCAGAGGCTGACAGTAGCCTTTTACACAGAATAATTCACACAACCAGGGCCTGATCCACTGCCCCAGACAGGGGGGGCAGGACAGCCAGGGGCAGTCAAGGGCAGCTCCTGCCCTGGGTATCAGTATCTCCCTGGGGATGGGGACATAGGCCCATGAGTCTCCCTGGGGATGGGGACATAGGCCCATGAGTGCACCCAGCCTGATGGGACCCATCGGCTGGGCAGGGCTGGGCTATAGAGAATTGAAGACCAGCCCTGCTGCAGCAGTGCTGGAGCAGGGGCTGATGGCCCTGGGGGGCTGGCATGGGGTCCTGGGCGATGGGCAAGGTGGCGGGAGGTCTCAGGGGGCTGGTCAGGCACAGTCAGCGCTGGTGGTGCTCTTGGGACCCTGGCAACCTACCAAGGATGGGAGAGACACCACTCCACTAGCAGCTGCACAGAAAAAAAACCAAAAAGTGCAGTCATTATTTCCAATAGATTTTAATCAGTGAACCAGGTAATTTGCACCCAGACAGAAGAAATCATAATAACCAAAAAACTATTACTAAAAAGAAATGCATTCCCAACATGAATTGTACTTGCATTATAATAACATGAAAATGCAAGCGAGGTGTATAAAAGCAAAGAAAATCAACATTCTTGCTGACAATCCATTTTAAATAATATGGTTGTGGTGATAACCTATCAGTAAAAGAAATGCTTTTACTCATGAACATTGCAGCTTTTTTTACAGCAGTTTCTTAACATGCACAGTGAAGCCTTTCATTAAAAAGCAAATCAACAACAACAATGAAAAACCCTCATCAGCCCAAACCAGTAGAAATAGTTTCAAACTCATGGTGCTACATTAAAATGCGAGTTTTTTTGAGATATGTGATGATGATGCTTCTCTGAAACTGCACCAGTTCAAAACTAGTTTCACTCAATTTAACTTCCTATTGATCCTTCGGAATTACAGATATTAAACACTTGGTTTCACAACAAACTTAATGAACAGTTCTGAGTCTCTTTAAGCACGGCCACTGGAAATGCATGGACCAGTTGGAATCAGAGATTATAGCAATGTCCCATTGCCCTGCAATTTTCTGGCAGCTGAGAGTCATTGCCTGGGTATATGTAACGGCTCATGCTGCAAGTTTCTCTCCTGAGAGCTGAATCTAAACTGGAAAATCCTAGCTTCAGAGGATAAACCTACTGAAATAAATAATTCTATTTATGTGGGATGTGTAAAGCTGTAAAGAGGGGTTCAGTCCAGAGGACAGGCATATATGTTAAGACCTTTGGGTAGATTTACTCTCTGAAGAAGAAAGAAGATGATGAAGTGAAAGATTTAAAAAGGTGAGATTGAATGTGTGCACAGTGTGAAAGAAAAAAAAGGGAACACTGAAGGCAAAAGGAGAGGTTCAGGCTTCCTGGAATAGCAAGGTGATGCTGTAAACTGTGACAATTTCTCTTAAGCTACAAATTTGTGTGATCCCTTCCTTGAGTCCAAGCCCAAGCCCACAATACACACAAACTATTGAATCCTTAAGCCAAATTGCTGTGGCCATAGCTATGATCAGAGGGCTGTGAGAGTCAGAAATAAGATGGTCTCCCACCCGCGTCTGACGTAGAGTATGGATAAAACAGTGATCTGTGTCTAAGGAGTGGTTAGAGAAGGTGCTTCCAGTCTTCTGCCAGCAAACGAGTTGTTGCTTTCTGGTTGACACCAGAGCCCAATTGCAAGAGAGCTCTTCCTTTCCTCTGAGAGGCAGTACAGCCAGCTGGAAAATTTAATACTAGTAGCTGTCTTTTAGCTGAAAACTTTGTTAACTGTGTAATAAACTCCTCTCTGCACCACCTACCTCCCACAAGGTCAGGTCCTTCCAGAGAGAAACATTTAACATTCAGGCAGACCCCCAGGATGATCCAGTTCTGCAGGTGAGATTGGTCACTACCTAGATCAGTCTGCTAAACTCTTGAAGAAGATGTACCAGTTTCAGAGCTCACTGAAAGATAAGGAAGTAAAATTAACAGAAAATTTAAACAAAGATGTAGTGATGGCCTGAAGGAGGATTCATCCTGATTTACATCAATGTAACTGCACTGGGAATCTCATAGAAAGTATATACATAAACCCTAAAAAATAGCAACAGCCATTTCTAGCACAATGTCATGATATACCCTTAATTTATACTTCTGGAAACCTTAACCCAAGAAAGGACTAAAATTATCTGGGCAGATTCTGATATTCATACTTGAAGCTTAATCTTTCTTTTCTTCAAGAAGTTCTACTTAAATGAGTGTGACAGTTGTGTGGATTTAGCTGCACCTTAACTGCTATGAAAAAAAAGGTAAGGTTAAGTTAAAATAGGGTCAAGGAGGTGTTCATGAGGACTGTCTTTTTTTTTTTAGAGATGAACAGTTGATCAGAGAATAGAGTGAGTTAACAGTGATGCTTCCTACCTGCACAAGCTGCAATGGGACTTAGCCCCGTTTATTATTCTGAAATAGCAGGTGCACCAAAACCAACTAGAGAATATCCAGTATATGTACTGCTTTTCATGTACTTTTTGTATAAAGAACAGATTGCCTTTATTGCTCCTGACCTTACATTTCTTTGTCAAACATATCAATCACTCCCCCTAACCTTTAATAGGAAAGGCTAAAGTTGTTTACTGCAGCAGTTCCTGTTCACCACAAGGACACCATCTCCATTCTGAACCAGTCAGATTTGCATACCTTCCACTGATTATCCAAAAAGATTGCTTCTTCCCCTAAAATATTTGTCCATTTTTTTTCCCAAGGAGGTCATTCATTGCCAGCGAGGTTAAATTTAAAAGTCAGCAGTATTTGGCAGAGATTTATGTGGGAATAGATATGGGTCTGTACAGCTCTCAGACTGATTAAATAAAGAATGTCATGGGAGTAGTATGATAGTATATGCATACTCCAGTAAATGAAAGTAATGCATTAGAATGCAGCTTTAGGGTCTAATTTAAAAACATAATTCAGACACAAGCAGAAGCCTTTAAAATATTGGCAGATGTCTTCATACTGTTATTTCATATAGAGGACAAAGTGGATTAAAGATAAATGTAATCCAAATAATGGTGCTGTTTCATTTATTTTTTCACTTATGTTTTATTTCTTTTAAAGAAATTCAATTTGTAGAGGATTGTTTTCTGGGTTTTCATATTTTTATGCAGATCCGCTTAAAAATGTGAGCAGGGGAAAAAAAAGCATTCATTACAAATTGATGCTTTTCCTGAGGCAGCCTATGGTAAGTCACGGTCTTTACTCAGCCTAGGTGAAATAAATACTGTTGTTAAAAGGAGCATTCCAATAAGCAGGAACTTTGATTCCTCTCTTTCTGTCTCCCATCCCCTTTCAATCTCATTATATGTCAAGGTGATTAGGCTTAAATGGTTATTCTCACTTAGGATTATCAACTTTTATTGTAGCCCATTGCTGAAGGACAGACAGGCTATTATTATCTCTGCTCCACGTTATATTTTTCCCTGGTGACATTCTATCAGGTTGGTGCTTTTACAACATTCTTTTTCTTCCACCTTCCCTGCACTGCTTTAGAAGTCAGGAGGAAATGAATAAAAATTCAAATGTGGCTCAAGTACATAGTTAAACGGGGTAAAAGATAGTTTCTCAATTCAAGAAAAGTTGGTTGGAAGTTGTGGCACATATTTATGTCCTCATAAGTCTGAATAGGCAGACAACGGATCCGAAGTGGAGACCTACTAGTGTCCTTACTCATTTATATGCTTTTGACTACATGGTTGTGACTGTCACTGGGACACTGCATCACCCTATTTTTTGCCTAAACCCAGAGTTTTGAGGGGATGAGAAGGAAAGTTTTTTGTCTTTGTTTGGAGCTTGAGACTTAGTTGAATAAGGTGAATAAAAATGTAACGTTAAATCCATATTGACTGTATTCCAGCATTTTAATTCCATTTTGACTTTTTTTGTCCAAACACTTTAGTATCAATCACCATTAAAACCATGGGAAAACTCTGAATCTCTTTAATGGAAATAGGATCAGATCCTCCCAGACTTTCACACTCATTGCACATGTGATTAGCTTAATTTTTTGGAGGTAATGAGCACTTTGCACTTTCTTGAGACCTATGGCAGCTGCCAGTGTTGTCTACTTTGAAAAAGCAAACCCATAGCTAACGTAAAACTTAACTGTAGTACACAAACCAAAGGCATTCCTTCTTAGAAGAAAGTTTGTTGATGTCATTCAAAGTAAACACTGTTAGTAGTCATCTCCCTTTATTAGGTCAAAATAGTCTTGGAGACACACCAGCAGTCAGTGACACCAACACTAATAGACTCCAGGAGATGAGAATGGCACCCTTTCTCCTTGCCTTCTATCAGAGGACTTCAGGATTTACTACAAATGCTAATTGGTCAAATCTTAAAACTTGCTGTAAGTCTTATCAAAACCCATCAGCTTTACAGTTGTTTCCCAGGAAGCTGATAGAAAGCATACTAGGCAATGTTCCAGAGGGAGAGGGGATGCAAGAATGGACATAACCCCTCTATACTTCCCCTAATTTGGAACAAAAAATAGCAATCATATTTTAAACTGTGAGGTTAATTAAACTTTAAAGTAACTTCCTTGTTCAGAAAAGGGTTTCTCTGTTCCTAATGTGTTTAAATCGAGACAGACTAGGATTTTTAGAAAGTAAAGCCCAACTTGGGAAGCAATTCCAAATTTAGTGAAGGAAATCCTGCTTGAAGTTTTCTGCTCCCTGTTTTGCAGGAGATCCAGCTGTTGTATCACATAGACTCCTTGGATCTTAAAGTTGTAGAAACATTGACTGGAAGGAGTGTATGGAAGCCATCTCATCTAACCTTTTGCCTGAAGCAGGACAATTGCTGGCTAGATCAGATTAGTCCTTGTCTAGCAGAGACTTGAAAACCTCCAGGAACGGAGAATTGATCCATCATGATCTTAATAATTTAAAATATCCATTAAGAAAGGTACATTTAATCAGCTACTTTGACTATTTTTATACTTCCAATGGTATCCACAACCAGGAACAATCCTTAGATCTTAGGCCAGAAGATGCAGAGCATTCTGGGTTTGGAGTGGACTGTGTCCCTGTGTATAGCACTACACCTAGATCTCCCCAAGACAAGAAGGGATGTGGCTGTAAAACAGAATTGCTGTTGTATTTTGGTTTTCTCCTTTTGAAGTATCTGGAGTCCACCAGAATGGAATTTTTGCAGCGTGAGGGCAAGGATATTGGTAGCATGTGAGTGCGTGTGCAGTGGTGATCATCAAGACATGCTGGGATAGTACTGACAGCCAAGTGATGAACTTGGCTGAGGGAAGCATACTTCTCAGGTGTTTATCATGAATGCAGATATGATAGAGAATCATATCTGGAGGGAAAGAGGAAACTTTGTTTCTCAGAGGAAACTTGCTTAATTTATTCAAAACAAAGCCCACTTATCAACTAACTTATATGCAGTCCAGAAGACCAAGACACAGAACCAAACCAGTGAGCTAAATTATATGACCACTGACCAGGCATACCCTCTAAATATCTCTCAGTTATTTATGACCCTTCAAATCTTTAAATCTCAGACTAGAGATAAGGAAGAAATATTTTATGATGAGAGTGGTGAAACACTGGAACAGGTTGTCCAGAGATGTTGTAAATGCCCCATCCCTGGAAACATTCAGGATGCTGGATGAGGCTCTGAGCAACATGATCTCATTGAAGATGTCCCTGCTCATTGCAGGGGGGGAATTGGACTAGATAACCTTTAATGGTCCCTTCCAACACAGATTATTCGATGATTCTATGATTCTTAGGCTGACTGGCACTGTGACTACTTTTCGCCTTCAACTGTATAAGGCACTACGGTCTACCAGCCCTAAACAGAGACTAGTACAGCTCTGCCATTGTTGAATTTAAAGAGGTGACGTGTATGTAGCCTCATTAAATGTAACAAAGTGACTAAAAATCAATAATTTGACAAAACTGTTAAGGTATGCATTTTTTGTATACATGTATTTTGGGCAAAACTAATGCTAATAGATATTTTCTCTGCCATCCTAAAATCTTTCAACAACAAAAAAAAGAACGCATTTTTAAAATTCTCTTGTAAAATTGGAGAAGGTGAAGAAAGAAGCCACAGAATAATAACAGGACTGGAACAAATGCTTTATAGTGGGAGACTTGAGGAGCTTGATTTGGCTAGCTCATCAAATGCATCATGTTGATTTGACTGTAGAATAGTCTAAATACTTTTATGTGGAGAAAATATTGCAAATTTCAGGCTTCCTTAATATAGTTGAAAAGACGTGAAAGAAGCCAAAGTCTGTACTTAAAGGCAGATGAATTCAAATTTGGAAGAAAACACACACTTACAGTGAAAATGATTAGTCCTTGGAAATAGTAAACAGAAGAAATGGTATAGCCTTCATCTTTTGTTACCTTTCAGCTGAGGAGACAGAGTTAGATCCAGTCTCAGAGATGAATGAGGTTTAATGCAGTAGTGTAGATGTTTTTAACCTGGAAAGAGGAAAGGCCGAAGAGGTGCATCTGAGAGATACATTTTTGTTGTGTACAAGGCTTGGTCCATGACATGAGATAACGACCTTCAGTCTTGTGCAGAAGGCTAGCATAAATTCTGTAAAAGTCCTTTTTACCTTCAATATCTGATTCATACCTTTACATAACTACATCATGACAGATAAAAAAAAAAAAAAAGTTTTCAGAAACTCCCAAGTTGGATGAATGTGCTATATGCCATCATTGCAAGTTAAGTATCCTTACAGATTCTTGGTAGTATGTTACTCTGCATATGATACCTGTTTTAAAACTTGTAGAGCTGTATACTTCCATGACTGCAGATGAAATCCTACTCCTGGACATGCCCAGATCCCTTATGTGAGCTTGTGGTGAAGCTGGGGCTTTGCCATCTTCAAAAGCATCCACGGATCCTTTCTCTCTGACAGAGCTCAAATGGGGATGGTCCTTCCAGACTGTTTTACCTCCATCATAAGCAGCCTGCTGTGACCATGAGCACAAGCACAAAAGGTCCCTCATCATTTCCAGCTTAGATTTACTTGTTTTTTACAAATCACGGATATGATTTTAACAGTTGCATCTCTGGAAATTCTCAGAGAAAAACACCAGCAGAAAGGGAATCATCTTGTGACTGAGAAGCATTGTGTACCAAATCTGAGCATAAGGTGATTGATCCTATAGGCTTCAGAATAAGACTGGTTCTATTCCAGTTTAAATTCCCTTGCATAGCTCTCCTACCACAGTAGTGCCTGATTCTTGGATACATTCAGCACTAAACTCAACCAAAACCACACAGGTTTTTTCCTCCATCAAAAATAAATACGAAGCAGGCAGGTCCACAGTGCCTGTCCCCAGTGCTAATGATCACTCTACTGTGAATGTTGTTTCACTATGGCTGTGAAGGCCAGCGGCCTCTTTCCAGATTTGCCCATAAGCAAAACAATGAAAGCACAAAAAGTGTAATGGTAGCAATAAAATCCTGAAATAAAGAAAAAGAAATAGGGGAAATATAAAAATCTAATGTTTTTCAGTCTACTAAAAAGGTTAAATTTCTTAAGTTCATTTAATTCAGAAATTACAAGTACCTCCTA
>JAVJGI010000062.1:27503363-27520251 GCA_035590275.1 Ibycter americanus | reverse complement strand
TCTTAAGTTCATTTAATACAGAAATTACAAGTACCTCCTAATTTACAGCAGAATCTTCTCCTTTAACATCCAAATGTCTTTGGAAACTTTTTTTTCTGTTTGTTTTATTTGGCTGAAATGGAAAAAAAAAAAAAAAAGAAAAAAGAAAAAAGAACGTTTTAGGTTTTCAGTGTGCATTTTTCAGTGTGGAAGTCCTGGAAATGGAAGCCATATGTTATATCAAAACTATGGTAAACAAAAGCAATTAAAACGTAGATTTTCCTGAAACATATACATGTGCAGGGAAAAGTGAAGAGAATGCACACCTAGATATGTACATATGGTGAGGGAGCAAGCAATCTGAGTACATGGCTAATAGCACTATCAAAAAAGTCTGCAGCGTGGCAGAATGGAAAAATAATGGAAAAAGACAGCCCCAAAGAAACTAACTGAAGAAAACATGACTTCTGTCCCCTAAAATCTGTGTTTAAAATAAAAGTATAATTGCACCTGGTTTAATGAAAATTTAACAAGCCAAAACAGTCATCAGATAAAAAGCAAAACAATTATTGGAAATAGTAGATTTTGGAGGTTTACTAGATATTGTCCCCCTTCACAGAAGATGGGAATACAAAGGTATGAACACTGGTGCCTGCTATAGGTTTTACATTCCTCTGATGTACTTCATAGTTCTGGGACTATCACTGAGGATTGATCTTGTCTTCTTTATTTAGGTACCTACTCTGTGCTTATATCCCAGGTACCTTGTAAAACAAGTACCTAAAATTCCATGCATTATTAATGAACAGAGGAAGGTGTTTCTGAAGGCCACAAGAGAAAGATTGCATCCACCACCAATTTTTAAATGCTCGAACCTCATATGACAAACACTTCAACCTAGTCTTTGCTGAGAAGAGTTCTTGGTTTAGTTCTTACCTGTGATGTCTGGACAGAGTAGGGCAGGTAGGGGAGAACTGCATCCCAGATGTTCAAAGTGCTGCTACCCAGGCACACCACGAACATGCTGACTGCAAGGGCTGGATGAGCTAACAGACAATTACAAAGCCAGAAGGCTGTCAGATCACAGGATTCCACTTAAATCAAGTCAGTTCTTGAACTCTACACTTCATAGAATGTATGTATACACACACAGAGATATTAAGGCATCCATCAGCCAAATGGTTGCTGAAAGACTGGGCTGTCTTGCCAGAGCTCTAACGTTGTTACACAGCTATAGAGAGGTTTAATCAAGGCATTGCTGTATTTTGCTCCAGCCAGGCTGCGTAATTACTGGTGCTGGTTACTGAAGTCCCTTGTTCATCCCAATCATAGCACCATGTCCAGGAATACATTTGAGAACAGGAACTTTTTAGATAACACATTTTTGAAAACATAGGAATACTATTTAACTGAAAATCTAGAGAGACAACATCTCTTTGGAATAGTTGGTACTTATCTCTGGTTTTTCTTGTCCAGCATGGTAGCTCTATTAAGTTCCCAACCAAAACACCAAGTTCTCGAAATACCTGGAACAAACATTTCTGTGAGGGCAAAAACTCTGCACTAGTTGTGCATGCATTCTTCCGTTTTATAAACTCCCTCCTAAGATGCATGTTGTATTTAAGATTCAAATCACAATTTTGAAAACTTACATAGTATGATGTAGGAGATTTTGAGCATCTTATCAGGTGCTGGTCACAGTGGGACTATACTACACCTGTTTACAATCTGCATAAACCTCCCCTGCCCCATCTCTGCGTAGGGCCCATATCTGGAAAATACAGGTCTTCTCTCTGAGGTCTATCACAGTCTTCATCAACATGTTTTCAGGCATAACTTTCAAATATACAGTATTGCAAAATGTTAATGCTTGACATGAGGCTCCCGTGAACCACAAAACTCTTCCTTCAGGGTGTGTTTCAGCAACATGTTGACAGAATAGACACTCTAGTCTGGATTGACAACAAGTTTGGCTCTATTATCAGTAGTGAAAAAGTATAAGGGACTCAACCTGGCAACAAATTAGATGAATGTAATGCAGTTTGGCATTAACCTAACACAAAAATGACTTCATAAATTAAACAACTTGAGTTTCATTCCCTCTAGGACTGGAAAAGAAAAATAATTAGGGAGCACTTTCACTTGCAAGAACATCAGTTACCATAAGCTACATGTGAAATGCTGCTGTCTTCAGATAAGGAGTTACTCTACTTTACTAAATAATATATGTCACCCTCACATAGGTGAATTATACAATTACACACTTAAATTATATGTAACTATGGTCATTTGACCCTGGCTGAATGCCAGGTGCCCACCAACACCGCTCTGCCACTCCCATCGTCAAACAGACAGGGGAGAGAAAATATAACGAAAGGCTTGTGGGTCGAGATAAGGACACAGAGATCACTCACCAATTACCATCATGGGCAAAACAGACTTGACTTGGGGAAATTAGTTTAATTTATTACCATTCACATGAGAAAAAACACCTTCCCTCCACACTTGCTTTCTTCCTGGGCTTAACTTGATTCTCAATTTCTCTGCCTCCTCCCCTCCCAGCATCACAGGGGGACAAGGAATGGGGGTTATGGTTGGTTCATCACACGCTGTCTCTGCTGCTCCTTCCCCCTCAGGGGCAGGCTATTCACACTCTGCCCCTGCTCCAGCCTGGGGTCCCTTCCACGGGAGACAGTCCTCCATGAACTTCTGCAACATGAGTTCTTCCCATGGGCTGCAGTTCTTCATGAACTGCTCCAATGTGGGTCCTTTACACAGGGCACAGTCCTTCAGGCACTGACTGCTCCAGCGTGGGTCCCCCATGGGGTCACAGGTCCTGCCAGCAAACCTGTTCCAGCACGGGCTTCCCATGGGATCACAGCATCCATTGGGCTTCCACCTGCTCCAGCGTGGGGTCCTCCACAGGCTGCAGATGGGTATCTGCTCCACCATGGACTTCCATGGGCTGCAGGGGCACAGCCTGCCTCACCATGGTCTTCACCATGGACTGCAGGGGAATGTCTGCTCTGGTACCTGGAGCCCCTCCTGCCCCTCCTTCTGCACTGACCTGGGTGTCTGCAGAGTTGTTGCTCTCACATAGTCTCACTCCTCTCTTCCGCTGGTGCAGTTTTGGTGTTTTGGTTTTGGTTTTTTGTTCTTAACATGTTATTCCAGAGGCGCTACCACCATTGCTGATGGGCTTAACCTTGGCCGGCAGCGGGTCCATCTCAGAGCCAGCTGGCGTTGGCTTCGTTGGGCATGGGGGAAGCTTCTGGCATTTTCTCATAGAAGCCATCCCTGTAGCCCTCCCCCTCAAAAGAACCCCACACCTTGCCACAAAACCCCACTACAGTAAGTTATGTATGCTGTAAGATTTACCTTCATACATGCTTTGGAGATTCTGTGAACAGAAAGAATTTTTATTTCTTGCTTTTGTAATTTATTGTTGAAGCAATTTAAAGTTCAGTAAGTAAAGGTAAGACCAAACAAATCTCCTTCTATACATTTAAAAAATGGAGGCCAGTATTTACAGTATAACCTTTGTGAGTGAAGAAAGGATACCAGAATATTTTCTGAATGTATTCTCATTTTAAGTATAAACTTTAGTATATGCATAGAATGAATGGAATGCATTCAATTGTATGAAAAGGTATAGGTGTAGAGAGTAAATCTGGGATGATAATTTTATTTTTAGTTACAGAATTGGTGAGATGGGAATGAGGATAGGGCAGCCAGTTATGAAATTCCCCACATTTAAAAAATATATTGTATAAAATGAGGAGGTAGTATGAAAGGGTTACAAAAAATGCACCCTTGGAAGTTTCATCTGTAGGCAATTTGAGGAGCTTGTTGATCTGTTCAGGTTTTCTCAAGATTATGAGTGTGATTCCAGCATGATCCATAGTTCCGTATCTGATCAGGTTCACATATATTAAAAATCCCAGACAGGGAGTTTAGGATGCTGCAGACTTTTTGTGCATAGACAGAGTAGCCCTGTAGTGCACTTCCAGTGCGTAGTGCAACATTTGTAAACACCAGTCATAGCACATATTTTTATAGCCTATACATAATTCTACTTGTAGCACAACCAATTCCAAGAGTGAGGACTCCAAATTCTACCACTGATTCAATGTGTGCACTTATACCATCAGTTTAATGGAAACTTTTCAAATTTGAGTTTAAAGTTAGATTGCCTTTTAAATCAGTATTTTTGTTTCTATGCTGGTGGTTAGATTAATAGGGAGGCAGAAATACTTTTTTTCCTTCAGATACCAAAATAACCTATCTGACTTTTGACACATACATTTGGAAAAATTTTTACTCTCCGCTTGTTTCGCTATTGATCTTCAAGGGAGAAATACTATCTACATCAGAAGGATCCTGTAACAATCAATATTTGAATAGAACTTTGGAGACTAGTGAACTTAGCTTAAGGGAAAAAAAAACACATGAGGTCCTGTAGTGTGACTTTCAATATATCTTACAACATCAATGTCCTCTCAGTTTCTCGGAGCCTAACACCTGGTCCTCAGCAAAAGCATTATTTTTGTCCACTGAAAGTGTTCCTTGTAAAAAGGTAGCCATCAGTGTTGATGGGAGACATCAGAAAATGGGCACTTCATCACTATAGTCAGGCATTTGTTCCCAAAGTTAATAATTTCCATTGATAAAAATGCAAGCCTAATTTTAACGTCAATTCACCTGCAATTCAGAACACTGTTAGTTTTCTGTTATGCCTTCTTATCCCTCTAGTGCCCAGCATTTATCTTATTTTCCACTTTATTGTTTGTAAAATTAATGGCTAGTTCAATATGCCCTGGTTTTTAAAGGCATGATTTTCAAGGAGACTGGTTGGATTTTTTTGTAAAAGTGGACAATTTCTTTTATTATTTTTTTTTCAGTGAAGAATACAGTCATGTACGTTCTTGTTATTGTTGTTGTAGACTTTGGTCCCTCTGGACAGAGATCACAGGTACCCAACTCTCACCACTGATAACAGAGAAAGCTGACTTTGTAGTGGATGCCTAACCCAAGTACCAAAAGCTATATGGGATGAACACATCCAAGGATTGATGCTGAAGGACTTACTTGTGTTCCTGACTCTGAGGCATTTCACTTCACACGTGGCTACATAGAATAATTGTTTGAACAGGTCCAGGTGGTATGGGAGGACCCAAAGACACATTGTGTTACTGTATTGCCCCCATATTCCTCTGTCAGGCTTTCGGTATGGGAAAATTTTTATCAAATGAGTTTTACATTTGCTTCCAGATTGCTGATGAAATTGTTGAATGGTGTCAGGCACATTGCAGAGCCTTGTGCATGCCCACCAGAACATTTCACATGCCTTGAAAATTCCACCAACAGAATCTTCTTGAGCTTGCTAGGAAAGTGTTAAGTATTTTCTTTTAAATGAAAAGAAAAACTATATGAAGATGAATCTTCTTTTTATTTAAGAATGCAATACACAGGCTCTGAAAGTTCTTCACATTTGTTTTTAGATATCATTGCTCCTATAACCAGAATGAGTTATTATTGTAAATTCTGCAGAATGCATTTAATGTGTGGGTGTTCAGCAAACCACACTGAAAGCGTGGTGTGGGTTTTTTTTTCCTTCTTCTATAGTTAGGTCACATTAAATACTATGTGCCAAGTATCTTCAGAAATAAAAAGAGAAAAAAAAAAGAAAACAACTCTCCCCCTCCTTCCCTCAAATAAGTGATTAAACATCTAGTATTTACTACATTCTCAAAGGCAATCGGCTGCCACAAAATAAACAAACAGCACAACCAAAAAGTCACATCTGCCCACTTTCGGTGTCAGACATTTGAGAGATGAAGGGCTAAATGCAGTCCATTTTGTTATCTTGCAGCTGGGTTTCCTAATGTGAAATATCCATTGATCCATTCCATTTTATTGGCTTTAGATGAGTTTTTCCTGATAGACCAGTAGGAAGTCTCTTGTGGTATACAATTCAATCATTGTATTGGGAAAAAAAATTCACATACTTTGTAGTTTTTGTCCTTGATATTCCCCACATGTTTGGAGCATTGAACAGCTGGGGCCATAGAAAACCTTTAGAAATCACATTCTTTTATGTAGATCAATCACTTTTGTATACATCACACCAGGCAAATGAAAATTGTTCATTTACATGTCAGTGGGAGTTTGATGTCTTAAAACAATCTTCCAGACATTAGTGTGGGCCACTGTTTGTTTTCCTTTGGAAAAAAAAAAAAAAAAAAGGACTATATATATTCAGGAATGAAGTTCTAAAATTGATTCAAGACTGAGAAATTAAATACATAAAAGAATAATCTCTTCCCCCTATAATAGTATCTCTGACTTAAGCTTAAGCAGGCTGAATTCCTTCATCTAATTTCTTGGAGGGGACTTACACAAGGTCAGAAAGTACATGATATACAGTGTAGACTATGAATAAACAGATGTTGTTAGTTGACAAATAAACAGTAATTATAACAGAGGTTTATGGAAGCTATGAAATGCCTTACATCAGGATTTTTTTCTCATAATTGTAAGTCTGTCTCTCTTTCACCCTTTTCTGGTAGAAGGACTTGTCTTAAGTTGCTTTACAGGAGAAAAATCTTGTTTTAAGTTACCTTATACTGCAGCAATATGTGATAAGTCACTTCAAGAAGTTTTTGTTGCGCAGCTGCAGTTACCCTCAAGGTAACATTATGCAGACTACACTCCTCAAATGTCTTACCAGGGTGGACATACCAATGTTTTCTAGAGGCCAGCTGGAGAGTTTAGCTATTCCTTTAGTTACTTCTCAGCTACCCTGAAGATCACCAGTGGCATGTTCCCTCATGGCTCAAAAACTTTTGAAGAGGACTTTGAAGATGCAACCAGCCTGGAATCACTTCATGTAGGAGACTTTTATTTCCTTTGGTCCCCTGTTTTAAAACAGAAAGATTATTTTGTCCAGGTGCTCCCTATTAGAAACCTGGAGGTTTAAAATGCCCCATTTGTCCAAAACAGTTTGCATATGCCAACATGTTGGGGCCCTCTGCATGTAACATAAAGCCTGTGGCAAGAACTAGGTGAAACTGAAGCACTGCAGTGTATCAGTATGTTCATATTTACATGTAGAACTGCATCCAAAGTGAAGAGGAGAGATGATTAAAATGTCTATTTATCTGGTTTGTAATTGTATAATTCTGTCAGAGCCTTTAGCTCATGTGTTCTTTTAAACCAAGAGAAAATAGATTCATTGTTATAATTTGTGGTTTTTTACCTGAAAATGTCAGTGGGACAGTCTGTGAGCGCTCAAACAGAAAAGCAATTTGAACACTGTCTCCTGAACGCTTTCTTTAGTCCTAGCTGTTTCATGTGTCCAGTTGTTGGATATATTAAACTTCCACAGAGTAATTCTTGTTCTGGCTTTTAGACATCAGTGCTTGTTCCTGGAATCTCACGATACCTGTGACAACCACAGGGAAGTGGGCAATCACAGTACAACGAGGAGGACCTGACCAAAGACAAAGAATACCAACAAAGCAAAGGCTGTGCTAGTTCAGCAGGAATTTAGTGCCATATACATTCTTATCATTAGCACCCATTAAACATTTCTCTTTCTTAAAGGGGAGACTGCTAAGGTCTTTACATGTTTGGTGTCTCCTAGCAAGCAGAATACGAAAAGATGGGATGTGAAAATATACAGCAAAAAACCTCAAATGGTAAACACAGTCAGGTTTAAGACCAATTACACTCAGAACAATTAATATAGTGGATAAAACCTGGAGTTTGGGTCAGAAGCACATATGCTGAATTTACAGATGTTAGGGGCATAGGAAAAGGGTATTGATTTCAGAGCTGTTTTTCATTGACCACATGGGAAGGCTGATGGAAACAGAAACACAGTACAAATCCACAGTGAAAATAGGTTCCAAAAAACCCCCACCTATTAAGTGCTAGAATGCTGAGGCAGTAAAGATTGTACTACAACTGAAAAATATTCTGTATTCATTGCTAACAACAGTACTAAAAACAGTACAGAGAACTGCCAGCAGTGGAAACGAATAGGTTTGGTTGTCAGAATAATGGATAGTGAGAGTTAGAAGTGCCAACAGTCAGGGTTATTGACTCAGCATAAAACTGTGAAAATCTTCTCTTTCTCTAAACATATTTATTTCCCCTGAGTTCACCTTGCTTTCCTCTGTGAAGTCAAAACAAATGAATTTTCCTGATTTCTGGCCTAAACAATGTGACATAGGAACAGAGATTTCAAAGCCTGCTCTCCTTTTGCTAAAAAAAAATCCTTGGAGTCCTAGATTTCAGGTGAGAAGAAACCATTCTGTCTAAGTTGACCTCCTGCAGAACTGCATCCTAATTACTGGGTCACACCCACGGTTTCTGTGTACAATTTATTAAAAATAATCTGTCCGAAATTTGGGTGTTTCAACATGTTTTAGTGATAAGCAGTCTTTCAGCCTTGTAAAAAAGTCCCAAGCTAGCAGCTGAAACCCTGTAGTCAATTAACTATAAGAAGCCCTCTCCATTTTGAGTCATCTTCATGACACTTCAAGCGACCCTAAGAAGGCACAGGGATTCTTTTGCATTGGCATGGATGAATGATTTGGGCTTACTCAAGCCTAAGCAAAATCTGAATGGCCTTCATTTTCTTGGTAGCAGTGATGGCAGGTTTCTAGACTTTCCCAGCTGAACACCCTCTGCACTTTCAGAATATAAATGTAGGTAGTTTCAGAGCTTTATAGTCCTGGGAAGAATATAGATGAGTTTATGAAACATCCAAAAGGTGTTTAAGGAAGCTAAGATCCAATTTAGGTTGGAGAGATTTAGGTGGAAGAAGTTCCTACAGTGTTTTGAACTACCAGAATCTGTGTGGATGGGTGCAGACAGGTCCACCCTACACTGCTTGTGTCCCACATGGGTCAGGTGAGAGAAAACTCCAGTCCAGAAGACACTCACCGATGTTAAAACAGTACTATGTATTAGCTGGTATGTCCTCCTACGTGACCTAAAGAGCTAGAAAACCAAGAGAAATTATTCAGCAGAATAGTGCAAGGGAGGGTGCATTAGCCAGGTGGATAGCATGACTACATGTATTCCAGGCTGGAATTGGCATCTGTCCAGACTGCTTGCAGCAAAGGAGCTCAGGCTTGTCTGCACTGGTCTGGGCAAACATTCCCATAGTTGAATTGCTTTTGAGTAGCAGTTGGTGCTTTCGAGACCATGGAAGGTTTTTATTCCGCGCTGTACTGTGTCATCAAACTGACATTGAAACTTGGGCAGAATACCATAATTCTCTGACTCCCATTTTGTAAGTACTACTGACTTCCTCTGTTGTTTATGTTTGTAACATGTGAGTTGGAGCCATCTCAAACCACATGTGTCTACAATTCCAGTAAAAAAGGGAAAAGTGGGAACATGGGTTGGAGTTTGTGGAGTATGCCTAATGAACAGTGAGTTATAATGGTGAGATACTAGTTCTTGAACTAGTTGAAAGCAGAGTTTAAGCAAACTCTTCCTTTTAAAGAAGTTCAACTTTTCTGGTAGAAATATTTATGCTTTCAAGAAGTAAAAACATGATCATTGACCTCAAGTCTAAATCTGAAAGCATTTCTTGCCTGACACCAAATCAGAGAGCACTAGCTGATCCCAAACTATTGATGACAATATTTATTTTCCTCAGCCCAAAAAAGCTAGCGAAATGCTGCAGGGAACACTTCTGAGCTGGTATAAAAGAAGACTGAATGACATCAAGGTCTTTGCAATTCCTAATCACTATAATTCTATGATTTGATTTAAGACTGGTTGCCATATAAATACCAACCAGCTTAGTATTTTTTCCATTTCAGGACATCATGAACACCATTCTTGTTTTAATAGCCATGTAAGCACTGATTTTTACAGATGTCTTAAGATGTATAGTACATACAGTAGCTACAAATTAGCATATCGTGCATACGTTGCTTTGTGTGCTTTCTGGAAGGGATCCAAGAATGACTGACTAACACATGGGATGTTTCCTCTTCACAACATTAAAGCGGAGTCAACACCTGCAGTGATGTAAGCCCATGACTCACCTGCCTGAATGGAGGTCTCTTTAGGATCAACTGTTGTGTGCAGAATACATCTGCAACATCCAAATAAATGAGCCCTTCTAAAGTAAGTCAGCACTATCCCTGTTTAGAATGCAGGGCCCTTGTGAAGGCTGAGGTGAAGCAGCTGGCTAGCAGCTTTTGTGAGTCATTTTAAAAAGCCACTCTCACAGCTGGAGAGAAAATAGCCCTGGCAGCGCTGGCAATCCATTATGAAATGTAAAAAGTCCTTCTCTGGGCGGAAGGAAAACTTCACCCAGCTGTCAAGTGTTTGAAATGTTGGGGGGAAAGTGCGCGCACACACATGCACATGGCCCTGCCTTGCAATGTGAGGAATACAGAGGCCACATTAAATAAAACTAAATCTCCTCTGAGATTGAAAAAAGCATGGGCTGATCAGTTCACTTTTTAGAAATTAATAAGGGTTCTGGTGAATGGAGATATCAAGCACTTTTTATCATCCAGAAAAGACTGGCCTGCAAGTGTCTTTTCTGATTTAAATTCTCCTTTTCAACATACCTGTATCAAAAAGACACTTGACCCCTGCTTTCGTTATTGTCCAGCTGTATTGATCTGAAAGGTTCATATTGCAGAGAAAGGAAAATCTAAGTGGGAGAACAATCAATACCTAATCTCATCTTTTTCCATTTGGCAAATGTAAAATGTAGTTAGTGAATGGCTTCTAACTGTAAATCAATTTAAGCCAAAAGATGCTGATGCTGCATATTTGCAGCATAATAACAGATAACTAATTTAGAAGACTGCGTAGACTAAAGCAATGACGAATTCAAGTAGAAAGATGTGGAGGAAGATGACTTGCATAGCTGTGGAGCCTGAAGGGATGCCATGTGAATGCAATTTGCAAACCGGTTAGAAAGGGGATCTTTACAGGTGAAGCTCAAAGGTAAGTTTTCCGAACTTCTTTCTGCAGTTTGCCTTATTTACAGCCACACAAAATGCAGTCTGGATAGTATTTTTATGGAACAGTACTGACATCTAGCGGCAAATTAAACTGATCCTGCCTAGTTGTCCCTCCGGCAACCTGAAACAAGCTACCTCTTGCTCACCTCCTGACTATGACCCCATCCTATGGTTAGACGGCAGCACCACATCATTTCCCTCATGCACTGCAGTCATGCAAAATGTAGGCCCAGCTGAAGAGTCAGACCTCAGAAAAACAATGTTTAAGTTTCTTGTGACTTTCTTTTTTTGTAAAGGATTAATACACAGAGCCAGCAAAGGACTGTCCATTTTAACTAGAGGTGAAAGTTATCTATAACTGAATATTAGCTCTCGGATAACATGTGACCAGAGAGGTTTATCAGGTTACTGTTTTTAAATAGGAGCTATTGAGTAGGAGAATAGCTTTGTTAACTGTATAACTGGAAGTGGTATATGACTGTTCATGAAAAATTATATTAATTTCAGGTGTCCACAGTTCAAGAAAGGTGGTAAACTGGAGGAGGTTTAGAGAAGAATTGCTATCAAGATAAAAAACTAAACCCAGATCTTATAGTGAAAGACCTAAAGAGATCAATCTGTTTGCTTTAACAACGGGAGAGAAGTAGTCACAGTTTATGAGTACATACATATGAAGAAAAAGAGTATGACACCAAAGAGCTTTTTAAACTGATACACAGAAATATACAAAGATGTAGTGACTGGCAATTAAAAGGAGACAAATTTAGAGGTGAAATGAAGCAGAACTTTTTTTACTAATAAAAGTAATTAACCCTTGAAACAAATGATGAAGGTCTGTGGTAGAGTTTCCATTTCTGGAGCATTTGAAATCAAAATAGGATGTTTTCTGAGAGATGTACTTCCTTCATATGAAAGAGGACCCATGAGGACAGCATGCCATTGGGGCAGATTGTCTCTGTTCTTGGAAGTTTTCAACCCCTAAGGAACCTGGTCTACTCTCATAGCTGACCTTGCTTTGAGCAGGTGGTTAGACTAGAAACCTCCTTAAGGCCCTTCCAACTTGATTTATTCTTTGATGTTATAACTCTATGATATAATCCAAGGAAGTCTGAGATCTTATAGCAGGCCAGTCTAGATTATTTTAAGGTTCTAATCTCTACAGGCTATAAAACGATCCAAGAAGGAAATACTGCTTCACACAAGTTGATCTTGATAAGTTTCCAAATGCACATTTATATATTATTTTTTTCTTTACAAGTAAGAACAAGCATAAGGAGAAAATTGTAATTTCCTAATGCATATTCAATATCAATGAGAAATCATCAAGATAATGATTACCAATTCTCCAAATTTTTCTTTCACAAAACCAGAGAATGACAGAATGACTGAGGTGGGAAGAGACCTCTGTGAGATTGGAAGGGGCCAGGAGTCACCTGGTTTAACCCTTCTGCTCTAGCAGGGCCACCTAGAGCTGGTTGCCCAGGTCTGTGTCCGGACGCTTTTGACTATGTCCAAGGATGGAGCCTCCACAACCTCTCTGGACAACCTGTGCCAGTGCTCAGTCACCCTCACAGGAACAGAGTGTTTACAGATGTTGAGTCCTTAATATACTTGGAAATAGTTTCCAGAATTAGCTGCTCTATCACCTTCCCAAGGATCGAGGTAAGACGTCCATCCTGTAGTTCCGTGGGTCCTCCTTCTTGCCCTTCTTGAACATGGGAGTCACACTTGCTTTCCTCCAGTATTCAGGCACAGGGGAAGAAGACATTTCCATAGCGATTGCAGCCCAAGAGCTAAAAGACCATTAAAATTGCATTAAAAATACAGCAAAAAATGATCATCAGAAGCAAGGGGGGCGGGGGGACGGACACACGGACGAAGACCCCAAACACCAAACAAAAGGTTAAATTTAAAAATCAGTAGAAAGGAAAATTATATGAAGTGATGGGGAAAGAAATCTAACATCTCATGAAGAGAGCATTGGCAGGTTCAGACCACTCATCTTCTTGTCTGCATTTCTGGGACTTGAAACAGAAGAGAGTATGCAGTGGGTTACAGCTGGAGAGGAAGCCTTCTAACAGAACATTTTTGTGTGGGGCTTTAGTGTGTGGGATACCCAAAAGTTGCCACATGGGATTAATCTCCCTCTCACTCAAAATCCCTGTTAACTAAATGAAAGAAGGACTAATTAAAGGGAAATGCACCTGTTTTTTAGGATACTGGGCTGAATAAAAGCTATGATATTATATTATACCTTAATGTATAAGTTGTAGCCCTAGAATTAGCAAGTTATCCGAGTTGTGTTCAGTGGATTGAATGTGACAGGACTGTAGGCTGAAACAGAGGGAAGACAAGGAAATGGAAAAAGAGCAAGATTAGAGGAAAGAACAGATAGCATAATTTTTCTATTGAGAAAGTTTTCTTCGCTTTCCACATAGTTCTGTTGCTCAAAATACATGTGTATTTCAATATCAGTGCATGTACTTATATATACATATATAAACAAAAATAATACAATTAGAAGTGAATAAATAGTAAAACTTCAGCTATTTGGGGCATAAATATATACGTACATACACATGTCTACAGTTTATTACGGGTTACCAGTTGAAATACTTTTATGTACTGACAGTTTGGGGTTTTTTCCCCAAGAAAAGGGTAAAGGGTTTCTTTCAACAGCAGAACAGGACACCACCCCAAACTACAATGAAGAGATTTGCCATTTCAGGCTGGAAGAAGCTGTACAGAGCTACACCACATCTGTTCATTCCCCTTGAACAGTTAAAGAAAATAATGCTCTGCCAACCTTGACCAGCAGTGCATAATGTAATTCCTTATGGCAAAGGAGCTCCAGTAAGTGTCTGTTCATGATCATCCTTGTCCACGCAGCTGTCAACCACCTGTTTTAAGGCCTCTCAGACTTTTTCCCATGTAATATACAGACCACACAAGACTGATTTTTCATCTACGCCTGGTCCCAGCAAAACACATCGCATTTAAATGAATTCCTCCCAGCCTTCATAATGCCCCAAACCAGCAGAAACACTACTTCGCAGCACATTGTCCATACAGGCACACTAGCCAGCCTACAGCACATGATCAAAGGAGAAAACAAAGTAGTTTGGAGACAAGGTTTAAGAGTAGCAATTTTGTTGTGATAGCAGATGTGTTAAAAAATCAAAAACAAAAACAAAAACCAACAGAATAAATAGTCTCCTTTTTTTCATAATGGAAAGGAGACCCACCAAAATGAAGTCTTGAACAACTGGAGTAAATATTAAGTAGTAGCTTCAGCCATACCAGAGCCTGGCATCTCTACACAGTCTTCAACATTGGTATTAAAAGAGTGACGTACACAAGCACACTTATGCCTATGATTTCAGTTCTACTTAAAGCTCTGATAGTGTCTGACAGCTGTGAAATCCACCTAGTAAATCACTGCTTTTCTTTCCCTTCCTTCTGTCCTTTACCTTTTCATTCTATCACTTCATCACTCCATTCCATTACTCTGTTCCTTTCTACTTTGTTTTCTTCTTTATCCATTTGATTCAATAGATTTTCACTGTATATGATTTCCCATCTTGCTTAGTTTGGTTAAGCAGTTAGCAGATGCTTCCTAAAACAGGAAAACTGATAGGTCTAACAAATAATTCCTCTGGGCATATTAGTTATGGGCTGGCCAATACCATGGAACTAAAAGGAAGATATTTCCAAATCCAATTACGGTAAACATTATTTTTAAACAGTTGATGTTTTCGTTACTGAACGACTTCTTCCATTTCCAAATCCGGGTAACCTCTGCAATAGCATCTGTCAGAGAGCTTCACAGGTTCTACATATTCTGTGAGAAAAGGCTATTTCTTAATCCATTCCTTGCTCTGTTAACTTTGAAAGGTATACAATATTTCCCTGCTATTGCAGAATGAGACAATGTGAACAGAAAATCCTAATTACACCATTTCTATATACTTAATTATTTTTTGGCTTTACAATGAGACCTGTTATTCCTCTTAAAGATAAACAGTTGATACTATAATACAAAAAATAATGTGGATAGTTAAAAACATAGCCCTACCGTCTTTTCTCTTTTTCTTTTCCCTCTCACTAAACATGTACAAATTAATTTCCTTTCTCCCCATGCCACCAATACACTTCCACTGACAGAAAATATAACCCAAAACAATAAAATATATTGTCAGCACTATTCTATGGATAGAAGTGGTTTTGGTCCCTCTAAATACCATCATGAGACTGATGAAAAAAGATGTTTTCCTTATTCAAGTGCAGTTGAAGGCCCCAGGGAAACATAACCTGTCAACATACAGGCTTGGTTGATTTCTGTGATTTAAAAAAAATGAAATAGTTATACCACTATACTGCTTAATGCAGAAACATTTATACTTTTAAAAAACGGATTGCACAAGTATAATTTATTTCTTTTCTGTGTGGCATAACTCCATGTTATAAAGAGCTGCTAGACCACAATAGCTTCATCCACCTTTGGTGACAGCTGGTGTCATACCATACGATAGTGAAGTGATGTAGCTAAAGCTGTACAGTCTCTGTGTATAGAAAACTAGCACTGCAGTAAAGTCACCATGGGCAGGGCTACTCTGCTGGGAGAGAATAGGCCTGAAGTCTAAACCAGCCAAAAGGGTTTGAAGCCAGGATTGCCTGACTGCTAAGTTAGAATCAGTCCAAAGGCATGTTTGGACAGGAACAATATCCTGTTGCTGTCTTCTCTAAATCTGACTTTGACTGCAACACGTGCAGTTGACCAGCTCCATTCTCCACTTACAGTGGTTTTAGTAGTATCAGCTGTGCTAGTGGACTGGTGTTTGTAAAGGATTAGTTAAGAAGTAACTGGCAGTCATTTTGTAGAAGATGAACATGAGAGTGTGACAAAGATGAGACAGAGAAGCTGTTTATTTAGTAAAAGATGCCATCCCTCAAAAATCAGAGAAAGAATCTTGATGTGTAAGGACAGGTATCATCTGGGCAAGGCTGGATGCTCCAAGGCAATAAGTATCGTTTGAAATCCCAAGTCCCAGTAGTTGTTGGTTCTTGTCAATCTGGGTCCAGATTTTTGTCGGGTTATGTTCACATATGTCCTTACATGACATGTCAACAGTAGAAGACATGCTTATGGACCTGCTGGGACCGGGAGTCCAGCCACAGCATGAGGATGAGTGGAACCACCCAACCAGCTGTGAGAAACGGAGAAAGGAAGCCTCAGCTTGCCTTGCTTCTTTTTCAGGCAGCCTTTGGACCCAGCTGGATGCCATAGAGAATGTCAAGGCATAGAATGGGCCTGTGGCTCTGCAGGGGCTGGGGGGCGGGGGGGGGGCACTGGGGGCAGCCCCAGCCCTGGACATTGGGATGGGACAGGCCGAGGTTCAGTGGGGTCTGTGGCCAGGCTGGAGCAGGCCGAGCAGGGCCTCAGGGCCCTGACACGGGAGTCGCCTGATGGACCCAGCACGTTACCCTTTGCCCTCAGACAGGCTCCGGGAGCCAGCCGAGCAGGGCTCGCATGGCTGTGCTGACTCGTACGGGGAGCAGAGTTCCAGCAGAAACTGCAGAAGATATTCTAGCTCTCCAGGTTGCACAGCTGACAACGTTTAGTTTCTCTTTTTTCCTTTTTTTAATTTTCTTTGGTAATATTTTTCTTATTTTACTCTTATTCCAGATGCATCAAGAACAAATACCAGTGACCCACTATGTATCTCCTCACTGCCCTGAACATCCTTGGGGTCACTAGGAATGGAAGACTTGCCAGGGGACTGCAAGGTTGAGCCTGGGGTGGGGAAAGAACACAGAGGAAATAGCAACACAGGACTAAAATTTTACCAAGCTTCTTCTTCTATGTTATAAGCCTTTTTTTTTTTTTTTTTTTTTTTTTGCCT
>JAVJGI010000062.1:27441889-27503353 GCA_035590275.1 Ibycter americanus | reverse complement strand
CTCTGACTTGAGGTCTGGAAAGGGGAAAACACAGAAGAAAAAGGAACAGATGAAAAGAAAGTCCACTTCCAAGATGGGAAGGGAAAGATTACAACAGGCATTTGGAAAGAGACTGGAAAAACTCATAAGTAAAACTCTCTTTGAAATATTAGAGCTGCTTTGTCTGAAAAGATTGGCATAGAGAATGGAAATAAAATCCAAATGAAAGCCTTTGTACATATCCTATTATTTCATATATTTAGCCGTAAGACTTTAGAGATGAAATAGCCCAAAGAAAATATGTTGGTAGAGTATTTCATATGGTTTAACAGCAACAGAAAGGATCTGAATGATTCAAAAAGCTTATATAACTGTTTTGTTTTATTCATTTACATAAATCACATTTACCGTAGGTGTTTTATTCAAAATAAAGTTTTGAGAAAATAAATTGAACAGATGAACCTAGGCAAACCTGGTGATTTTTTCATGAGTAGTGTTTGATGATAAAAGCATAAAAGCATAATGTGGTATCATTTCACCAAGGCACAATATGGATCATCCATATGGAGCAGAAGTTGATAATACTGCAAAGAAGCAAAAATAAACAGAACAGATGTACTTGTAAAATCAAGTCTGCACCCACCCTGAGTACCTGTTTCTTTGTGTAGAAACTTCTACAAGTTTTGTTGCATGACTCTGTCCCATGGTGTAGCTGGAACAGGAAATAGTTCATATCTGCTTCAGTGAGCACTCGGCTTTATTATCTGACCATCGCGGAGTGCAGAGCTCTCACTAGCCCCAGTGTGGGTATCTGCTCATTCCTCATGGTGCTGAGAAAGACGGAAAGGGAATTAATTTTATTTTATATCATTCCTCTGCAGCCCTCATGTAAAGGGACAACTTGCGCCAGATTCAAAAGACCTTAGGTCTCAGGTACTTCTTTGGATGAGTGGAAATATATCCCTCATAATGCACTGCACTGTGCGGAGCCACGTGGAGTCTCCTGGGGTACAAGAAGCTCTGCTGCTTAGACTCACTTGGTCTGACTCTTTGGAAATACCATAAGTTTTCAAACCTTTGCTTTACATATCCTAGAGAAAATGAAACCATTTTCCTTCACTTGTGAAATGGTCACCTGTTTTTTTCCTCTCAGCAAATAAGACATCAATTCCTTGTACAACATAACTCCAGCCCTCATGCCACGGTGTGTCTCCCATGCACCTAAGCAGACGGAGCAGTTCTGCTGAGGTGTACATGTGTTGATTATCGATAATCAAAACAGCTGGGCAAGATTCAGTTTTGGCCTGGCTGGGGCTTGTCATGACTCAGTATTGGCCTTGTGGTTATGGAGGTCCAATCACTAATGCCTCCTAGCTGACGCCTCCTAGCTGACGCTGAGGTTTATTCCTCCACTGTTGATCAGCTGCCTATCCAATAGCTCCAATAGCTGTTTCTCTTCTATATCCTTTGCTTAATGAAGGCTTGAAAATGTTCTCTCCCCCTCTCATTCTCATAGGTGCCATATTGCTGCTCCTTTAAATGCTGATGTATTTATAAGCACGCTGTACCGTTAAAGCATACACCATTGTACTTGAAATAAAGTGACTGCAAGTTCTGTTATATGTTTATAAATGCTGCATAAAGTACTTAAAATTATATGAAAAGCTCTCAGCAGTTGTTTTCTTCCTTTTTAAAGACCGTCTCCCCTATTCCATCAGTAGAACAAGACACATGTGAATCAGCAGCTCAGCAGTTTGGTGGAATAAGCACTTACGAACCAGATTTTTTAAAAGTGAGCACACAACAATAGGTTCTTCATGCCATAGCAGAGCATATCATGTGGTCAACATCTGGAATATACCATACATGGACTCTGATTTAATCAAGTAGTCACCCATCTGCTGCTTTCTCAGAGTGAGGAGAATAAATAGCATGCCACATCCCACACACTCCAGCTGTCCCCAGCATCCAGTGTTCTGCAGTTCTGCTAAAAATAAAAAAGAAACTTTACTGTATTTCAACAAAGATTGCTAGTTAAAAAAGAGAGGGAGACAGTGCGCAGTAAAGAGAGCTGTTTAAGAGTACCTGTAAGCATTTAAAAATTAAGAAGAAAGTTGTGTTTTGTTTACAAGTTCAGTATGAGTGAAGAGTGTGCTGCTGTGGCAAAGAAAGCCAACAGGATGCTGGGCTGCATCAACAAGGGCATCACTAGCAGAAATAAAGAAGTCATTATCCTACTCTACTCAGTGCTTGTCACACCCAGAATACTGTGGTCAGTTTTGGTCCCTGCTATGCAAAAAATGTGTGGACAGGCTGGAGAGGTATTCTGTGACTCTATGATTGAAGATTACCTTCTTTTCAAGCACTGCCATATATCTTGCCAGCATTTACATCATGCTTCAGACAAGTCTGTTTTTTTCAGAAGGTATTCTAGTTATTTCTCCTATATTCTGGTGCTGATGTGTTGATATGCAGTGGTATCACTATAAATGGATCACTGAGTCCACAATTACTTGATTGAAACTCAGTAATAAAGACTTTGCAACTTGCAGCATTACTCATTACAAGTCTCCTAGGATGAACCAGTTGAACAGCACCCCTAACTCCGCTGTGGTAGTGTGGGCAAGTTAATACAGAACATTAGGGACTGACCCTTCATTCACCTGGACAGAAGAAAGATCTAAGGCAGCATATCTTTCTGGGTTTCCATGGAGGAAAATTATAGGCAGACCATTAGTAAGAATCCAGACTGGGGATGTTAATAAAAAGATTAGGTGTAGTAGACAAATAATAATTCTCCACTCCATCTCAGGTGGTTGGAGACCTAATTTATTTTTTTTCACTCAGCTTTAATATTCTTGGAAAGAGGAGTCTAGAGTATAGCAGAAAGTACTCTGTTTGGAGCAAGCCAGGATAAGCAAAGATATATTTTTTATGAGATCTAGTTCTAAATTGTTTACCAATTTAACTAATTCATTGCAGGCAACCAACAAAACTATAACAAATGTATTATTTTAAAAATACACTTTGGATCTGCATTGCTTTCAGAGCAAATACCATAAAGCTGATATTACTGTCTTTCTAGTGCAACCCAATGTCTTGGTAAGTGTAGCAGGGCCTTCTATTTTCAAGATATATCCACTCTGCATCAGGTATGTGGCTGCAGCCCACAGAAATATGTATGTACTTCAGATTAGTTAGCTTAGAGATTAAAAGCCTAAAATCCAGCACAGGTTCAGCCCCTAAGATCACACCCCTGGCTCCAGATAGCCTTGCGCTTCTAGGGCTGAAGACTGTTCTCTTGTGCTTTCAGCGTACTGGTGTCAGGGCCAGTTTGAATGAAATACACATTATTTCTATTTTCTAATCATAGTGTAGACGTAGCCAGAATCATTTCCTTATTTTCTCCGATACTGAAATGTGCTCATAGATATGAATATGAAACCCTGCTTCTATACCTTTTCTGGCTTTTTCAACCTGAGCATAGGGAGTGCAAACTAGTGCGAACCTACAATAACACACTACTGTACCAGTTCAGGCCTGTAAACAACACAATTATGGTAGCATGGTGCTGTCTGGAACTAGTGAGCTCCACTGATGCCCCACTGAATACATCTTTACTGCCCCTGGACCCACACTCACGTGAATAGACGCAGTGCGGGAGTTTCTGAGCGGCAGTCTCCAGCCATGCACGGGTGAGTTCATGCACATACAGCCATCATGCCTCTATATAGCCTCATCTAGGGCTGAATCTGGAAAAAAAGAGGGACAATTACTAGTGGCTGGACCTGGATAAAACCGTCTGAGAATTCAAGATACACTAAAAGTTAGTGTATGAATCAAGACACTAGATAGAAATTCAGTAGGAACAGTTTTGCTCATGTATTATTGGCTAGTTCTGCCCACCCTTCATGCATTTCCTTGTTTGCTTGCCTCCCTTATAACTGTGCAAAAACTTTGGGACTACACAGAGCAGGAAGATTAAGAATGTCACATGATGCAGGAGGGGGAAGGTACATAACACCACCATTACTGAACGGGGATGCCTAATGACATCAATCCTCCACGGGCATGGTACACAAATTTCTTCAGCAAGTCCTCCTATAACTACCTATATATGCTTATATTTTATCCAGCAACATGTGTATTTTACATTACATCATCACTAGCTCAGAATAAAATTTCCAGAGAATAAAGTGTGTAACACAGTTTTGCCATGTTCTAACTGCATGCCTCAGCTGCTGTGAAGAATATTTTGAAGGATGGCGAGGGCTGTGACTAGGACACCCCACTGCATAACTGCATTGCAGTCTCTATCACACTCAGAATGAGAAGAACATAGACATGATGGCTTTTTATTTCCTAGACAAATAATTTAGCTACTAAGCTATTGCACAAAAAATAGGTAGTGCCTCCAACAACCAATGTCACTTGAAGCTGATCAGAGTCCTGTATGCCTATTCCCTTTTGTGGGTTCATTAGGGATGGAGTTCAGATTCCTAACTGGGATATACATCCCCACGAATTGTTGCTGGGATATTAGTGCTTTATTTCCTGGAAAAGATGCTTTGGACAAATTTAAGCAGTAAAACTTAAGTGCAGCAGGAACACTCAAGCTAAAGATAAGGGTACCTAATAAATTCAGTATAAACCCAAAAAGTAGTTGTCCTGGAGTGCTACATGGAACTTAAATGAGAACTTAAGTCTAACACAGGTAGGATTCTAAAAATCTGTACCTTGACTCACACTGTAGAGTTATTATGACGATGTAATGGAAAATAGGATGGCATTATCCAGGACAACATGTAATTCCAGGAAAGTATTTTTCTCTAGCAGAAGAAAAACAACCAAACTTCTGACAGATGTTTAGAGGATTCTCAGCCTTGTACAAACAAGTTATTATTGGCATTATCTAAATGTACTCATATGCCACCCTTGAAGTGTGAACACCCTTGCTAGAATTAACAATGCATTAGTCAGAAGCATAAACATGGAGGTAATTAAGAGGCCCAACCTATGACTAAGTCCTATCCACCTTTGGGTCTTTCTTACCAGGTCATTTATCATTAGCTCCGGTTCTACTTAACATCAGACATATAGAAACTACCATCTGAACTTTGTACATTCCCTGTCTTCAAGGATTTCTTCTTGCAGCAAAGATATTTGCCATCTGGTGAACCTCCATACGCACAAAATTATAATTAAATTGCCCCTGGTCCCTTGCATTCTGTTTGTCAGAATGTTCTCTGAAACAGTCATGGAGTGTTATAAAGTTGGGTTTTATAAAAACAATTGGTTTGTTTGTTTTCTACACTTTTTTAAAGAAGTGGCACAATGAACAGCATTCTAGCCTGTTTTTAAGTTCACAAGAAGTAAATGCTACACTAGTATAAAATTAATTTGAAGATATTCCATTAATTCAGGTTCTAAAAGTCTTACTGCTATTTCTCCCTTTTGAGCCTTAGCCCTGCACAAACTCCTTGCAGAGATTCCTAGAAGGGCATTGCACCTCTGAAAGCAGGAAATAATTGGAAGTAAGTTTCTGCCTTAAGGAAAACCTGAAACCTCTCCATGAATTATCAATACACAATTTTGTGTGGTCCTGAAATGTAAAGTAGACCATATAATGATAACTGATGGAGGGACTTCAGTCCTGGCTATGAAAGACGAATAAAGAATTCATAGTAAGTGTTTTATTCAATTACATGGCCCTTTTTCTTTGCCCAGAGAATACAAATGACTAGAGATGTATATTGATTTCCCATTGTCTTTTTTACTTTGGAGACTGATTGTGATCAGCATGAGATAAGTATTTTTTACTTAATGTTTGAAATCTGACTCATGCTGGCTTTATCAGAAAAATCATAATGCATTGTTTCTCTCTCCCTGAATGAATGGCTGCTCTTATAACCTACAGAGCAGCATAATGAAACCATTTTTCTCTTTTCCAGGCAAATAAATGTAACAGCTAAGATATTTCAGATTAATTCTATGCCTTTTCCTTTTTGCATCACAGCCCTTTTGGTGTGAGTACGAGGTGCTTATTGTTCTGAGCCACACTGAGACTCCTGCACCATTAGGTAGGGCTGGGGAGAGGAGACAGGGAAAAGTGTTCATCCCCATCACTTTTCTCACATTACCTCAAGGTAGCTGGAGGTATCTGCATAGTCTTTGCTGTGACAGTGTGATCAGACCTGGCTTAATTGCTTCTATATCACAGCTTAGATAAGGAGGTTTGAGAATCTCATTCCTCTGATTTGGTTAAGTATCACCTTCTGTAAAATAGACTAACTGCCTTTATGGATCACTGCCACACACTGAAGAGAAGTACTTGTAGCAGCAGCAGATGGAGACATTTTTCTGCCAACCAGACTTCTGTGCCCCAGGTTATGCAAGGGACTGGCCTTCACGTCGATATCAGTATAGTTTCCTCATTACAACCTGGCAGATAGATGAAAGACAGCCCCACAAAAAAACCCAGTTAATTTTCTGACTTTGGTTGTGACAAGAGGGTGTCCATCACACAAGAGGATGGGGTACATGTCATCTGTATGCCAGGATTGCTGCTGAGTTCATGAATTTGCACAATCCTTGCTGTGCACACAATGTGGCCTTTGCCAAGGTCGTGTTCCTGCTCCTTCACTAAGAAAAGCTATTCCTCCTAAGTCCATTTCTAGACCCAGCTCCCATCCCTGAGACCAACTTCCTCTGCACTGTTAGCTGTCACAAGAAGTTGCCATTTCTTTCCCATGGGGATAGCTTCTGGTAAATGCAGTCAGCACTGCCTCATGTTCCCCATCCTGCACCGAACAGACCCTCAGTCTGCCCATCTCAGTCTGCTCTGTCCAAACAGCATCCCTTAATGTCTATGCTGAAAATACTTTAACCTGCCAATGGTACATTGGAAGGTTGTCAAGATGTGTGGTTTATATTGTCTAACCATTAACATTTATTAGTAAGCACATAGGATTTCCCAGGGACTCTGAAGCATAGGCTTAGCTGCCTAAAAGTCCTCAGATTCTGTAAAGAGCCAACAGATTCTCAAACCCTTTTCTGTTTTTCAAAACTGGCAAGAGCACACGGAACTGCACACCCATAGCTGGAATAATCTTCCCTATTACAAAGCAGACTAAAAAAAAATGCAGAATTTTGTATTCACAGGAATTTGCCTACTCTTCTAAGAAATGCAAACACAAAAGCTGTCCATGCTCTATTTTTCTCACTACCATTAAAACACCTACCACATTGTTACTGGTTTAGTTGCAAGGAATTAGCTATACATTTCAGGCACATTTTGAAAACCAGAAAAAAAAATAGTCTTCACATGCACTGAATAAACATCTTTTGCATGAATATCTTACACTTCAGTTGCCTCAATACAGTAGAGGTTTATTGACTTACTTCAAGCTACATTTGAATGATTGCTTCATATATTATGATATGCAACATTACATCCTGTTTCTTTTCTATTTCTATAGCCCAAAGACTTATTGGAATCGGTGTGTTTCAGACTCATAAAAAATACATGACTTCAAAAAAAGATTATTATACAAAAATCCACCAACCTTGAGAAACTGCAGAGGTGGGGGATTTTTGTGCTGGAATTCATTCTAGTTCCCTAACATTATTCGTATGTATTTTCAGTTTGAAAGTACAATCTGGCAATTTATAATAAAGAGCCATGAAACAGCTTTCCAGCAAGGAATTAAAAAAAAATTAAAAACTCCCAGAAATCTGGATGTCTGATTGCAAGTGAAAGTAATATTCTTCAGAGCTGGTGGAGAAAGAATTCAAATAATGATCTCTGGTATATAAGGACTCTGCTACTTAGTCAATAAAAGATGGGTAATCTTCTCCCCAGAGATTTGCAATATGAACAGAAGATAACCAAAGTAAAATGTTTTACATGATGCTATTGTGTATGATTATTGAGCGAGCCAGAGAGGCAGATGAGAAGCAGTACTCCAAAAGGGAAATATTGTCACTAAGAGAGAACTGTCAGACTATTGAGATGGCTGTCTCTTCCCAGCAGCTGAGTGGTAGGGTATTGATGAATTGGAGGGCAGAAGTAGGGCTTAGATCAAAGCAGTAATCAGAATTAGTAACAAGGCAAAATACTGCTGCATTACAATGTAAGCTCCTCCATCCCCAAACATTCATATTTGATATTTTAATATAAAATTTTACAGTCAAGGAAAAAAAAGATGTACTTCTTTTACAGATATATATAAGTGCACCTATTTGGTGCTGGTGTTGAATATAGAAACTAAGAGCAACCTCAATTAGTACTTGAGAATCAGCATTCCAAAATACAGTCCCTGCACTAAACTAAAATTTTTCACAGGTTTTGTTTTTATTTCTTTCTTTTTCTTCTTTTCCTCAGCACAGAGAAACTCAGAAAAATATAAATGTTCTTATTTTGTGAGGGACTCCACATCTCTGGAAAAAAGTAGTATCTAAGGCTCATGCTCTTTAACAAAACTCTTATAATGTTCTGAACTAGTTCTAGTGGAGTGTCAAAGCTGGGGACATACAATTAGGTGTTTGCACAGGAGGACGAAACTGTCAAACTAAGAAATGGATCATTGACTAATTTCCTGCATTTAAGCTTTTTCAAAAATTGATATAAGGCTTTGAAGGAAGCATGAATTGTTCCTAATCTTGTATTGCTCTTAACTAATAGTCACACCAAGGCAAAATTGAGGTACAGCTATAGCTTACCATGCCTCCAATGGCCTTTGCTCCCTGTTTATGTTGCTGACCCATTCCGTTGGATCAGCATCTTATGAAAATCACTCTCTAAACTCAGATTAGACCAAATTAACACAGTTGATTTAAACATGTAAAGTAGGCCTTTCCTAGACCAGTGTGCTTGAATGGAAGTGGGTTCAGGAGCGTACACAGTAACCTTCAACAGGACCTTACGAGTCAACGTAGCTATGGCCAAAAGATGATGTGTGGACGTATCCCATGAGGCCAGTCCTCTGGAATAGACATCCTTTTGAAGTGCATCCTGTTGAAGCTGGGCTACTGTGCAGTCAAGTCACCTACTCAGAGAGCAATCATGAAGAACCACAACTTTGGGTTTGTGATATACATATTAGGAAGGTTCACAGGTGGCTTCCAGTCTTCTGTTATTATGATTACCTGATGTTTGAAGTTATCTATTCAAAAAACAAGAGACCAGAACACAGACTGGAGATGCAGGAGGTGCTTCTTCTTAATTCTTTCTTCCTCATCTATCAAAATGAGGAATTTTAATTTGAACACCCTGAAACTAAAGTAGGAGGATAGGTGCCTAGATGCCTAGAGATTAGTGGCAGAGCTCCAGGGGCCTTTACTGGTTTTCTAATATTAAAAGTCAGTTAGCTTTTGGGCATGTAGGGAATTTGGCAAAACTTTTGTGAGTGACCCTATCTGACTGAGGGGCAAGATTCAAAAAGGCAGGGAAGTCCATTAGAGACTTCGCTCACACTCCTCAAAATGTCATTATTTTAACAACATTTTCAATTCAAGAAATTGAATTAAAATCAATGAGTCATTTCTCATCAAAGATGTATTAAAGAGCACTCAAAGATGTTTAGTAACAGGTGTTTTAGAGGTAGTCCTGTGTATTACTCAAAGCCCAAATACTTCTCCAAAGCATAATTAAAAAATGCTTAAGACCCTTAAATGTTTTACAGAAAGGATAAGCATTCTTACTATGGAAGCATTTTTTTTTCCATAAAATTGCTCACATGTATCCAGTCACTTGTACAGATTTAGTAAAGTATAAGAGCAAGCAAAATATTCAACCCGTATATCTGCACAAGTTTGGTGTCTTTCAAGGAGACATCACTTCCTTGCCAAATAAGCTGAACTTGCAGTATAACTGTTTCTCTCAGGATTGGTATATAATGAAGTACAAACTCCATTGGGAATTGGTTTTGCTGCTGGAATTCAAACCAGAACAAGCAGACGCTAGGGTGAGATAAGAAATACTCCTGCTATGCTCCACGGCTGTATTGTATGTCTGCAGCATGCAATGTGTGAAATAGTCGTTGGCCTTCCAAGCATA
This sequence comes from Ibycter americanus, assembly GCA_035590275.1. Taxonomy (NCBI): domain Eukaryota; kingdom Metazoa; phylum Chordata; class Aves; order Falconiformes; family Falconidae; genus Ibycter; species Ibycter americanus. The sequence goes on along the minus strand of JAVJGI010000062.1, from coordinate 27,493,317 downwards.
GGCGATGTGCCAACAAAGCTCTTGCATGTATCTTTGTGTCTTTGCTGTCTAAAGACTATGGTTATATGCTTCATTGAAGGAAAGGATCCATGGGAGTGTGGAGCTCATTATGTGGACGCTACAGGTAAGGAGCAGACGGGAAAGGGTGTTGCAGCATTCAATACGTGTGTGCTTCAAAATGGAGTGGGTACACAAATGGAGTGGAAATTTCAACATACAGTTTGTCTTGGCAAACCTCTGAACCTGGGACTTATTCTTGTCCATATTTAGCTGTTTTACTGCAATGCATTGGGAAGCTCAAAGTTTATTTTTTGTTCATACAACACCAACAACTGTAAAGCAAGATAGCTCACTTTTCCAGCTCAGTAAAGCAAATGTTATAGGACCTGTAGCAGCAAACATAAGCCCTAATGCTGCTATTAAAAAATAAACTGTGTTGTTTTTTTTGTTTATGTCCCTGAATTTTAATAAAAAATTAAACCAGTTTATTTTTTATATCTATTTATGTTGCTTACACCATTTCCATTACTGTAATATCCTTTAACCTTTTGTAATATTTTAAGGGGATGAGGGAGTTTTACAGGCAGAGGACTCAGCTGCAGGTTGTTTTAGAGCTAGACCTAACACAAACAGCAACTTGGAGTACACTTACCTAAAGAGATCAGACTTGTTTGTACTAAGCAGTGTCTGGACTAACCACATAAATGCAGCTATGCTGCTTCTGTAACCAAACCGAATTTCTAAAAAACATGTTGAGGTGTCTGTATCTTGAAATCAGCACCCCTGAAGGGGGACTGGGGGAGCCTATCTATACCAATAACATAATTCATGTATTTAGTACTAGCTCCCCAGTTATAAGCAAACCCGAATTTCTACCTACACTGCAATTTGCATAATTTGAGTAGTCATTTATAAGATGCTGACTACTACTCCTTGGCTTCTACTACAAGAAGAAAAAAAAGAAAAAGAAAAGAAAAAAAGATTTGACAGGAAGAGTTAAATATGTAAAGGAATGTATGAACATAACTGTATTAAACAAAAATATACTTGAAGGAATACCTTACCAGCGAAACAGCAGCAGTACACTTCCAACATCGAGATGTTGGTATTAGAAGTCAAGGTCTTCAGACAGGTGTTTTCTAAAATAACAAAATGTATTAGGTAATATTCCATAGCAAGTATAAATAGCTTGTTTTGTTTTGTTTTGTTCTCTTTATAATGCAGTCTTACCAGTCTGTAGTTGTAATCTAATTATGGATATGCTAATATTTACTCCTTTTTTTAAAAAAAAAAACACCTTAGTATTTCTGCAAAGTATACAGAACAGATAATGAGTCAAATTCTTGCTAAGAGGCACAGCAGTGTTTAAGTAAATCAGGTATGGAATGAGTTAAGTGATAGAGAAGGTAAATAATAGATAATGGTTTTAAAGGGAAATCAGGTCAAGAGAAGTTTGAGAAGAACAAAAAGATATGGAAAATATTAAATGCAAAATGGAAGAAAAAGAATTCAATGGGTGAGAAAGGTGTTAGGAAAATCTTAAAAAAAGAAAAAGTGGAAGTTATAGTTTCAAGATTTACAGAGAGGATCTGAAAGGCCTTATTTTTTATGTTCAGTTTGAGGCAACTTAAAATTGGGACTCCTTTTAAGAAAAAAAGTTGAAAACTAATGTTAAAAATCAGGTATTTTCAGAATCACTCAGGAAGACATCCTTATAAAACAAAAGAACCAAATTTGTTACGTAGTGGATAATATCTTCAACTAAGAACTGATCTAAAGAGAAAACTGGAAAAAAAAATTCAAAAGAATCTCTTCAGATGCATAGTAAACACAAACCAATATTGAAATATAAGGAAAGAAGGACATTAGATTACAAATTATATAGAAGATTGTAGAGAATATTGCTCCTAAAGTTCAGCTTTGTTCTGAGTAGGTAGCATGGCAGTCATTGAAAAGTGGGGGAAAAAATTTCCTTGAATGAATCAAATTCACTTGATTAACGTGCCTAAGTTGTGAATAAGCCTTATGCGTCTTAAGCATTTCCTAAAGCATTTGCTTAATTTATTGATAGAAAGAATTACTCACTTTTAAAGACCTTCAGTAATAGAACCTGAGTGATCAAGTTTGAACGTCTAAAGTAGACGTTAAGTTTTCCTTCTGGAAACTTTAGATTCACCAACCTCTTTCTGTTGATTGGGTAAGAAACATGGCCAAATATTTAAGAAAAAATGCTTCGTGAGGCATTTGAAACTTATGCACAAATTAGACAGAGTGGGATTTCACTTCAGATTTAGATTACTGTAAACAATGTACAAAATTCTGATGTTATCAGGCTTCTTAAACCCAGTTACATGCACAGATGAGGGAGAATTACATCAAAGGCAATATGTTTGACCATAAACAAGTGATGGAAATGAGAGATAAAATATAATCCAAAAAAGGAGCAGTATTTAACAGAGAGGTAGAACAGACAGGTTCGTTCGCTACTTGTAGTTGTCACTTTTGTAGTAGAAGATTTTTTTTGCTAAACAAATGTTAGTTTGAGGAGTCAATGTGCAGCCTGAAAGCATGTAGGTTGCAAAGCAAGTAAACAGTAAATAAGATGGCTAGTTATTGGTACCCTAACCAAGTAGCTGGTAATAATTTTTTTCAGGACATACCAACATGTAGCATTTTGTAATGTGAATTAAAAGGTATATGTACTCATTAAGATGATTTTATCAAAACTGGACTGTCAAGGTATGTTAGTTTCTCAGTGAGTTCACTCTGCCAAGCTTCCAAGCAGAATTTTTAATGGGACTAGCAGGAAGGAGCTTCTTTTTGTCAATCCCTTCTTTTCACTGTGATCTTAACATTTCCATAGTGGAAGTAGAACAACAAGGAAAAAAATCATCATATTCCTTAAAATGCTTTAAGCTATCAATAAACCATTAGAACATGAGTAGGCTGCTGATTACATAACCAAACTTGCAATGTGCACATTAAGTGTATTTAGAAAAAGATCTATTAACTACCAAATTATAACTAATTCTCTTCAGACAAGTAAAATGAATAGTTATGTCAGAAACCCAGTTAAGTTTCTACTCTGTAACACATAGTAATACAGTAGTTAGCTTTGGTAAACTAAAGTAATATAGTGTATTTTTAGTAGATATTGCACCAAAAGCATAGCTGGAGCGTGGAAGTATTTTAGGATGAAATATATTCTGATAACTAGTGCATGGCGAAGCTAACAAACAATGTTAAGACTTCCTTGTGATACATCACACAGTATCCATATGGTGATGCATAAGTTACATTAGTGATTCCAAATAAGATTAAACTGATCATTACAGACATATTAGATTTCATTCTCCACGTAATGTCACAGCAATTGTTCTCATGTTCTAAGAATACAATGGTATCACCAGCTGCATTAGAAGTTCTTGGTCTGCTGTTCCCACAAGTCTACACCCCATTTTTTTAGTTAGACTATTTCAAGATCAGAATGCCCTAAAGCAATGAAATGGAGAACAAAGGGATGAAAATCAAGCAAAGGTAGAATTATAGACAGTTAAAAATAGAGGGGGCGGGGGAAAAGATCATCTTCTTATATTTAAGTAGAGACTGCGGTAAGACAGGCTAAGAGAAGTAGACAAGGTAGCTGTACAAACTGGATGAAAGAAGGAGATGTTTTTGAGCAAGGGTCTTAAGCAGAAGTCTGAGGGAGCTTTGAAAAACAGCAGAAGAGCTTTGTGGACTCTGCAGATGGCAGGTGATAGGATTGTTCTGAGTCTATTTTGGTACAGAATTCCCATCGCCTTAGGAGCTCCACACACAGAACAGAATGGCTCTCTGTGTTCAAACATAGGCTTGCTCAATTTATTCTATATGAAAAAGCATTTGTGTGAAGACCCTCAAAGTCTGTAATCTAAGAAAAAACAAATACACTTTTACTGCAGCAGCTTAGAATTTTTTTAAACGTACTTTGTGCAATCTAAGTTGAAAATTGTAAGATGAGGCAGATGCCATTTAGTTCATTTCCCTTAAAAGAAACCCTAAAACTGAAATATATTGCTTAAGCAGCAGGCACCTTTTCCTTTTCAAGCTGCTGCTTATGCCTCAAGCAGGATGCTTATAGTCTGAGCATTTTTATTATAGTAAAAAAAAACATTCCGGAACAATGCCAGAGACTCCAGCAGCTGTGAGTCAAAACTAAATATCACATGGGTGGGATTGCCATAGTAACTAACTCAAATGCTTTAGATACATTAGAAAGGAGGCCACTCCTCAATTTACCTTTCACCTGAAGTATAAGTTGTGGTCACTTCCTGTGATGAAAGCTTACTAAAGAATATTAAGCCTATAATGTCTGCTTATAGGCATGTAACATTCCTTTGGTATTAGTGGCATTGTACCAAGAAAAAAAGGAGTAGTAGGTGTCTGAAAAGAAAGAGGCACAAAAAGTAACATGAGGTCCCTACTTCACTTCAGAACAGGATTAAGTTCTTATGTTTGCAGAAGGAAAGTGATCACTCATAAGAAAATAATGGCTGCCAACAGTCATACTGAAAAAAACCAAACTACCACCTTCAATAGCAGGTCTTGGGAAAGCAACAAAACCACAGTAGATGTCAAACACCACGACTCTGGTAAAACCTTTGACATTATCATGGGACAGTCTTATATGCATGTTGGCCCTGTGGGCATCAACAGACCAAGATGTCCCCAGACTATGTAAGACCCTGTCCTCACTGGTCAGGACCCCATTTCAGCTCCCCTAGGGCCATCAGTCCCTGCCCCAGCAGTGCCGCAACAGCACTGGTCTCCAGCACCGTCTTTGCCCTTATCTCCTTTTCCTCCCAGCTGGAGCCCCTGGCTGGCCCTGGCCCTGGTTCATCAGTTGCCATGGTGGGGGCTGTTGGTGGACTGAACCATCACCAGCCCCATGGGACTGTGCACCATGGGTGAGGGCATGGCCAGCACTGGGTCATCTTTAACTCTGGCTGCCCAGCCAAGAGCAACTTGATGGTCCGTACTGCTCCGGACAGATGCTGCCATGGAGACGGTGAACAACAGGCTGGATCACAACGCTCAGGAAGTAATTATCACTAATTCAATGCTAAAGTGGAAGATTACTTGAATACAGAGTGTTGTTCTTGGTTCAATTCTGTTCAATGTTTTCACTAACAATCTGGTTAATGCAATAAAAACCATGATTATTAGAAATTTACAGGTGCTACCTAGAGGGGAAGGACTACATGTTGCTTGGAAAACAGCATTAGAATTGAAAAGGGTCATGACTGCGTTTTAGAAAAAATGGGGTACAATTCACTACAGACAAGTGAAAGGAGCTGTGCTTAAGTAAAAACTACCAGATGAGGAAAAGGATAAAGAACATTAGCCTCTTAAGAAGAATTTAAAAGCAAGGGTTGAAAGAGAGCTGCATTGAACAACAATCCAGGTATAATGTTATTGTGAAGGCGGCAATCATCATACAGGAGTATATCTGGCAAGACATGTGAATGGACTCTTTCTGCTGCATCTGACAGAGAAGACCTGATCTGGAGTCTGGTGCGCAGGTGTGGGTACAGCATGGTGAGAAGTGGGCAGTCTAAAGGAAAGCAATGCAAATGGCCAGAGGCTGAGAAAACTTGATCTATGAGGACAGATTGAAAGAGCTGGAATTTCTTTCCCCTTAGAAGACTTAATAAGGGCATGATAAAAATCTTCAAGTACAAAAGTTTATTGTAAAAAGGCAAGAAGATACGTTCTATGTCGGCAGAATAATTTTTGACAAGAAAGAATGAAGCCGAAAATCTATCAAAAGTTAAGTAAAACAGAGTGCTAAATACTTTGGTTTGAGACTCGCCACCACTGAGGTCTCTAGGAATATGCTAGATAGCCATCTGTCAGCAACATGGTAACATGTGTAGTTAATCTTGTCTTGAGGGATGAACTGTATCTTGGTGATCCTTCCAGCAGTTTTTTAATGTAGCTATTGCCAAATCCAAGCAGATCTTTAACGGGAACATTAGCAGCATAGTAAGTACTGCAATATCCGTAGAACAAACACACACCATCTAGAAATATGGTCTCCTGAAGTTTCAGGTTAAACGTGTAGGACTGTCTGCATTTAGCTCTTGATGATGTTACATATATTTTTGGTTTATAGTTGTGGCTTCTACCAAATTATCAGTACAAGGTTTTTTGGAGAAACAGAAATTCATAGACATTTGAAGGCTAAAGAATGTCAGGTGAAGTATTATTGCTACAAAACCTCACGCCAGAACTAATCTGGAGGTAAGTTTCAAAGACAACTTCAATAGTATCTTGTGAAATCAAAGAAGAAAGGATCATAGCTACTCTATGCTATGAAGTTTATTTTTTTCAACAGTAGAGAAGAATGAAAGACTCGTGGAAGGACCAATATTAGCAAACAAATTAAACTTTAAAAAGGGTAAAGCGTACAATCCAGGGCAGCTGAGTTGCAACATTTAAAGTTTTGAACACACTGACCACAGAGAACCCTCTCTGCTTTTCACCTCAAAGACAAGAAGGCAGGTATCAAAAGTTCGATTCCTGCTTCTGGTATTCTTCTGGCCTCCAGATGAATGATTTATTACATTCTGAAAAAAAAACCCCAAAACAAAAATGCATGGGGTTTAGTTGTGTAAATAATACAAAACTGGCACAGTTTTTGGCATATATCTGACTACTAAACTGTGCCCTGTTAAGGGAAGACCTTAACCTGAGAAGGCCAGTATGAGTCCCATACCAGTTTCAACCACATTTGACAACGTGCTGTTGGTTTCAGAGAGTAAAGCAATGTATCCTGGTTTTGTGAACATGAAAAAAATCCATTGAAAAGCATAGCTGCAACAGCAGTGCACAAATTGTAATGATACTTTATAGTTAATGGTGGCAGAAATGTTAAAGGTAAGCACAGATATACGTGGGTCAATGCAGCTAAAGCAGCAATGTTTTAAAGGCAGGGACAGGAGACTGGGTAGCAGTTATACAGTGTATCAAGAGTAAGACCAAATGACACAGCCTATAAGGTTCAGTCAGAGACAGTTGTGCAGAAAGGAAGGGGGTGGGTTAAAAAAAGGACAAAAGCAACAGCTCATGTGTATGGTAAATCTCATTTGGATCAGAAAGGCAGCACAGAGCCAGCGGCAGGAGTAAGAATGCTCTGGATACATGCATTTAATCTGGACAGGTTGTGGTTCCAGATGGCCAAAAGACAAATCACATCCAGTGTGAACATTTTTAAATGTTTAATTTTATTAAAAAGTCCTAATGGAGCTTTCCTGAGCAGGAAATGGCATGATCACTGCTATGCACAGCTCCAGGTGGAAAAGAGTGCATTGTTGTCATTTTTATTTTGAGTGAAGTCCTCCTGGTGTGGAGCAGCTGCGTGGTCCCTAGGCGTCCTGAAAGGTGGCACTCCAACAGGATGTCTGGAAACACGGATGTGGGTCCCAGAAGGGGCTGCTCAAACCAGCCCTGCACAGACGGCTGGGAAAGTGCTAGTTCCCATGTTGGTCACCAGCCTTCACAATGCCAGCTTGGAGGCCAGTCTGTCAGAATTTAAAACTGCCTTCACAAAAGGTATGAACTTTATACATGAGAGGGGTAGGCAGCCTGCAAGCTACCCAGCAGGGATGCTTTCCAAATATGATCTTAGGCATTATAGAAAAAAAAAAAAAAAAGAAAAAAGAGGTGTTTTTATTACTAACATAGAAGTTCAGTTTTAAAATGCAAAATATGAAAACATCTCCATTGAACAAAGCTTTTTAAAAACAACTTACTTCACAGAGGGCACTAGCCAGAGTGTACTAGATATTTAAATTAGCACCATGATCCTTCCGGGAATTTTCTAAGGGGAAAAAGTTATTGAGAAAAACTTACTTAGAGTTTTTGCTGGGTTTTTTTTTTCATTCCTTTCTACACTCTCTAAACATGTTCTTTTTCCTGCTAATTAAAGACCAATATATTGCAGCTTAATAGCTGTCCACGATTCACTGAAAAAGAGAATGAGCTGTCTTATTCTACATAAAATCATCCATGAACCTATCATCCCATCACCCTTTATTTTTAGAAGTAGGCTTGACAGCTCCTCTTCTGGGCCGTGCTGGCAGCATGTTAGATCTCGCGCCTCTGTGCATTGCACCTTGGGCATTACCAGCACAGGGGATGCAGAATGCAGGACATTAAAACAGAGCTGGGCAGAAAAAGGGTAAGAGCCCAGACCATTAAACCTCACCAACTGGCCACATCTGCCTGAGGAGATTTCTAGAATTACCTTTAATTACTGGTAACACTGCTGTTGTCAGGAAGAGGAGAAGAATATGAGATTTGAAGCCCTTAGCCCCAAATGTACTTTGCAGCTGGCAGGTAAAGCACAAATTCCTTTTCAAAAGCCAGTAGCTACTTGTGGAAGGGCTTTGTCCTTTCTTTTCATGAGAAATGGCTACCAGGTTCCATAGAAAGTTACTCAGGAGAGTTTTAAAGCAACATGGGATACAGGTATGCGAGGCTTCAGCTTGTAAGGGTTTGCTTTGGTGTTTTTACCAGCCTCTAACTTGAACAGAAGGAGATGTCAGGAGGCTACCAGGTGTGAGGAGGAACATTGTTCTCACATACCAGCACAGTACCTCTGTGTCTTCCTGGGACATAACATTACAGACCTCTTTTTATCTAAGCTACTTGCAGTGCCACTCCATTAAATAAAACCAAACTGCCCTCACCACAAGTTATTCAGTGCCAACATTGAATAAATATAAACCCACAGTACTCCTTTGAGGACATGGGTCAACCATTCAGCTGTTCAGTCATATCTGCTAAACAGATGTGAAACAGTGACAGTGATTTGCCTACATCACCTTAGTTACTTAACAATCAGCCATGAATCTCTTCCTATAAGATGTTTTGCAACAAGTTAACTTCTAAATTAACTTGTAGATCCATTACACCCTGGAGCTTTGTTTATATTAGAAATGCCTGAGAGGTGGTGATTTTCCGTTATTTTTATTTATGAATACCATGGATTGCAAGAGAAAGGGGAACAACATTGAACAATAAATGAAATTAGGGAACAGTTAGCATCGATCAGTTCTTGTCTGTTGCCAAGGGCAATCTTGATGTGTCTCATTTTAAATTCTATTGAGCAAATTAATGTGTAATTTCCTTATCATGAGCAGTGGCTGATCTAAAGAAGCTTCAAGAGGTAAGGAGTGCTAATGGATCTTGAAATTGGATCCTAGCCATGGCAATGAGCCTGGAGCTGAGCATCACCGTTAATGGATGGTCTATGAGTACACAGCGAAGAGCTAGCACGCTGGTCATAGGCACTTCTTTATGCTGTATTTTTTGTATCAACAATTCTTGTCTTTAGAGCATCTCTGCCTTCTTTCAGGATTTTTTTTTTTTTTTTTTTAATGCTGACAGGGTTATTTGTTTGCTTTGCCTCTCCTTCTCCTGTTCCCCTGTACTCTTCCTCCTTTGGTTTATTTTTAAAGGTACCTAAAATACATTTGAAGCGTTTTAGGAATCATCTGTGCCAGTTTCTGTGTGTGACCAGACAAGCATGTGTTCAGGCATGCACACAAACATACCTGACTGCTGAACTGTCTTATTGTAGTATATTTGTGCTTTGGTGAAGCAAAAAGAACAGGAGAAAGAAGAGGGAATATGCTGTTAATTACCATCTCTTGTTACAAAACCAAAATCATGTCTCTCTCTCTCTTTTTTCTTTCTTCTTTTTCCTTTTTTCTTCTTTCTCCTTTTTTTTTTTTCTTTTTTCTTTTTTTTTAAAATATATGATAGAAAGCAGATTATACTGGAAGTCCATGTGTATGTCAAATACTTGTTGTTATCTTTGCAGAGTCTATTCAATTGGACTGGTTTGTGTGACCGGAAATAATTTTGCTTCCATTGGCAAGCTAAGGGGCTTTAAAACCTCACATGGAAGTTGGACTTTTCATAAACTCTTCAGAACAGTCACTTCTGTGCAACTGGACTTCTTCAAAGGAACTAATAAACAGGAATGGCTTCTACAATTTTTTTAATAAGCTTGATTTACAAGCACTTTTTCACAATATCACCATAAATGGTTTTCCTACTAAGAAAAGTTAAAGCAATTTTCTTCTGGTTTTGGAGTTCTTTTGTTTGTTCCTTTCTTTCTTTTGGAAATGCTAAATGCTTTTCCAGATTCCTCCACAGAATAAAAAGCTTAGAAAAGGCAGAAGTTTCAGCTCCAGTAGAATCCAAATGGAATTATTTGATATCCTGCATACAGAAACCCACCTGCCAAGAGCAAACACCGGGATAACAAACAGCAGTTATGAGGAAAGTTATTTAAGAAATTAATTCACATGAATTCCTGTCACCCAGTGTATATCCAAGTGCAGAAGCATAAAATAAAGGAAAAAAGGGAGGAGAGAGAATGCACAAATGTGAAAGAGAGATGAGGAATGTTGAGGCCTGAGGAGGGAAAGAGTGGGAGGCTACAGAAATGGCTTTGGTGCACAGCACAATCATCAGCTTTGATTTTCATTGTGCAATAGGATTTCCCTGGCCTTACTGCAGAATTTGCTCAAGCCTCAGTATATCTGCTGTGTACAGAAAAGAACTGATGACCCTATTATCCAAGCATGATTCACAATTTTCATTGAGAAATTAATTTTTGACTTATCTGGAGAGGGTAGCTTTTGTGATTACATTTTGCTGTGATGTAATTTTACAAATGTCACATACAAACTACAGTGGAACTGCTACCTCTTTTACCACTGGTAAATGGTAAGTGCCACCATTATCAAAGTTGATTTATGCATGGTTATAAATGAGAAGCTGATCAATATTCTTTTTCACTAATTCATAATAGCCACGCTTTTTTATATTTTCTTTAAACATAGCCCAGAGAAGTAGGTTATGTTTAAGTGGAATGTGAGACCATTTCCATGCAGAAAGAAAGAGCGTACAGATGAATCTTTGCTCAACTAAAAGTAGTCTTGGAAATTTTCTTACCTGTTTGTACTACTGATCAAAATTATGCCCGTCCAATACTTTTATTCTCTGCAACTGTCATTCCTTATTGGTTATTGTTACCAGCAATTATTCCCTAAGCTTTCTCTCCAGGACCTTCTTTTCTGATGTCTCAACTTCCAATTCTGTCAGGAGCCTTGTTTCATTAATAAACTATTCATATCCATTTGTCTTCCTGACTACTCCAGCTCATGCTTTTGTAACTATTGCAAAGATTGCTTACTTCTATACTTTCAGTTCTCTCTAAGCCTCTGTTTTTTCTCAATGAATAAAAGTTGCAGTTCTGGTGATTCACTCTTTGGCTGACTATAGAGAAACACCCTTTGTTTTCAGTGGAAGAATCCAAAATGATACAAGATAAACTTGTGGCCCAGAAAGAAAAATACATAGCTAATATGGGAGAACGATTCACTGTTGAAAGCAAATACCTGATAGGTGAAGGAACTGAAAATCCCTGAGACAGAACAGCACAGTTCTGTGTGGAACAGACCCCTCGGGGCTGTGGAAACTACAGTGAAAAATTTGTGTAGGCATTTGCTAGGCGTCAAGATTTATATTCCTGGTTTCCTAGAATTCCTAAAATAATCAATCTCTAGTTGTTCCAACAGCTCCTGAGTTCACTTAGAAAATTTTGTCCTGACTGGATAAAGATAAACACTAAAGTTTTAACAAAATCTAGAACAAGATTAGAATTCAGGCTTCAGTCTGACAAAACCGAAACTTATTGGAAATAAGCAACAGTCAGAATAACACAGCAGAAAAAAGAATTTGAGTTGATGAACTTTTCTTGCTCCCTTTCCTGCCAAACCAACTGCAAGTGAATATTCTGTAACTGACTCAAACACAGCAATTAATAAATGTTCTCCCTGCATAAGAATTAAAATTTATATTGATTTTTACCTTCTTTGTGTCCCTGACATAAAGATGAAATGGATTCCTGAAATACTCCTAACAATTTTGCACACAACACTTCACAACAATTTGTGAAACCATTGAAGACAAACGTATCATTGCTCCACTAATACTCTGGTAAAAACTGCTGGACAAAATTTAATAGGCTTACGGCCTGCATTAGTGAGATTTAACATTGTATAAATTTGCCATCTCTCTCCAACATCACAAACCTTTGCCCTTTTTTCTTATACCATTGAAGGTATGAGAAGCTCTGTCAAAGCAGGCTGGAAGCAGATCCTTGTTAGCAGTAGCAGAATTCATACAGGATTATTGATGATGAAATACTATTCAAGAGTTGCCATCCTAAAGACAGATATACTTCCAATATGGGCTTTTTGACAGTCTGGCTTCTATTTTTTTCACATTCCTCATGCTTGGCCGTGTACACTAGGCATCTAATCAGCATGGTGTGACTTTGCAGTACATGATTCTTACTGGTGGAAGCCAGATGCTAGAAGTTTCCTCAGTGTTTATTTATACCTCAGGGGGTTCAGGAGGACATTTCAGTGGGCCTTGCTCTTTGATGTATTCACAGCAGGAATTTTTTCATTACTTGTCAGCAATGTAGACAATGTACAAATGAGGAGCCACAGAATGAAGAAAGGACCTGCCCACAAGATCCGTCCAACCCAAGAACACCTGCCAAGAAGCAAACCCGACATGGGCACCAAGAGATAACTTCAACATCTTTACTTGAAATTTTTTCTCACTGCTGAATACTGGGTTCTGCTTCAGAGAAAGGTCAGCTTTTTATGGACAGATTGAGCTGAAAAAGCAGGAAATATATTGCTTTCTGCCTGAAAAGATTTACAGTTAATGACAAAATAAATTTCAGCTGCTGGCCGCAAGTTCACTTTTCCAGAGAAATTTCAAATCAGTAAAACTGCTTGCACAAACATTCATGGAGAGTGGTTACCAAAAGTGCATCAGAATGTTTCAAAACTGGTTTCTGGTTATATTTGCTGCACATTTTCGGTCTGATGAAAGTTATATCCCAGCTAAATTAAAATGGTGAAAAGTTCAAATGTGAACACTGAAGTTTTGGGAAATTCGTCAGTAATGCAATCTCAAGCTCAAGACACCTCTGAACACTACACTAAGTGTTTGATAATCACTGCCAGATACAGGATACTGACTAAAGAGAATGGAAATCTCCTTTAGTATTTCCATTGCTATGTTCCATGTACTCAGCCTGGCTGTCTTAGTGGTTTGGATTTGGCAAAGCAATCGGGAAGAAAAAAAATCAGAAACATGAAGTAATTTTAATTATGAACCTCTTCACTCTGATTGCATATATGGTTCTCTAGTCACATGGGCAGAAGTCTTTCATGTATGTTTTCACATAAACAGGAAAAGTTACCAAGTAAATATTTTTATGTACCACAGGACCACTAATCACAGGTAACAACGTCTATTTTTGATCTTACTGAAATGTTAATAATCAGAGCAAAACACCTAAGCCTATGCTTAGGACACCCCACACAGCAAAGTTATTATTCATCATCTATCATGAGTTTAATGGTTAATCTCAAACAAAAGGCAGAAAAGCTGCTTGCAGATGACTGATCAGTTTGGAACTGCCAACTTGCCAACTGTCCTGTACCAACAGGTCTCAGTTGTTTAAGCCACCCTAACTCTATACTGAGACTACTAAAAAAAAAAAAAGACTATAGGGGGAAAAAAAAAAAGAAAAAAGAAAGATACTTAAGGGCTGATTCCTCAAAGAGGGACAACATTATAATGACCTGAAGTGTCCAGAAACCAATCTAGAGACTGAATTTTCCATACAGTGGAAACAATTAAGCACTAATAATGGGATTTACAGAAGCCACAACTTGGAGAAGCTGTTACTTACAGTAATTAATTGAAAGTGCTGAGGACACAGGTGGAATCTAAAACCTGTATTTTGCCAGGACTAGAAGAAAAAAACTGCTTTATCTGCTTAGTCAGCCATCAGAAATAGCAACCTCTCCTTTGATTGTGGTGTTTCAACAGGTCTCCAAAGAGAGCAGTATCATCATCCCCTTGAGCATTCCTGTAACATGCTGGATCCCCAGCTCAGCTCCTTTTTCAGCTAACCTGGATGTGTGGCTATGTCTTTCACTTCCCGATGCTACTCGATCTCAGGCTATTTTGATATGACACAACAAAGAGACAGATCCAGCTTCTCTTTAGAGAAAATGCTTTAGTTATTCACAAAGACTGCAACCCACATCTGCCACTGGCCTTTGCAATGTTCCCACTGGCCCCTTAAACTGCAAAATCATGAGATCTTTCTGAACAACGAAAATATACTGACAGAGCCTGCAGGTGGAATGGTCTAAATCTTTACACACAGGGCATACAGTCCTGCCCTGAGCACCTCACCACCAATAGCTGTGTATGTGCCCGGCATTACAAGCATACATAGTTAATTTGAGCAGGTTAAGATTACACAGCAATTGAACAGGGATGTTGACAATTTCAGTGGGAGGCTTTGGAAGTTAAAGCACTTTTAGAAATTGTAGCCTCTTTTTGGTTCTACAGACTTGTCAAAAAACTCTTATTGAGGGATTTTCACTGCTTGGCCAGTGTTCCTTTCCTGAGGACCCCGGCAGAACAGCGAGGTGTGGTCAGAAGCGCATGATCCCATCCATCACTACTATTGATTGAAAAGAAGCTAAATGTTATGGTCCTCAACAAAATGTCCATTCTTTTAATTTTATGCTATTTCTAATCTTCAGGAGAACTTTTTTAACATTACAAAAGAAATTGTCAGAGATGAACAAATTGTTGCTGTCTATTGTCCAGATATGGAAAACTCAAGAAATTACCCCTGCAAGATAGAACATACTAAGCAATTGTTAGCTTTCTGGCTTTGGCGAGTTCTTCTGTCATTGCCAGGGCCTTGGCTATATGAATCTCATTCCTGGAGAACAATTATTCATTATTTTCTTTCATTTTACAGCTGATTCCCACACATCTGCATAGTGAGGCAGTTCCCCTGCAGTTCTAAAATTGTCTTTTGATGTGTATAATAGTTAATGAGTTCTCAAATAAAAACAGAAATACATTAACCAAAGAGTTTAACGAATGTTTTTAATTATGGGAACTGCATGTAGTGCACTGAACGACTGTGACCTTTGGTTTAGGCTCTGAGAGTCCGCTTACAATAGAAATGTCCCAGCAGTGGCAGCAAACAAGGGTCAGCTTTGTGAAAGATCCATATCAGCAGCTGCTATCAACAAGTCAAGGCAGAATTAAAAACAGCAGCTAGAGTTTTAGAGTTGGTCTGACTTTGTACTCCTATCTGCATGATCCCAGAACAAAAAACCCTCGGTAATACCAAAATTAAATGAACAACTGGTTCCCTGTAAGCAGGATAGTCTTTTATGCAAACAGGGATAAAATGTGTCATTTAATAAGGTGTCACTAACATTTTAATTGGAAGAAAATTCAAACTAAAACTTCAGAATGAGGCAAATTTTAAATTCATATACATGCCTTGATCAAAACTTGGCATCTCATAATCCTTTCTAAGCTGAAGTTTAGATTGGGTGCATTTTTAGTATGTATCAGTGCTTGACAGAAGGTGCCATGATGGAGGTGGACATTAAAAGATTATTACGAAGTATTCATTTTATTGGGTGGAGAACCTTTATAGTTTGCTGGCAGTGAGGTACTAATGGAATTAAACCTTCTGGAAGAGATAGGAAATACAGCAACACAAGTTTAATGGGGCAAATTCAAATATTTTTAGCTTAAGGTACTTCTGGCTGAAGTCAAGAAAAAGTGGGACAATCCTTCAGAAGGTCAGCAAGTTTATAATGTATCATTATTTGACATAGATTTCAATGCAAAAACGTTACTCCATCAGAAAAACAATTGCTCCTTGTTCTCTTCTGTCCTAGTACAGGAGGAATGCCAGCAGCATGCCCACCTGGTAGCTGTTGTGTCACACTGGTTCTTAAGAGCCTGACAGTTTCAGTGCAAGTAGCACACTGTAAATGCATAATGCAGGGCCTGTACTTATAAGCATCAAAGCTTCCAGTGCCTGGAAAGGTCTGAGCATGTCTGTAAACTCTGGGACATCGCAAGGGCCAAGCATGCTGCTTCCCTGCAAACACCTTGAGCCCCACTCCTCCCAGCTGCTGTGTGAGCTCCTCGCGTCTGAGGTCGGGGGACAGTCAGCAGCCAGCGATATGTACAGACCCAGCAAGGGTTCAGCAGCTGGTGTGCTTAAACTTGGTGTTCACCTCAGTGAATGATCCAGGCAATTCCTTCTTTGTTTGAAGTTCTGTACTGACTTCAAGTTTAACCCTGAGCAACATTGATTTAACCTCTTTATGACTCTATTTCCCTGACTGTAGTATGACTACAATAATACTTTCCCACCTTGAAAGGCTATTGTGCATACAGATCCCTGGGGCATGTGGAATAGTATCACTATTTATCACTTACAGCCATTTTTCAGAGTTGAAAATCTGATAACCCCCTCATCTGTGTTATCTTTTGTGGACATATGTGTTCTATTCAACCTGTGTCCTGAAGCAGCCTTATTATCTGAAGATGTTTGCTAACTAGGCATTTATTTATTTTAATTTTATACGTCTGTGGACTTCTGCAGCTTATTGGTGCTTGAAATACAAGCCTGATTTTTGTTCTTATCTCACACATCACAACGATTATTTTTATTAATTAATATGTCATTGTAAATAAATGTGTTTGACACGCTCTCTCAAAGTACTGTAAAAAGACACATTACATAGAAATGTCGTAAAGACTGTAAATGTAGTCTAAGAGCTACATTTCATGAAGAGGAAAAACAAAGGTACTAACCTTAAGGGATTTCAAGTTCTTTCCATTCCCATTATGGAGAAAAGGACCACTGAGGATGTTCTGTATCAATAGGAAGATGTTTAGCACCCAAAAGCCAAGCCCTTAAATAGGACTAAGGCTTAGATCAGAGAGAGATTGAATGCTACATTTGGGAACAGTATTACAAATTTCCTAAATTTCACACAGAATATTCATTGAAATTAAATAAAATATTAGAATCTTAACTAAATATCCTGAAGATGTCAGCTAAATGAAGCTACCTTTTCTTTCACACATCTTTTAGCAAATTCACATGCAGCAGTGTCACTACTAGGTGGAAAGTCTTTCATACTCTTTGGAAGACCTCAGTCCCTTGGCCCTTAATCAAGCAGGTATTTTTTCTCAGTTATGATAAGATAAGCTGCACCCAGAATAGTCAATACAGCCTTTATTATAGATGTCAGATGAAGCACATCTGAATTCTAGGATATGTTGAAATATATATATATATATATATTTATCCTATGTCTGCCTTATGAAGATATTTGCAAAAGATTCAGTGGTGCCACCAGTAAACTTGTAAGCATCAGTAATTGTGCAGGTTCACTTGAAGGTATCTGTTGGCAGTTATTGCTGGTTAGCTCAGTAGCTTTGCAATGCAATGTGTCTCTCCTTGCAGTCAGCGCTACCACTGAATTACTTGGTTTAGATAATGGCACATATGCAAGAAGAAGCCTAAAAGTCAGGGCACTTAATTGACAGAACATTCATCCAGAAGCTTAAATTAGTTTTTAAGTCAGTGCTAGGTGTAAATCTGTTATATTTTGAGTGTAATAACATACACTACAATGTAAACATACGCATCAATAGGTATTTGTTTGGGTTTCTCCCTTAAACACCACCTGTATAAACACAGACCATTTCCTGAGTGCTTTGATAAGGGGTGGTTTAGGCACTTCATTTTGTGTAAATAGGTTTTGCAACAATGTTTCTAAAAGGCTTCCCAGTACATATCTGAACTACCTTCTATCTCTTGGTACATAATAAAAGCTTTATGTATGCTGTGTGATATCACCCAAACTTTAAAGAATTCTCTGCTTCATTCATGCACCAAGAAACAACCAGAACATAGCAATAGAATTGCAATGATAGCAGTGAATAGAATTCATAGTCAGTTTTCATCATGGTAAAAAGATTAAAAGATGGGTTCCTAAAGGTTCTATATGAGGTTCACTGTTTAAAACATTTTTAATGATCTACAAATCCCCATGTGAATAATGAAGGGAATAATGAGGGGAAATAACCCAAACCATTGTTACGTTTGGTTAAATCTAGAAAGGCCTGTGCAGAACTTAAACAGGACTGAATCAAGCTGGAAAAATGGAAAAATGGTCAACACAACGGCAGACAATGTCCTGTTGATAACTGAAGAGCCACTTGAAGAAAATATAGCTATGTAAGTAATGTTGCATGTACGAACTTGTCTTAACAATGGGATAATCAGTATTCTACATTAGTAACACATAATGCTAAAATACAGACTGGTGGTTGTCTCATGGAAAAGAGAGCAGGGAAATGTTATGGACTGTTCACCCTGAACTTCTGCTCCATGTACAGCTGTGCTAAAAGGAAATAAATAAGTTCTTGAGCTGCATGAACAATGAGATCGCAAGTAATATAGAAAATTTCTTTTATATTGTCACTGATGTAGCCCCTAATACTTCTTGCTTCAGACTGGTTTCTTAATGGAGAAAACATGCTGGATGAACAGACAGGTTGAGTGAAGATAGATAAGAACAAGTTATTGGTATGGAAAAAAAATATTTGCTTTAAAGAAAGACTGAAATATTATTATGTTAAGTGATTAAAGGGAAACATCATAAAAGTGCATGAAATAATAAGAATGAATTGAGAAAGTAGACTCTACAGGAAATAGCCCTTCAACACATTAAAAGTAAATGTTTCAAAAGCAATAAACATCATTTCTACCCAGCTTGTGATTGCATTGTGGAAGTTATTGCCAGAGTATGTCTTTGATGCTTGAAACTCAGAAGGCTTGAAAGTGTTTGGATGAACAGGTGATGAATTGCATAATAACAGCACTGGGAACAATTCACTCTCACATTTCAGGTTTCCTTTTTTCTGTAATATTTGGGTTTTGATTCAGTCACCCAGGTTTAAGTATAAATACACCTCTAGTGCAATTTGAGATACCCCAGGATATACTATGTCATATTGGTCTCATGAGGAGGCCTTGGATACAGCATGGTGTCTCAGATGACTCTCGACACCTATGTTTCAGAATACAAATAGAGACCTTTAAGCTTGTCACCGTCAGAGGGAAGACACTGATCTACAGCAGCCACAGGTCTAATTTAGTGTGAAAGATCCCATGTTTCTACTGAGCATTCCCAACAGGAGTGAACAACAACTCAGTGAAGAAAAAACATTCATAAGGAAAATGAAAAAGAAAATTACTGAAAACCAGCCTGTAGCCAAATCATTATTTTCAATAATATACTCAACAGAGAACTCATATTCTGCAAGCCAGACTCCAGAGGAAGGAAGATAGAAATCGTTCAGCCCTCCCCTTAGTCACCTCTACCCTCCTTGCACGAGGTCATCCAGCTATGAAGGTTAATGATAAACCTACTGACTGCTGGCTTGCAGGTCTACAAGATTGTATCAGGTACCTGATAATTATTTTCTGAATATACTTCTAGGAAAAGCCATTACCTTCAAGCCTGAGGGGGCAAATTCCGTTCACTTCAAAACAGTTTCTTCATGGATAAATTTATTCCTTGAGTTTTGTTTAACTACTATAAACCTGTACGAATAAGTTTGTCTCATTTTTCCAATGAAGGTGACGCTGAAAGAGGAGGGAATGGAAAACATTTTTTATCTCATTAACATGAAAATCTGATTTCTGCCAAACAAAAGAAGAAAATATCATACTTCTTTCGAACACAAACTTACTATCAGGAGCATAAACACAATGCTTCAGGAAGGTTACATTTGTATGCGCAAAATAATACTTTTTATTTGAAGAAAATATCTTCATAACTTAGTTAATTAAAAAAACAAGAGGTTTTTTAATCCTAACCAGAGCAAATAATGACATGTCATCATAAGTGATGTAAACATTTGAAGATGACAAGGGCATAACATTTTATTTTTTTTAATTTCCTTTAAACTGATAAGTTTTGTTCCAAACCTTGTGTCATTTATAAAAGAAAGTTTGATGGCCATGTTACCTGAAAATGCACATCTATAATAGGAAAAGAGACAACTTGTGTAGCGTCTGTTCTGAGGTAATTTTCTATTCCATTGTCATTAAGTAGAAGATGAATCCTTTAATTATACTTTAAAATTCAGTCATGCTGTTATCCCACTAGTTAATTCAATTAAAATGAACCCTTGTTAATTCGATCAAAAGGAATCAAACCAACTCTTCAACTGTTTTTCTTCCTTGTGTTTTTCTTTCGGAGGAGGACTGAGGAGATAAAGGGAAGAAGCGTGAACTAACACCAGGGCGCTTGCCCCTGCACCCTGACAAAGCAAAGCTTGCTTCTTTTCGTGCATATACAACAGCCCCCTGTAGGAAGGGGCCCTCTGCTATTTCAGTAGCTTTCCCACATGCCCAGAGTTTTGTCTGTCACCCCTTTGTCAATGTGTAAGCAATAAAGTTATCATCAAATTTTTAGATATAAGATTAAAAATGGTGATGGGAATAGGAGATGATTTATTATATGTGACATGCATTTCTGTTTATGCATTCATGAAGGCCATGTCTGCAAGATCTGTAATGCCAGCTTGCACACACTGCACAAATATGAATAAATGAATAATTGTTTTGATAATATTAAACAGCATGTGTGATGTAGCAGAGCAACATCTGTTATTAACAGTATAAACAAAAGGAGTTTTTACTGATTGCATGTCATTCTGCATACGGGAACAATGTAATAGGTCCAATTTGGTAACTCTTCGCAGACAGCAGGAGGGATTGTGTAGGCCTGCTGTGAAAAACAGGAACAAGATTAGAGCAACAGTTCTTTAAAATGTGGAGAGGAAAAAAGCTCTATAAAAATGCTAAAGGATGAAAGTATAAACTGTATATAGAATTGCTCGAGTTCATAGAAACCATTTCTCCTTCTGAATATTATCATCTTCTCTTTATTTTTTCCGGTGTCCTGCAGTGAGCTGAATAGCAGTAACTGAATAACCTGGATTTCAGAGGGATCTGGCAATTTTAAATACTTTTAAGTACCATCTCAGGTTATAACCATGTAGTTAAAATATCCCTTATGACACCAGGAACCAAGGAGAATAAAAAACAACACTTTCTGATCTAAATATATCAATAAATCTTGATTCAAGGAATGATACCGAGGATTACACAAAAAATATAGAAAATTAGGATGTAGTTTTGGCAATATAGCTGAGCAGTAATAGTATCTCACTGCTGCTTAGGAAAGTGATGTGACTCACCACTACCACCAGCGACTGGCTGTAGGTTCCTTCATCCTCACTGATGCCATCACTGACGCTTTTCTGATCCCAAAATGAGCTAATTCAAGAAACTAAACCAAGAGAAAAGTAATCTCTAACGTTACCTTTCTGCTGATTAAGTTCCTTGAACCACGCTTCTACAAGGATGAATGAATACAAGAGTTAAATACAAGGGATGTTAATGGAACACAGAGATGAAGTTGCCTGTTCTGGGTGCTGCTTGCTGTACGATGAACTACATTATGAAATTGCACCTTCGGTCCACCAAAGTGACTTATAAATCAGTATGTCAGAGTGTCTCGCTGGATACTTCCTCTTTGCTTTTGCTACATTAACCCTCTATCACTACCACTTTTATATGATTATTTATTTCCAACTATTGAATGGAAGCCTCCAGGTGTCCCTGAAAGAAACCCTGTTCTGAATCCACACCTGAGTTCTTCACTCAACACAACCCATCTGCAGTTTCTTTACCTGCTTTATCTACAGCTACCCAGCCACTAGATCTCTAAGCCCATCATATATTTAATACCATGCACAGAATGAAGTCTTCTTCCTTAACTAAGCATATGAAATGGCTGCACTTCACTGTCTGTATACAAGAGTAATACAGCTCTGTAGACGTGTGGGACTTCACCTTCTCTGACACGGCCAGCACTCACTCCACTTCTTGCATAGTATCACAAGAGCTCTGCTCATTTCATCCCACCTCCTGATGATACAGGCTTGGAAGTCTCAGTCCTGAGCTGGCCTTCTTTAGAGTGCAATCACCAAATGGGCTTTCACTTGCACAGTATGTCTAGACTGCAAGTAAACGCCCATGTTCTCTGACTTGCACAATTCTTTGCTTTCATTCAGATATCTAGGTTTGGTTTTTTTATTTCAAACATGCATAGAAATGTAAATATCCATGTATAATAGAAACTTGCCATATTTTCACTTCTCAACAAGGCAAAAATGCATTCCAAGCCCGTCTTTTGTCTTTTCATTTAACTTTTTAATTATTTGTGTATAAAACTGAAAGCATCACACTAAGCTTATGAAATCATTGTAAAGACAAACATGTTTTTTCTAGTGAGAATTCTGAGGGTTGTAATAAACTGACAGTTATGAATCTTGCATGGATATCTGAGTATGAATGTCTCCTTTTTTTCCTTCTTGATGAGCTGGAGTGGTTTATAGAGAAAGATAGAGGACTTTTTCATGGATATTCCAGTAGGGTAAACACAAACAATAAAAGATTTAGTAACTCCAGAGATGGACATCTTAAATAGCTATCAAAGTAATATTTAACCTGAATCATCAATGCATTTTAGAAATCTTCCTAGGACAGATATCAGTAAACATTTTGATCTACCACTTAATCCAGCATTCAGTGCAGAACTGACAGGCCAAACTACCTCCAGAAAGCATACAGTGCACAGGATTGGGCTGGCGATCTCCTTCTTGAAGAAAATCTCAAAATATTTGAAAGGGTGGAGGTGAAAGAGGGATGTCTGTTATTTTGTAAGCAATTGAAACCTGCCTCTACCTGGCACCAAGAGGACAGAGTAGTAAATTTTTTACTGTCGATCAAAATTAAACTAACGTGTACCGGGGGATGGTTTTTAAATAATCACAACAGGCTTTCATTCTAGTCTTGCCTATTGATTCTTAATACACGTTATCTCTCAAAGTTTCACTAGTAGAAATAACACCCTGCTATTCAAGGACAACACGTTTATGCTAAATGCTAAAAGCAAATATTCAGGTAGAATAAAAATGCCCTATAATATTTTTTCTTGTATTGCAAGTAATCCATGAGAAAATGAAGGACTATAGAACAAACAGAGGGATTTTCCTTGCTCTACTCCATCCATTTCACAACAAATAAAAAATACAACAGCACAGAGAGATCCTAAAATCTCCAGAGATACCAGGGAAAGAATTTTGGAACAACAGAAGAAATGGAAAATCCCACAGCCAGAATTTCAGAATTTCATTCACACCCTCCAAAGCAGGATTTTGACGCAGCTCCTGTGGATCTCAGAGGAAATGGATCAAGAGCACTGATAGCACGCATAGATTTTGTGGAGGGAAAATAACAAAATGACACTCTAAACACTTCAATGTGAATGTATCCAGAATATGTAGGCCTTCTGAAGGGCCTTAGGGGGTTTGGAGGTATTGAAAAGACAAGATAGATAGAGTGATTGATTTTGCTTTGCTTCTACCACAGGGGAAAGCACAGCAAGAGACTGCAAGATAGTGGAGCAATTCCAAACCCTTCTGTTCTTGATCTGATTCTGAGATTTATTTATTTGGCAGTAAACACTTCCTGAAAAGAAAAAAAGCCTAAGTTTTGTATCAGCGGCTCCCACATGAATCAGATCACAATACTGTAACTCTTTTGGTAAATTGAGCTAATGGCAAAATGAAATGACAGAGAGGTTGCAGTCCACTCAGCCCATAAACAATTTTTTGCACCTTTATCTCAGAAAAGCAATCATCCCTGAGGCAGAAAAGGTCAGTAGAAAGTTCACAATGCTTATTATTCAAGTGTCACATTGTTCCATCTTAGTGATCTGCACTCCTGGTATCAATTACAGAGAGCTCTGTTGAGTTGTATCTGGGGTGATTAAAGTCATGTATGTTACTTTCAGCATTTCTTAACAAATCAGTGGTTTGCTGAATGTGACTGACATGATTTCTCCTGATTTGGTAGCAGCAAAGTGAAGTTTCTTTAAGAAGTGGTGAAGGGCATGCACCCAGAAAGCTATTGCTATCAAGGAAATATAATCAAGGACTAATGGTAATGGGACTATTTTAATCTAGAGGTTCATTTCCTAGCAGCTATAGCTACCATTGAGATGGGTATTGGGCTGAGGCATTTTTTGGCCCGAATGTGGATGATCAAAATTTGCTCTCTGTCCTAAACTTGCTTTTAGTATTAAACATGCTCAGAGCAGAGCTGCTTTGAAAAGAAGAAATGCCTGGATATGGCTAAAGAAAGAATAATCCACACAGCAGACTGTGGCCAATCAGGTTTTTTTCTTTTACATCCCTACATGAGAAAACAAAGCAGCAGCAGACACTTCCGAAATATGTAGTGGACCACACAGGCAATAGACACGTCGTCAAAAATTAGCATATAGTGCATTTAAATTCAGTATCACAAAATAAGGAAAGGCTTTTTGGAAAAGAAAACAACGAAAGTGAAATAATATCGTGCTACTTCTCAGCAAAACATCTTGAAACTTACAGTATCATAGATAAATGATCTGAAAGAATAAGCGTAACAATAGGATACCAGTTGTGAAAATCAAAGTTAATAGCAGCCTGAAGGCCAAACCCACCCGTGCTTTGCTCTCTATTAATGGTCTATTTCAATTCAAAATGACCTACCAAAGTCTCGCATGTGGTCCATCTTGCCTTCTAGCTCTTCTGCAGTAAGTTTTGACTTCCTCCATTTAGTTTTCCTCCATACATTGTAGTCCCTGATCATGAACACAGATCGTTACAGCTTGTCTTCCTCTTTCTTCTACTGTCTCTATAAGACTGCTTGCAGATAAAGAGCATGGCAGGATATTGTTCACTCTGAGAATAAAAGTACAGTATTTGTCACTGTTTTGTGATAAAAGAAGAATCATGACAGGACTAGTGGAAACAAATAATCTGCTGATCAGAGGAGTGATTTCTAGCTGTTCTTCTAGAAATTCAGTGGATATCAGGGAACCTTTTCAGTTAAAGAAAGAGCTTAAATAAATTGTTCAGCATTCTGGGCTCCCCAAGGGTATCTATCTCCTTGCTTCCTGAAATTAGAATGTCAGATAAGCTGTGTTACGTATGTAAAACGTATGCTTTTTGGCTTTACTAGAAAGAAGAATCTTAGTTTTTGAAAAAGACAATACAGTCCCACTGAACATTCTCCTCTCCTGGCATGAAGGCAAAGAGAACCATAAGGTATCCTCCGATGCATTCACTTCTGTGTCACTAAACCTCTCCGCGGGACACAGAGTCACAGGACAAGCTCTCTGTGGACTACCATGGAAAAGAAGATGTTTTGACATCTGAAATGAGTGATGGAAAAGAAAGATTTTTCTCACTGGTATGTCTCATAACCCAGGGATTACTTCAGTGCTAAGGCAATAGTGATATATTTTGATGTACAAGTTGACGCTTACGGATTTTTTTCTAAACCATTGCTGGATATGATTAAGCAATGCTGTGGTCACACAATGGGTACAAAGTAAATGTACCTTAAAACAAGAGTTACATTCCACATTTTCTAGTTAGAATAATATTAAAAGAAAAGAATAAATATAAAGAATATAACTTGTGAAATCAAGCACGCTCACTCACTCAGAAAGTATTTTCAGGATCCAGTATCTGAAAAGGCAATTTCTCAGATAAACCACCAAACGCAAAAATAAAGCACAATTATTTTCATGCAGGTTTTGAGAAATGCACTTGGTCCACTGTTAAATAAGAAAGTTTTAAAGCATTTTCACTGACATAAAAGTCTGTGACCTGATTTGCATAAAAGTGAAGGAAACCATGAGTTGTTATGGCAGCAAAGAGCAGCAACACGGTTGCGAAGCTTTCTTCATCCTATGTTAATTAAATGTACCACAGTGTGTGAAGTATCTCTCAGGAAACTCGGATTTTAAAATTCTTGAGTGCAATTGAAAAACTCACTACAAAGAATGCAAATGGCTGCTGGACAGATCAAAGAGCATATGAAGAGTTATTTAACAGGTTTGCTAATGGAAAGATAATGGCTTTTATAGGACGATGGAACAAAACTAAAGCAGCAGACCTGAGGATAAATTAAGAGATGAAAAAAGGCCTTGTAAAATGAAGCAGTAACACAAATCCATTAGATGTAAACACTGGATAATATTAATCCTGTAAATGGTACTCCACATCCATTTTGTGCATCATCTTGGGTGAAAGGTGGTAGCTTGTAGCAGAAAAGAGGTGCTTTTTTATTTTAATGGTCTTGAATAAGGCTGTTGGCCATATTGACAGCTGCGCTGAGAAGCAGCTGGTAGGTAGGCAAAGTTGTTTAATGTTTATAACAATGAAGAATAGATTTGTATGGTTTAGAACTAAAATCTTTTTGGAAAGTATCTAGAATAGATATTCTAAAATATTAGGAAAATATTAATTCAAAGGTAATTTTTTTATAAAAATGAAGTTTTATTGAAAGGAAGGACGTAAAAGTGACAAGACTATTTTTCCGTAACATATACTCAGAATCATTAATGATATATACTCACTCAGAATCATTAAGTAAAGCAAGAAAAGGTAAGGAAAAATTAAATCTTTCCTTTACATTAAATAGTCATATCAAATGAGGGAAATGCAAAGGAAGAGGATATGGGGCTGATTTGGCTTCCAGACGTCCTCAGTAAGAACTGGCCTGAATCAATGATTTGCTAAATACTTGAGAAGAAATACTGCTGAAGACAGTGGAGTATCATTACTTTACCATCAATTTTTATAGAGCAAGGATTTTGCTCTTCACTCCATTAAATGAATCTTGGGAAAATAGCCTCTTTCTTTCCTTCTTTTTTTTTTTTTTTTTTTAAACTGCCTTCTCAGTTGGATGGGGTATTTTAGAGAGATGAGAACAACAGGTGCTTGAAAGTAGGAAAAGACAGATAATCAGCTGTTCTGATTTGTTGTTTAGTGAACTAATTTATTTATTATGTCATGCTGGTAGACTTCTATTCCTGAACGGACTGTGAAGTTATTACAGCAGTAAAAAAACAAAATAAGTATTTAAAGAAAACATCAATAGTTTACCAAGACTAAGTTGAAAACACGTCTAATCATGACTGTTTTGCATAAAATCAAGTAGATCAGTTAGCCACAGTAGTCAGTTCACCTTTTTCAACAAAAATCCCTAGAACTGATGGTTCAAAGGAGGACTTAAAAGTTTTAATGCAGCATTTCACTTGAGTTCAGTCCTGTAGACAATGCATCATCAGCTTTTAGAACCTGCTGTGTTCTTTCATTTTTTGAAATGCATGTAACAGGTCATACAGTCTATTTTTATAGCCATCTACTATTTTCAGTGCCGTTCCTTGTCAAAAACTAAATCTGTGAAGGAGGCAAACCGATTTTGTGCATTGTTTTCTGTAACACTGCCAAGAAACAAACAAATTCTGTAGAAAAGCAAAGCTTTCTGTTATTTCTTTTTGTGAAGGAGTGTCTCGCATACCTGACTCATACAAGGTCCTGGAACAAAAGGGACTGGGCACTGAGAAACCCCCTTTGTCCACAGTATTCAGTAAGGCGGCATCTCACTGGAGGTGTCAGATGTACCAACCACCCAATGCACTGACAATTCCTATTTTCTGTTTTTCAAAGGCCTATTTAGATATCCAAGTTGCCTCTACACAGGTTGACTTTCTCAATGCAAAAAGTCACACTTGTCCCAGCCAAGCTACACAGTGGTTGGCAATAATGGCCATTGTTTTCCTTTCACCCAAGGAAATCACAACGGTTTACCAAACTATGGACTTATTTTAGAGGGCTCAATTTACCCATTGATTTAGTGGTTTACAAATCTTTCAATATTCATACATGGATCATCTTAACTGATTGATTAACATTGCAATTGAATGATCTGTCAAATCTGTCTGTTTGGGAAGACCACCTCTGCCAGGAAAGCATGTCTTTTCATTGTCCCTAGGTCCCAACCACTAATTTAGAGGAGTAAATCTTCAGCAAAATCCCTTTTTTTCCCTAAAGTTAGTTTGATTCAATTCCACTGCTGTAAGTTGCAAAGTCTCATTTTACATTTAAAACTTAGTGCACAATTTAATGGTGTCTGAAACAACTTTACCATGTCGTAAAATTCAAGAAATAAAAATAGGTGGAAGCACTTGTGTGACTTTGGTTAGTTTGCAATCTCGGTATCTTTTTATGGCATGTAATTGCATGAAGTCAGTAGTACGATCCAAAATCTTGGCTATATCTTATTCATTCTTCAAAGGAAGTTTGATAAAAGAAGTGCTTGTCTAAATGGGAGCTAGAACAAGGGGTGGAAACAGAAAGAATGTTTTGTCTTTAAATAAACTCTTCATTGTGGGGAGGAAAGGAAATCTCTTCAAATACTAAAATAGGTTTCTAGATTTAAAAGCCTATCATTATGGAATTAATTTTTAGAGAGCAGAATTATTCTGGCAAAAACAGTGATTTAAAATTATTTGGAATTAAATGAAACAGCAGCAGAGAGTGCCCTGTGTTTCACAAAGCTAATTTTGTGGTAATTCATAATACTTTTTCATGCTCAGACAAGTTAATAAAGAAAACTGCTTATCCATTGATAGCCAACCACAGACACCTGATGTGCTATGGTAAGGCTGCCAATAATTCCAGAGTTCTTGTCTAAAACATCACCTGGGTTTTCTATGTTGTCAAGCTATAACACACAAAGACATTGCAAGTGCTGGGGGTAACAAAGTTTCTAATCGTGGCTCTGAAAATGCCATCAGACTTCAAATTGCACATGCATAGTATCAAAAACAAATGGCAGAGAAGTTTCTTCCTTTAAAAAAAAATAATGGAAAGGAATTTAAAAGAAAAGGACAAATCAATGCACCATTCTGCTGGAAGTAATTTCTAATGATATAAGAAAATTATGATATATATTTTAAAAAATGCTGTTATAGTCTTTAATAAATAGAAATACTTTTCCATATATTTATATGGACATTTCTGGTATTCCAGTGTGGATCAGAGCTGAAAGGAGCTCTCATAATTTTATGTGCATCAGCCATTTGGTAAGTTCCTATGGCTTTCTATGGTCTCCAAGACATTTATTTCACACACACACACACACACAAAAGAAAGAAAGAAACAAACAAAAAAAACAAACCAAAAGTGGTGGTGGAGGAAGAATGGGGAGCTGTTGTATTTGGTTTTCTATCAGGGGAAATATATGATTTCCTGGAATATTTCTGATTTTTCATTTAACCAGAAATAAAACCACATATGTTCATTTCCATCAATACTGATTGAATGTATGCTAGAGAAGATTAATTATTAGGGCAAACATGTGTAGTAGATTTAGGCATAATGTTAGTATGTGACATTAGGGATCAGATTTGGTTAAGCAGAGAGCAGACCTGCACCAGTTCATGGCTGAAGACAGTATATCTGCCACCCAGCGGCTTTACCTGGCTTTGAGGAGCATCTACAGTTTCACTGTCCTGAACAGTTCATAAAAAAAGAGATAATCATTTCCTAATACCACAGTGCTTCATAGCTTTACTATATTTACTCTGGACTATCTTGATTTCCTAGCATTGGCACCGCGTCATACTTATGATGACAGCTTATTTTATTTTGAAGACAAGGGTAACCGTCAGTGTCTAATGCTAAGTCGCAGACGTTCTTGAGCATCCTTGGAAAGGGCAGAGAAATCTTAGAGGTAACTAAACTCATTGAAACCTTGTGAAGAGCCCCAGCTGGGTAAAAAAGAAAATGAAGAGATTGTCCCTTCCCACTAAGGGAAAGACAAGTAGAAGGCAGTTGTCACCCACGCTGCTGGGTGATAGTCCGAGAGCCCACCAGCACGCATGGATTGGCTGATCAGTGCCCATGCATGTAACTCAGTGTGCTGCTGCACAGGGCTTGCTCTCCTGGACGCCCTGGGTTTGCCACAGCAAGCCTTGCAAGGGGCTCCTCCTGTGGTGGAGGTGCAGAGGTTTCCAGAGCAAGGATCTAACGGAAACAAAGGTTTACTAGCTCCGCTAATACCAAAACAGCTCGTTTCCCCAAAGATGGAGACATATTCTTAGGTGTTCATGCTGTAATAAGCAGCTTTCTAGTGAAATTTCTTTCTAATTTTGACCATTGAAGGCTTCTAGTTGCAAGTGCACCAAACTGCACAGTTTTCCTGAACTCCTTTAGACTGAGTTCACTTACATTTTTCTCTATTGCTACAGCAAAATCGTGGGCTGAAAGTAAAATGTGTAATGATTTAGAGAAAATGAAACAGCTCATCTGTGTATGGGAGACATGGAATGTCACATTTCCAAGTGTGGAGACAGAAGAATCTCAGTTGTAAGGTTCCAGATAGGTTTCTTTAAATTACTAGCAATAGCAATCATCTTATTTTACTTTTTGTCCCCAAAATTGGATGCCTAGACTAAGCCACTTGGCCTGGTCACTCCTCTGCTGTCACTGGGGAGACAGCCATTGCAGGAAAGGAATTCTTCCATTCATCTTTCTCCATTGCTTAGACAAGAGTTCTAAATGAGCAGCACAGACAGGATGACGAATGGTAGATGAGCTAATCCTCTCCCTGTGGTACTAATAACAAAGTGCTCTAACAGTGTTGAGAAAAGTGTCCCCTGGTGAAAATCTGGAGTCATGTATTTTTTTCCCTAGGGAGCCTCCTGTCTATTCTTAATGACAGACAACATTTTGATTGCTGTCTGTTGTCTTCCTCCTGAGTACGCAAAAAGGTTGTGTGCAAATTATAAGGCTCTGGAAAGGAAAGGATCCTTTGAAATGTGATGGCTTTTATGAGACTGTGTTGTTGCTGCTGCTTCCCATCTTCAGGTGCACGATTCATTTCAGATCTCACAGTGCTTTGCCCCAGCCTGTGTAGCAAACATCTACACCTTCAGCAATCAACTTTTACTTTTAGTAGTATTTGCCATGACCTTGGTTTGATGCATGATACCCCACTTCAGAAAAATTCAAAGAAATCCCAGTACATTTACCAAAAGCATGTTTTTTAAAACTGTATAAGGAAAATATTTATTCATCCCAAATATCTGCCACTTGAATCCATCACCTTTTTTTTTTTTCAAATAGGAAAGTGCACCCAAGATTTTCATATGTGATTTCCACAATGAGTTTTCCTTCCACAGCAAGAAAAGTGATTTAAAGAAAATGAATTTTGCATTATAAAGTTTTCTGATAATTATCTCAATGCTTTCTTTACTGTTAGCATAACTGAGAAAACAAAAAAGTTATTTAAGAACACAGCTCATAAGCTTTATATTATAAACAAGTTACCTGAGGAATACTTCAAGACAAGTAGTAAAAATAAAGTATTCCTCAGATGAATATATAGTGAAAAAAAGATTTGTGAGAATTAAGTTGACAAGGGATTTTATTAACTTCATATATTTCTTTTCATATAACCCAATAAAATTCATCGTTAGAAGTACAGAAAGTTTACATTTTGTGTGAATCTTATTTGGTATTTCAACATCCAGAAGTTGCATTTCCAAGTCTAGCAGTAGTATGGGTAATAACAATTTGAAGCTTACTGTAGATTAGATGAGACATGGAGTATCACACTATACTCACGCCAAAAACTAAGTAAGGTAGTGAAATTTAAGACAAAGGTATTGCTCAGGGGAAACTTAGACTTGTCCATTTGGGTGAGATATATGGTTGGGAGAATTAAACTAGGCATTTTAACTGCAATGTAAAAATATATCTATGAATTCTGTGCTTTGGACACAATTAATCCAGTAAAATGCTGGGAGCTGGATGACGACAAGGCTGATGGCTACAAACAAAAAGGCAGGCAGACAGACAGATAGGTAGACTGACAGAAAGCAAGCAAAAGAGAAGAAAGAATACAACAACCAGAAAAAAAGAAGATATATAATATTTCTGCAAGAGATGCATTCTCAGAAAATTTACTCAAACAGTACTACCTACTATTGATAACTAGACAACTGACACTTAACTTTCTATGCTGTCATCTTGTGATAATATAATGAATTCATAATTATCCCCAATAGGAAAATTAATGGATACCAATATATTTAAGCAAAACCCCAAATATCTGTAGCAATTACACTACAGTGTGGCATCTCTTAATCCAGTCAGATATTAAATATTATATTTTTTGTGCTATTAGATTCCCGACAGAAGGAAGACTTAGAAGTTCTCACATTATTCCTGCACTCCCTGGTGCCCCACATTAGCACAAAGAGAAATGGTGCTGCATACAGTTCTGGCTCTTTCTGCTGTTTATAAGGAACCATTCTGACATTCCACCTGTTCTTTTTAATTTTCTGCTCCTCCATGTAGGAAAATAAAGAAGGAATGATGAAGAAAAGGGTGGGTTTTTTTAAATTACTGTTTTGGGAAACAACATAAGTGACTAAAAAGTTTGTGAGATGAGTTCAGAATTATTTAACACAATACTACTTAGCTGTTACAGGGCTCTCCTGTTCAGGAGTACATCCAGTACATCCAGTTCAGTTTCCATCAGACAGACAGAAAAAGAGCAGCGCTTCTTCTAATCCTGAAGAATATTTCTCATGTTTAGCAGTACTGATTAATGGATGTGAAAGACAGATGCTGCATTTACAATGCCTCAGTCAGATCGAGGCAACAAAGACTCGAAGAAGGGAACTGATGTCCTGAGAAAAGATCTATGTCTGTTCACTTGTAGGCCACGCTTCGGATTTGATAACCCATGTGGATCAGAGACACACACTTCACTGAATGACACACATATCCTTATGAAGTCAGCAATTCTAATTCTGTAATCTCATATAAATATTATCTTTATAAAAAGGAATATGAAATGAAAGTAGAATAGGAGTTATATACAGTCTTTGAACTTACAGTAGATAGCCCATGAGAATAAGAGAAGATTCAGAGTTTAAGGTTGCAGATAATTTCATTTAGATCTAGTTGCAAACATTACCTATTGCTAGGACTCGTTATTGCCCATTATAAGAAACTTCTAAAAATTACTAATAAGTTTGAAAAACTTTAACTTGTTCAACCATGCTTTTCCAGGCTGGGTACCTGCCTCTGGCTGTTACATTTTGGTTTGTTGTTTATTTTCTTTTGCATATGTTTTTTTTTAAATAAGTTTTTCCAGACCAATTGGATTATATTGAAGAACAGAGGAATGAGATCAGGAAAAAAATTTCTTGGCAAAATTATACCATTCTGAATGTTTGCTCAGTGAGCATCATCCATTTTGTGCACTTTGATGAGGAAGGGTTCCTATCCAGAAAATAATGAGTGTGCAATTAATGGTCTTCTCATAACATATGCACACAAGGGATTAGAAAAAGGCTGGCTAAACTTCTGAGTGCTTTTGGGCCAAACTTTGGATTACTTGAACTTGTAATGTCATGATGATTTTATAACACAGCTTCTTGTTGTTGTTGTTGTTATTTGCAAGATGTAATCATTTCCTCATCGAATGTTAGTGGGAAATGACTCTTCTAGTAATTCTATGCAGTGTTCAGTTCCTAGTGAGCCTAATGCATGAATCACAGTTATGTCATCTCTTCTTCACAAATCAAACAATGTCTTACTGTAACCAAAAATGCCAATTGCCGATAATATAGTGGTTCCAGTTTTGGCTGGATTTAGCTCTTCATACTGCTGTCCTGCTGCTGGCTTATGATTCAGTCAGGTTGTCTGGCTCCTGCTTCCCTCTCCTGTTGCAGCTGGGTTGGCTTCAGGCTATGATAATTTTGCCTGCAGTCCTTGCCTCCTGCTGTTCTATCAAGGACAATAATGCTTGAGGCTGAACCTTAAATTTTAAATCCTTGATTCTGCAGAGCCTTAAGGCACACTCACTGCTTCAAGAACAAAATCACAGAGTGATATTTTTGTAGATTTGTATGTTTTTTTAAATTGTGAGACATGAACTTATTTGTGGCAAACACTGAGCAGAGTTGCTGTAAAGACTGCACAGCCTAGATCAAAGTAGATTTTTTTTTCTAACACAAGAATTTCTAAACATCCAGCACAACACAGGCACTTTAACTGGTTCTCTTACAGCACTTCTCCTTGCAAAGCCAAAGTTGGCCAATATTATAACATAACACTGCTGTACACTTACTTCCTTTTCCTGCAAGTGTAGAAAGGAAATCTACAGAAACTGATATGTCATTCACAATTTCTTAACTTTGTAGGTGAATTTCCTCAGGAGAGTTTTTTTAAAATGTAGTCACTACCTTGCAACTAAATAATTAATTATTGGAGGACCTTACACTACTTTAACATTTTGCATTTGGAATGATAGCCACTCAGTTATTCAAGTAAAGTATGTCATATAAAACACCAAGAGATTCAAAACCTATCTTTTTTTCTGTGTCATGTGTGCTGCACCAAGATCAATAACAGCTTTGTAAACTTTAAGTGAAGTGTATACTGGTATTTATAAGAATTAAGCTTTCTGAAATGGCATTACTTGTCTATTGTGTCTATTGCCTTTTTGTCTGACTTTCCTTTTTGTCCCTGTGCTAGGGAGAAGAGAATATTTACAAATATTTATAGGTCCATACGCTCCTGCAAAGCAGTAAGTTCAGCCATTAGTAAAATACTTCAGATTTAATATAGTTCAATGGAAATCAATCAAAGCACTTGTATGATTAATGCTAGAAGTGGTTAAGTACATTGATGGATTAGGACCTAAGAGCATCCTATCTCTTTACCCCTTTATTTACCTACAGATTGAACATAAAGTATTTTGTATTCACATTGAGCTGACTTATCCTGGTTTGATTTTCATAGAACTCTCTCTTATTTCAGTGTCAGCAATGCAGCTACAGCCATTTAAACAATATTGGCGTATTCTGAAGCATAAAAACCTTTTAAATCTGTTTTCAAAGTTACCTTTGGGTCTTCAAAAGCTTATTTGATCCCAAATAGAAGCAAAAGCAACACTTTTTACAGAAGTGTCTTCAGAAGAGAAAGAATGCAGCTCACTACTTTTGTTTAGATTTAGAAGTAGGTCAAAATGCATACGTTAACTACACATGCTGAGCAACTGATACAGCTTTTTAAATATAGCCTTTTTAGTATTGCAGAAGAAAACTGTGTAAAGAAAAAGGTGTTTCATCACCTTGACCACAAAGGCAAGTGTGTATGTATGTCTATGTTATGAAATAGATGTAAAGGACCCTATGTACAGTATGTGAGTTGCATAGTATATCTAGATACAGGTGCTCCCGCTTAAAGATCTTAAAACATGGCATATTCAATCTTGTTCGTAAAGGTAAATTATTCTACTTATGTTTTATACAGAGAAACACAATTGTTACAAGATTAAAACTTCATTCTTTGCTCTATTGTAATTAATGGAAAATCACGTTGATCTCAGCAGAGCACTAAGTCAGTCCGTGACTTTTCCAAAGTTGCTCACGAGGCTTGTGAAATAAAGCCTGTACTACTCCTAAATGCTCTCTAGGACCTTCCTACACTGTTGTTACATACTCTCTAGGACTACTAACCACTTTTCCTATTACTGATCAAGAACCATTGATCAAAATTCCCATCTGTAACATACCCCAAATGGCCTTTGTGTTGAGCAATAAAAACAGGTTTCGCATTTCTGTTTGATTTATAATAAGTAGTAAAACTGGTAGAAAGTACCTGATGTTTTAACTTCAGAAAAAAAGGCTCCCTTTCTTATAAATTCATAGCTCCAAGGCCCTTTGGAGGCTCCAAAGTTTCACAGTTAAGGTACTACAGAAGCCAATCTTTATTTGAGAGATAAAAACATATGTTTATCTCACCTTCTAATCTTGTTCTCCTGGCTCCAGCAATACACCCTCTGCTGCCAACCAATCTGAATGTACATCTGCCTCCAAGGTATATCTGCCTCCAAAACTATAAGGAAAGTGGCCAGCTGTGATGACATATAAAGACCGAACCAAAAATACTTGGAGAAAGTGAGGAAGAAGCAATATCTCAATGACGCTTTTGCAACACATCATCTGTGAGGGGTCAACAGAGAAAGTCTGGCTGCTAATCAGAGCTGGATATAAGCCATAAAGTTCAGCTACAAATGCAAACTTTCCTGAAGCCTGAGGACGTTTGGCTTCATGCATTCAGTAGACAGAGAAGGGCTAGCACTAAGTGTAAGCATTTTAGCTTGTATAAATTATGGAGGTGTTCTGCTGCAGATGTTTTCTTCAGATTCATGTCCATTATTATTGTTGATTGAGGACACATCAGGAACTAATTGCAGATGGAAGGCTTTTGAGGTTGTTTTTCACAAACTTACTTGATCTGTTTTAATACGTTTGTTCCAAGTGATATATTTTTTGGTTCAAGAAGAGAATGAGTGGGTCAAGTGGAAAGAGGGGAGACTGCCCCTTCCCTGTGAAGTTAATGAACCTGCCCCCACAGAAGACTGTGGGCTTTCTGTTTTGGCAAGCAGTAAAAAGTGTCATAGAAGCAACTAAGAGCTTGCAGCCCAGACAGAGAAGATACTGAGAGAAGAGGGGTGCGAGGAGCTGGGCCTTGGTGCAAAAAGACAACTTCCTAAGGGCCAGAAGGGAATTACTGAGTTTTCTGTTACTCAGACAATCAATATATTATTCAAAAGCCCTGACAGTGAGGACCTTCCTAGCAGAGTGGGCAGTGAGAGACTGAAGTAAAGGTCCTTTTTTTTTTTCCCCTCCATTGCATTTTGAGTTTCCTCTACTTGAAAGTTAAAGATGCCTTTTTATATTCTAATCAAAATGAAATAGATTTTAGGTAGATCTATCTTAAAACTGGACAACTTGGAACCATGTACAGGCATGCAGTCACAAGAGACAAGACACATGGAAGGTGAACTTCTTTGCTTTTATGATAGGACAAAGAGAAAGATAAAGTGTTCATTTGCCTACTGAGCTATGCTCTTTGCTCTGGAAGAATTTTTTTTTTCACTGTTTGCATTCATGCCAAACAATCTTCATTCAGCTGGCATAGACTTGGCAAAGGAGAACATTTTATTTCATGTTTTACTTTCATTGATATTCTTTGTACATGGGTTTTTTCCCAACTCATACAGACTACCTGGGTGAGGTTAGCTTTTAGGACAAGTTTGGGAGCTGCTTTAATTCTCCCTAGTCTCCAGTGGCAAAATAATCTTTCATGAAAAGAACAACTTGGGAACAACAAATTTCTGTCTTCCCTCGTCTCCCCTGCAGTGTTTAATCCAAAGCTAGAGGACTACACATGCAGCAGATGTGTTTGTCTGCACTATATAAATCCATACTCCCAAGCCTAGGCTGAATATGTGTCACCTTTATGTCCGGAAAATGCCAGGACCCACAGGGAAACTTGTTTTCAATTCTTTGCCTTGTCACTGTCAGGCACCAGATCCCTGGTGCTCAAATAAATCATCGCACCTTCTGTCTCTCAGCTCTCTGATCATTCAGACCCCTTACCATTTGGTTCAGTGCGAGGTACCATACACTTCAGATATATAGCCTAATGGCTTGGTTGCAAAACTTGACAGTGTTTCTCCCCAAGGTACACATGCTAAGATTATAAACATCTTGCACTCAGGGAAGCTGAATGGGAAAGAGTATTTGTGGTGGTCTCAGAAGCAAATTAACCCACATCTAGAAAGCCGCAGTGGTGGAATACTTCCTTTACACAGAGTGCTTTGAAATGTGAATGTGGCATTGAGCTTTGTGACCTTGAGAAAGCCAGAGTATAGTCAGGTGAACACAGCGGATGGAAAGTAGGAATTGTGTTGATTCCACAAAGGATAGTTAAGATACAGAATATCTTCCTCCAGTCTTCATTGTCCACAGGAGGTCTGTGGTATTGTCTGTCTTAGCTAGAGGAAAGGCAGGAATGTTGCACATGTGAGTCAGACTAGTGGTTGCAAAAGACTGATGGTTGAGCAAATCTCTGCAGAGGAGTCTGAATTGCTTTGGTCTTTCAGTTAGGCCAGGCCCAGTGACCTAGGAAGTGGGGTGTGGTTTCGTGACAAACCATATTCAGCAGCAGTACTAGCTGAGGATATTCTCTTACCTCATATTCCTTCCAGTTACCCATTGCTAACATATGTCCCTACATTGGCAATTTTCCTCTCAGGTCTACACCATAATTCTGTGTGAGGCTTTGCAATGAAGCAGATTAAGT
This sequence comes from Ibycter americanus, assembly GCA_035590275.1. NCBI lineage: Eukaryota > Metazoa > Chordata > Aves > Falconiformes > Falconidae > Ibycter > Ibycter americanus. The sequence goes on along the minus strand of JAVJGI010000062.1, from coordinate 27,455,160 downwards.
GGATTTTTAACTGGTGTTAAAAAAACCCAACAAAACAAAACAAAACAAAACAACAAACCAAAAAAAGTCCTGGAATTTTTGGTTTAAAACACACAGCTTTTCTTAAGGAGCACTTCAGGTACATCTGATGAATTCACTAGTGTTTACAAAATGCTGAGGTACTACATGATAACTAAGGTATAAAGAAGAACATCAAGTGAGTATTGTAGCAGTGACTACAGTGAAGATCTGTTAAACATTTTGACCACTTCCAGTTTCCACTGGTGGCTGTTTTAGGCAACATCTCTTCTAAGTGGTACTTGCACCAGGTAGGTTATTTATATCTTCATCCTTTGTCTTCAGAGAACCTTGTTATGGAATGCCATTTGAACAGTTCAGGATGAACACTTAAAAGAGTATTTTGTGATTTTTGTACATAGGTTGAAAACTCACCCTTCTGTGTCCCTAACTCTTGTTTTCAATTGGTGTTGAGATGAGCTAGGTCTTTTTTTGAGGTTTTAGTTTCATGGAAGAACTTGCCTTCTCAGTCTCGTTTGCAGAGTATTTATTTTGGTTTTGCTTCAACCCCACTCAAAAGGGTTTTGTTTCTGTTTTGTGGTTTGGTTGGTTGAAGGGGGGAGGGTCCTCTCTTTATTGGAAAAGTAATTGAGACCTGCTTTGAATCTAAGTTTCCACCTGTCCTTGAACAGTCTTCTTCTAATGTACCTTGTTTGTATCTCTTCACTAGATTTTATAGTTTATGCTCCTTCTCTCAAACACTTCTCAACATTTTTAGCTTCCAGAGCTTCCTCTCTACCAAAAAGGCAACAGCAATATCCTAGTACATAAAGGTAGATTTTTATCCTAGATCTACAAAAATAAAAACACCCCTCCTCTGCCCTTTTTCCACTTCTTGAGAACTTAGGTCCAGCTTGAACCATCTTCCTTTGAGGCATGTAGGGACCCTTATATTAGAACTCACTTGCTCTCTGTATGCCAGTACTGAGACGATTTTAATACGAAGTCACAGAACATACCAGGATCTTCAGCCCTGGCACCAACTCTCAGTGTTATCTATGTACCATGATCAGTACCAAGATTTATAGTATTGATCCAGTCCTTCCTGAATCTGTTTACCAGTGTCTTCAGTCAAAATAGCTTTACTGGGTTTACCTTTGATACCTACAAGAAAATTACTTTCCTCAGATGCTGCAAGATCTATTCTTTCTCTGCTAAAGGAGTATTCCTGTTCATCTTCTCTCTCTGTCACTAACAACTCAGATTCTGATTTGTTCCTGCTTCATGGGTATATGAACCTTACCATTTACTGTTATAAGCAAAAGGAACATAGAAACAAATTTTATGGGTTTGGTACTACTGTACTTATTTTCTCCTTGTTTGTGTTTGATTTTGTGAGCAAAAAAAATTGGTCATGTCAGGAAACTCAGCTCCTCTGTTCTGTTTCAGATCCAGGCCAATGTGTCCAGAAGAATGGAAGTAGGTTCAGCAGTCCTTCCAGCTGTCCTGTTAAGAAGCTGTTCAATTACTTAGAGGAGAAAGCATCAGTCCTGAGTAAGCCTCATATGTATATGTTAGTCATTGCCAAAGGAAGCTGTTATACCATCTGTTCTTCTTTCTTATGACTGCAAGTCTTTTTAAGACCCTTCCTCAGGATGACACAGGCAATGAAGATACTTATAAATGCACAAATTATTATATAGCATACTGAGCATGGATATGATAGATCAAATTCAAATCCAGTAAATGGTTGATATTATACTTCTGAGACATTATTTTTCTGGCCTACTTTAGATGCCTGCTTTAGAATTAGATCGATTGCGCCCCAAGGTGCCCTCTATGAATTATAAAGAGAGGCTATGTTGAGTACTTGTAGACATCTGTGCTGTCAGATCTAAAGCTAGGCGAGATGAATACCATCCATAAGGTCTAAGAGTAGTAGCACTGCCTGCAAGGAGAAAAAGCAAGTTTATCTACAGTTCATTCATTCTTCAACAGCTCACTGAAGCATGGAAGGCCAGCAAAAATCTGGTTTTGGTCTTCCACAGCTCTGCAGCAAATGAGCCATTTCCACACAGCCTTGCTTACAGCTGTGACATCTCACACTCTCCTAAGTCCCATTCCACATAGGTTTTTCCCTAGCTCCTTTAAAGCCAGAGAAACTGTTGTGCTGCATCATAGCTAGAGAACACATGGACATGTGTGTTCATCTGGTCATACAATATCTCTCTTGCAGCTCCATGCAGATGTTCTGTTAGATTGACCCAACATGGGGCACAACCTCAAAAAAGGAGAAGACAAAGATCAGTCCCTTTCTTAGATTGGAAGATCTAATATTCCACAGTAAGTGAGGCACAGAAAGAAATTACAGTGCTAATCATGCAAAATTTTACATCTACAGTTAATTTTATACACTTAGTAGTCTATGGGAACAGTATGGATTGCTATGCAAGGTAGTCAAGCCAAGGCATCAGTATTTGTAGGAAGATCATGTAAGTCATACTCATAGTCTACAGAAAAGGAAAAATCTCCAGAGTTCAAGTCTTTTGTGTTGTGAGCATAATATTTCTTCTTGTTTTCATCTTCACACAAAGCTATGAGCAGCTTAGACTATACATTGCAATTATTACAATGCCCCAAAGTATGTCTGGTGTATGACAAATTGCATGCAAGTGATTCAACCCAGAAACAGGACAGATGGCATTTGTACTGCCACTGTATTGTGGGAGCCTTAATTCCTCATGTTTGTGGGGGCTGTAGTGATTCCTGCTAAATCAAAATACTATCTCGCCTCATGGCCTCATGCCTCCACTCTCAGATTTCCCTCTCTTGGCTGTCATCACACACACTTCTGGGATTGCGTTAGCTGGTCCTGCTCACATTACGCACAAACATTTCTTTGGAGGCCCTGTTCCCTAGGATACTCTAAGGCCCTAGTTAGGTCAAAAGGGTTATCTAAGAGAACAATACGAAGATGTAACATTACACTTGATCACATTAATAAATGTAAGTTGATTTCATAGCAGCTTCACTTAAATTTTGATGTTAATTCCTAAATGATTACAAATATGTTCTAGTTTTACCAGTATTATTCAATGCCCCATAATTTTAGACATGTAAGTGCAAGCCATTGTTTTCAACTAGCTTGATCCTGAATTCGCACAGCTATTAATCAGTTTAATATGCTTTGTGTCGCTAATTTGAAAAGCACATAAGGAAGAAGTCTGTGCAGTACAGATATGACAATTAGTGAAAAAATCCTTTTTTTTTTTTTACATTTGCTTGAGTAGTACAAATCTTACCAGTAACTTTGTCTGCTTGCACTAAAGAAGAGTAAATGAGACACTTGTTCTCATGCCAACTACTTTTGGTGCCAGAGGTAGCGATAGAAATATGTTGCCTCTGGAGGTTCAAGAGTATTTAATAATCCTCCCCCTCCCATCATTATTTTCCATTATTGGTCCCTTTTCTCTCTTCCTTGTTATCATCTAGTAAACAGGCAAGTGTGCAGACACAATATATAAAACTTGAAAAACCAACATGTCCATAAAGGACTGGTTGTCTGCCTGAAAGAAAAGAAGAAAAAAAAAGAAATGAAAGAGGGAATGAAACTCCAAAAGAACAACTTTGACTCAAATTATGTCAGGCTGAGGTGCAGTATAAGATTCTACATTATACATCACATCTGGTTCTGACTTCAGTTAAAATTTTAATGTATTTTTACATATATGTGTTTGATTTCTCTCACCACATATGTATTAGAAGTGGTGAGGTTAAAAAAAGGCCCTGAAGAGTCTGAAAGCGGGAAAAAAACCCTTCTGACCAGAGGAATTTGCCACCTTCAAGAAATTAAAAAAGCTCTCAACCTTTTATTTCTCCTAGGTTACTATGATAGATATTGGCTGAGCTCAGGATCTGGAACCAGATTGACTAAAGACTGAATTTTTATGCTATCTTTTGCCTTGCCTATTTAAATGCAAGTGCTAAGTAGTCTACTTTTAAGCCCAGAGACTTATAATACTAAAAGAACGTAGGACATACATAGTTTAAATAAGCACATCCATGCCAAAACAATGTATGGCATGGAAAGGGTAAGACAAAAAAACAGTTATATGTAAAGGATGTTAGCCATGTCAGTTAATACATTAATAGCAGCATGTGTAGAACAGACTTTTAGATCCTGAATCATTTCTACCAAAGCTACTTGGTATGTTTTAATGAGGTATACGAGTTTCAAGTATAATTGTACTTATGGATGCAATTGTGTGCTATCATACAAGCTGCTCAGACCAAGATCCACATAAATTTACATCTAAGTGCAGAGTAAAGGCCTTAGGGCTTGGAACAACTATATTATTACTGTGGCTTTGAAAGATACTGTCCATCAGCTCAGCTGTGATAATTGCCTCTGGGAGTGCTCCTGACCTAGGCAAATACTAGATAATTTGATTTAGGTTGGCCCACCCTGAAGGTTTCTCAGATGCTATCCTCAGTGATGCTAGACAACTGCTGTCGTATTCTTCTATTTCCTTAGGAGATGTGTTACATCAATAATGAGATGGTTGATAATATTAAGTCAATAGTAGGACAATAATCCAGTCAAAGATTTATATGATCTAGCTTCAGTATTCTACAGTATAAACACCTACCTCTGTTCTAGTCATCTAGCTTCCTTTCATAGTCATCAGAGAGAAACGGGCATATCTAGGATGCAATTCTAAAACAGATATCTAAAACAGACCAGACTAACAGATTTAGAGGTATAGCACTCATTAGTTTATTGAATGTTAATGGATTTGAACAAGATCTGTCATTTCCATGCTCCATATGTGGCCTAGAAATTATCTTTGAATTTAAATAGCCTGGTATATTTTATATCACGTTAGCATATTGGTAGACCATCATCCAGAGTAGGATGAATGTTGGAGTTAAATACTTCATTCATATTTTGTATTCATATTATTCTTCCTTGAAGTTATAAACCCATACAAAGCATTAATGCAATGTACCACTTCTTGCAGCAGTTAATGAGCCATTTCTTTCTGGGGAAGAAAATGGGTGTCTAGCTGGATGTAAATATGTGATGTAAACTACACTTACTACCAAGTTCTTCTACTTTATCAAGATGATCTGATTATTTAAAATATGAGATAGTGGACTTTTAGGTTAGGATAAACATACACTGTTTTATTGTTAGCAAAAACTATTCCACTAGCAAAAATTTAAAAAAAAAAAAAAAAAAAAACAACCCCAAACAACAAAACCACAAAGCTGTTGATCAGTAAATCCCGTGAGGCCATATAACCCACTATGCTGGCCAAAGACAGGATGAATGCAGATTAACTGTATTTGACAGAGGTTTAACCTAGCCCTGTCTTACAGCTTCTAGAAAGGGAGATTCCACAGTTTTCCTAAATAAACTGTTCCAATGTTTAACTATTCCATACAGTAAAATCTTCTTCCTAATGGGTAACTTAAAACTCTTTTGCTGACATTTAAGCCCATTACATATTGTTCTATCCTCAGTGGACATGAGAGGAGTATATGCTTTGCCATTTGGCAGCACTCTATTACATATTTATTCAACATATAAGAGACATATCATGTCTACTCAAAACATTCTCTTTGTAACTCTTATGTGTCTAATTAGTTGGAAAGTAACATGAGTGTTGTGTGCATTTCTGTGTGTTGCAATGCGGTCAGTGAAATTCTGTGCTGTTTGGGGTTTAGGTATTATGTTGCTGGTTACATAATGTCAATCTATTACTCCCTTGAATCCTATTCCCATGAAGATGTCTCAACATGCAATCTATCAGGATTCAGGTTGACAGAACATGAACATGAGTCCAAGTAGATTTTATATAGTGGAGCTTTGAAGAGGTATATCTGGTGATGTTCTTTTCACAGTAACAAGTTACAGAAAACTTAACTTCAGAAGTGATATAAAACCGTTCAATTTTTTGGTATCAATTTAGTCTTGTGTTACAGTAAAGTAACAGAGAAAACACAGCCTTTATAAACCACTCAGATACCACCTAATCGGAGCCAATTCTCATTTCAGCTATGCCGCTTTGAGGATATTGATACTAATGGGGTTTCACAGGCAGGCAGAATTATGCCCAGGCTGTGTTTTTCCTAAGAATTGTAGTTCACGGTGCAAGTCAAAATTTCAAGGAGAACTTTATCAGCTGGGTGCACTCTAAATGCATTATAAATGGGTGCATTATAAATGAAGTCATAACTTTAACTGAGCTGAATTCTGAAAGAGTGGTCATGTGTTGTGAATTATGATCTTTTCTTCCTCCTTTTACTGAAACATAACCTTGGAAGGATGCAATTGTCTTAGGTGTGTTATGGATAATGTGTTTAAGTGTTAACACCTGTAAAGATAAAAAAAGAAGTAAAACACCATTTCTTATCCCATATATAAAATCTTCAACTCTGTATACTGAATGTGAAGCCAACATTTTATTCTCTGAACAGTTTACAGTTCATTAGCAGCAGCATTCACAGCCATCTGACAGTTGGCCAGAACACTGATCTAAACTGGAAGATAATGAGGTTAGAAAATATCTTAGAGGAGTATTAGAGCTCTAGAGTATCGTCAGATTGTACAAAGAAAAACTGTAAATGGCAAATAGATCATTTTGGTTTAGAATGCCTCTGCAATGCCTCTGTGTGCACAACAGAATGAACCCTACTCTAAAAAGTTCAGTGATAAAAAGTCAGGAGAAAGCAACTGTTGTGACAAAAAAACAGGCTTCTTTCAGGTCCCTCATGTGGTACTCATACGAACCAAGGTTGGGAGATAATCTTTTGGCTAATAGTGTCCAAGGGGCCATATTCAGTGTTTCCTTGCTGCATGGCATTTAAGACAGAGAAGCACTGATTATGTCACAGGTTTCTTGCTCCAAAATGCCATTGGAAGCAGAATCCAAAGTATTAGGTGGCAGGGGACATGAACTGTTTTCCAGGAAGTGAAGCAGCTAGGTAAATGATCTCACTAAACAGATATTCATATATATTTTCTGGGGAATTTTATATACCAATTGCACTTCAATGTAGCTTAACAAAACAATCACATGGATTTGGCCACAAACAGTATAGTTATCAGTCATGGTCACAGATCCACATGAACAAATCATTCCAGAGAGCCATGGCTTTTGCAAAGAAGCATGCTTTTCTCCGTGAGTGTTCATCAGTATAGCAGCCTTCTTCTGGAAAACTTGTTGGAACTAATCACACCAATAGACATGATGGTTCCCATTTCAGTAACCTTAGAAAGACTGCAACTTTAGGGAAAAAACGTGAATTATAGCAGCTTACTTGAGGCGAGCCTACCACTATCTCACCCATGTGGATATGCCAGCTTACCCATTAAATAAAAACCAAAACTAATTTTAATGAGACACAGTGAAAAATTACACAGATTTAGTTGGGAAGGATGAAGGAAGGGAGCAGGAGAGAGAAAATGCTGATAGGAACACCATTAAAGGTCTCACTATGGGAAAAGCTTCTAATTATAAAACGCAACCATGACTGCTGGAGTTTAAATGGGATATTAACAAAAGGACTTTCATTTAAATGAAACTGTCGATCTCTTCACTTTCTTTTCCAATTGCTTTTGAACCTTAGAGAAAAATTAATGTCTCTGAGCCCTTTTCTTCTTTCATATTCAAACATGACAAAATCATTCAGGAAATGGCCCGCTTACCTACAGCAATAGGGAAGCACAGGTCATTCTTTTCTTTACAGGATGGAGTGCTGTGTAGTTAGTTCATGACTCACCCTCCTTCAAATGTCATGGTGGTAGCTAAGGGAACGCTGACCAGTCAACATTTCTGTAACAAGGACTGGCAGCAGTGCAGACTTTTACCTAAAGTTATACCTTGGGTTTGGTGATGATTAGGAGGATGCTTCAACAATACTAGCCTAGCTTGCTAGAGATGAGCCTTTTCCCCCACTTCATTAATTTGGGAATGCCCGAATTGTCACAAATGAGACTAGTTAACAACCTCCTAAAGGGGAAGGATACCAGAGGATTGAAAATATAGGCCAGAGACTACCTAGAGTCACAATTGTTGTGCTTGGGAGCCTAGTAAGCAGCTCCTACCTCTTATAGCCCTGCTCGTTTACAGACTCAAAGTACTTTATGTGAAGATTTCTGCCACTCTCATTTTACAAATGGTGGGCTAAAGCGAAGAAATGTGTGTCTGGAAGCAGAGCCAGAAATAAAAACCATATTTTCCTCTAGGCTCCACCTTTCTCTTGCCCTGAACTAAAGAGGTACCACAGTCTAAGTCTAAAACACATAGCAGTGATGGTTATCTCCTTATATGCCTGTATATGTTGTAGACAACTGGGAAAGGGAGTTTCAGAGTTTTAGTACAAAGGTAATTTAGGTGGTCTGGCTGTTTTCTTGAAATGCCTCCCACTAATCTTGTAATTTTGCTAGGGATTGGTGAAAATGTGTCTCAAGTGATCGTACACTGTACTGTTGTAATCTCATTGGTTGGGTTATCTCATTTAAATTGGGTGCCAGGTTTCCCCTGACTGCCCAGGACCACAGGGTACCTAGAACAGAGTTGCAGCTCCTGAAGACTGTGGGCTTTCATGATCCCCTTACTGTGTTGGGGAAGGGGTTTGAAGAGCTAGACATGCTGGATAAGAATTTTCTTCACAAAACATAAGTTGTTTCTTTTAAACAACAAACAAATCAGAAATTGTGTCATTGTATTCAAAACTGGCATTTACATGAGAATCTGTTATTCCTATCTGTCTTTTCAAAAGGAATTCACAGGTAAAGACTTATCAGCTTTATCCTGAATTGTGCAATGTCAGTCACACCTGCTGTGCTTCCAGTAAAAGAAACACAAGGACATGTTATGTACTGAGGTGATTATATCCCAAACTAATTCAAGCACAACCTGAAACAAATATATTTGATTCTGTGGATCTCATCTACATATCGTATATCTCCATTCTACACTGACATTTATGTGGCCTGATGGGTTTTTTTCTCCTTAAAATAATACACATTATAGGAAACTAAACAGATAGACCATACATATTTATGTAGAGGCACATTTATCAACCTTTAAAAAAATTAATTACCCCTTTTTGTTTTGTCTTATTCTGTTTGAAGGCATAGAGAAAGCTTTATACAAATATGCTGAGAATAACCAGGTACTCTCTGGGAAACCTTACAAATTATCCGTGTTCTTTTGTGTGCCTTAAAACATGACGTCCTTTGAATACAAAGTCCTAGATATGGGCTGTACTAATGTGTATTCCTTTTGCAACAATAATTACTTGGAGGGTAACTCCATTGGTGCAGTGATACTCATATAGGTTGACTTCAGTTCACTAGATCTGATTTTCACCCAAGGATTATAGACCACACTGAAAACACAGGATCCGATTTCTATTAATAAAAAAGATGTGACAATCTTAATTAGAACTACACTTGTTTTAAAACCTTTATAAGAACATTTCTAGAAGGAAAACAGCCCTATATTCTTCAAATATTTGTCATGGACCTTTTTGCTTCATCAAAATTATTCAATATTAGAAAAGATATTTTTTTTTTTCATAAGACTGGTTTTTGTTCTTTTTCTTTGGAACATGAAAAACTGCTGTGAATTAAAAAACAAAAGATTTGGTTATGTTTCTTTATTTAAATGCCTATACCTTTCTAATTAGCTGTACTTACCTTGAAGAGCAGAATGTGATTATTTTCTTACAAGGCATCTTTTGAAATCAGTAAAAGGTAGTATAATTAGTATCCAATTTTGAATGATTGTGTTCAAATTTGACCCCTCTACAGATTGCGATAATGTTTAAACACATTCTTCTTTTTCATCTAGTGTAGTCTGCAGTTTCTGCATAATGTTTATTGAAGTAAAATTTTGTTATGAAACCTGCAACGTCAGTGATGTTTTACCTAACCATTTGCTGAAGGTAACCTGATAATTGTTTTATTGATGTTTTGCTCATTTTAATTTCTGAATGATGCATTGAAAAAGTCTGGAAGACTTTTTTTTCTTCTTGTTTGTTTATTCTGTTTCTTTCTTTGGCTTTGGAAATGTGAAAGTTCTAATCTTTTTTCCATTTTCTAAGCAAACAGAGAAATATGACAATGTTTTCTTGTGAGATCCTGAACCTCACCCAAAAGGATGCGAATGCCATATCCTCAGTAGACACATCCTCATCCCAAATACTGCGATTTATACAGTTGCATACAGGTCATGAACATGCCCTGGGTAGCTTCCACCCTAATAAAGTCCAACTCAAGTAATCGGGATTCTCCTTTAGTGCAAGAGTCAATTCAGGACCTTTGGGTAGGGAACCATCCCATCATCAAAATACTCTGAGGATAAACTGAACAGAAGTTTTACAGTTTGAATTGAAAAAATCCGGTCTTTTACATATTAGAATCATAGAATAGTATCATAGAATCATTTAGGTTGGAAAAGAACTTTGAGATCACGAAGTCCAACCACTAACCCAGGACTGCCAAGTCCATCACTAAACCATGTCCTTAAGCACTACATCTATGCATTTTTTAAACACTCCCAAGGGTGGTGATTCCACCACCTCCCTGGGCAGCTTGTTCCAATGCTTGACCACACTTTCAGGGAAGATATTTTTCCTAATATCCAATCTAAGCCTCCCCTGGCATTAATTGAGGCCATTTCTTCTTGTCCTGTCTCTAACTGCCTGGGAGAAGAGACTTAACCTTACCTGCCTACAGCCTCCTTTCGGGTAGTTGTAGAGCGATAAGGTCTCCCCTGAATCTCCTCCTCTCCAGGCTAAACAACCCCAATTCAATCAGCTGCTCCTCACAAGACTTGTGCTCCAGACCCTTCACCAGCCCCGTTGCCCTTCTCTGGACACGCTCCAGCACCTCAGAGTCCCTCTTGCAGTGAGGGGCCCAGAGCTGATCACAGGATTCGAGGTGCGGCCTCAATAGTGCCAAGTACAGGGGGATGATCACTGCCCTGGTCCTGCTGGCCACAGTGTGTCTGACACAAGCCAGGATGCTGTTGGCCGCCTTGGCCACCTGGGCACACTGCTGGCTCATGTTCAGCTGGCCATCAGCCATCACCCCCAGGCCCTTTCCCACCAGGCAGCTTTCCAGCCACTCTTCCCCAAGCTTGTAGTGCTGCCTGGGGTTGTTGTGATCCAAGTGCAGGACCTGGCACTTCTTGTTGAACCTCATACAACTGGCCTTGGCCCATCAGTCCAGCCTGTCCAGATCCCTCTGCAGAGCCTTCCTGCCCTCCGGCAGATCACTTCCCCCAAAGTTGGTGCTGCCTGCAAACTTACTGAGGGTGCACTCAATCCCCTCATCCAGATCATCGATAAAGATGTTAAACAGGACTGGCCCCAACACTGAACCCTGCCCTGCTACCCGCAGAACACTGCATGTTCAAATGGTCTACAGGTGGAGTCACACTGAGGGGGGGGTTGGAAAGGGCAACAAAAGGGGTAAAGTTGTGAACACAATAGTGTGTTTTTCCTGTTCATTTGGTTCTAGATAGATACTGAATGTACTGCTCTTTTGCAAATTTTCCTCAGGTCACTAGAGTGACTCTCGGCAGCCTTGCTTGCTGGCTGAACCGATCTGTTTTACATCACTTTTAGACAGTGCTATTCCACTAATGCATTAGACAAAAGAATTGCCACAGAACAGGGGGTCATAACAAATGGCTTTTGAAACACGTCCAGCGAAATACAAAAATAAAGAGATATTTAAAACAGCACTAAATAAAATGGAAACATTTAAAAATAATCCCCCCAAAAAACTAATTGCAACCATTTGTTTCATAGGATTAAATCCTTGTAGAACATTTTATCCGACTATTTGGACCAGGACATGAACTTTACAAATTACTACTTTTTTGTTTTATTTGGCACCAGCTGTGTGCATGTTTCTGAAACATCACCAGTCATGCTGAGCATTTAGTAGGAACGTTGCAATGGCAATTTAGATGTTAAAGGGCATTGTGATTTTTAAGGGCTTGTTATCGTGGCCAGCTGTAGCTAACAGCTTGTAAGAGATCAGGAAGAGGTATGTGATTTTCCAAGTAACAAGAGCAGCCTGTGTTTACCACAATTTCTTTTCTGCCACAGAATGTGAGGTGCTGGATATGGAAATAGATGTTTTCCCGGAAACAGTACTAATAAATGTTGTTATAACTGTGTTGTCTGTATTTTAATCTCTCAGAGAGTTTAAAAATGTTTAAAACACATCAAATATCTGCTTCAACATACAATTTAGTATCAATGAAAGTTGTTACATTGAAAGTTCTGGAAAAGTAATATCTTTTTGTGTCTGTTTCGTGCATTCAAACCAGGGAACATTTGTTAAAGCATCCTTTCAGCATTTGTCTATTTAATTCTCACTAATCAGGTCCAGGATTATGGTTCATGATATAAGATGACTGTTAGTTACTAGACAAAAGTAGGAGATATTCTATGGAATATGGTGTTCCCACAAGCCCTTGTAGCAGGATATATTCTGTAGCTTCTTCTGATGTTGACTATGGCTGTAAGACAGACTAGCCTTTTGATTCATGGGGTCATTCAGGATAAGTGAGTATTGTTTGAAGGCACCTTTCAAACAGTGGCTTTAAGTAGAGCATGTTTGCAACCTATTATTTGCACACAAAACCATTATTATCCCGATTACTTGGAAGCCTTGAAAAGATACATGCTTATTGTTCTTTTGAATGTGGAGAAAAATCAAATTAAGATATAGACTACTCTGAAACTCATCTTTTGCTGGGTTTCTTGTTTAGAAAGAGATTTACACAATACTCTGTAAACATCAGATTTGTTTTCTAAGACTTTTCAATATCATTTTAAGGATTGGTAAGGTAGATACTCTGTGATATAAATATCTGCAAGTGAGATTAAAGTAAAAATAAACAAAGAAATCATATATTAAATACAGACATACCAGGACCTCATTAAAGAGTTGAAACCATTAGCACCACACAATTAGCTTTTTTGTCTTGCAATTATGACTTAATGGGTAAAGGTAAATTCATAACTGTGATGAAAGGAAATCATGTAACACGTTGGAGTGTTGCAGCACTACCGAACTAGCTGGCTGCAACAAGGCTTTCCCACACAAGGTTCCAAAAGCTCATCTACTGTCCATGCTGTTTCTTCATCCTCTTCAGGCCAGTGCACCCTGCTTCTTGCCTCTGCTGCATCCAGATTCCTGGCTTCTCCTCCAGCCAGCCTCTCCTCATCCAGGCCCCCTT
>JAVJGI010000062.1:27408051-27441789 GCA_035590275.1 Ibycter americanus | reverse complement strand
TCCACATCAGCCAACCCACTGCCCCTGAAGCAAGCCCACAACTGTATATTATCGATGTTAATTAACCCTCTACAATTTCTCTACATTGGAGGTCCCTAGACCACCAGTTACACTTCAGTTTTCATGTTCCAGGAAAGATGGTGAGTCTTGCTGAACACACTTAAGATTACTAGATCCATAAAACTTTATTCTGTGCGTTGTATGAAGATAGCAGTCTGATGTCTTTTCAATAGGCAGAAAACAGGAAAGAAATATAAATAGGAGTGCAGAGTAACAAAAAGAAGACCTACATACTCATACAAGACTATGATTATAATAAAAATCAAATACACGCTGAATGAAAACCTGAATAACTACTAGGTTTTAGTTAAGGAAGAGCTCTTCACTGACCTCTGTAGGAGTTAGGCCTTGTTCCAAAACTGACTGCAGGCTTGATTCTTTTATCTCCTATGGCCAAACCATCTCCAATAAGGTAGTCGCCACCTTGTTCTCCCTTGAACTGCCAAGTCTTTTGAAGCAAGAAACTCCATTATGAGAAGCTCTGAGGTAACTTCCTCAGTGACAATCCAATCTCAGGTTTAAGTCTTTTGCCTGGCTTCATCTGATTCCAGCACCCTTTCTGTTAGTGTGAGACAACATGTAATTTTAAATAAAGCACATAATATGCTAAATGTTATCCTTCAAAAGAAAGGCCCAGACTTCCATTCAGTGCTGTTGCATTTCGGCTGTTTCAGCATGCTCTCCCATGGGTTCTCCAGTCTACTAGTGGCACTCTGTATGTAAATTCATTCCTTTTGTTTTGATCTTGCCTCCCTTCATTTTCTGAAAATAAAAACTTGAGAAGTACCTAGTAGAAAGAAAGCATCTCTAGGCCACTGCACTCCATTTATTCATCATCCTCATGGAGGAAGTTTCAGTTTTTGTGATTTCTCTGTCTCCTGGATGAGTACAGCCATCATATGGCCAGATGACAAGGACTTTACCTGAAGAAGGAAACTGAAACCACTAATTTTTGTGTAGGCTTACAATAACAGTTAGGTGGATTCTATGGGCTAAGTCAAATAAAACCTGTGTTAAAAGAGTATGAATAAATTTCTGTGTTTTAATGCAGACAAGACTAAATGGGGAAAGTGATTCCAGTGTCATTTGGATATTTAAGATTTAGGGGAGTTTGTCAGGGCTCTGAGGGTGCCAGCAGGCTGCAATGACCCTGACCGTGCCCCCTGGGACTCCTCCCACCATGCCCGTGGCCCATGACCCCATCATTTTGGTGCCCTGGGGCCATTAGTCCCTGCCCCAGCACTGACACAGCAGGGCCAGTCTCCAGTCCCCAAAACCCTGCCCTGGCCACCCATGGGCCCTGCTGAGCTGGGCCCCCCTCTGGGCCGACATCCCAGCCTGGCCCTGGCCCATCCCCAGGGAGGCAGCTGGGGCTGGGGCTGCTCCTGGTGCCCCCCAGCTGCCCGGCTCCTGCCTGGGGCAGAGAGGGGCCCTGGCTGCCAGGCCCTGCCCTGCTGCCCCTTCTATGAGGATCCCTCGTGGTCCCAGCCCTGGGGAGCTCTGGCCTGCCCAGTGCCCAGGCAGGGCTACAAGATAATTTACATCCCTGAATGCTGCTATAAAGGATTTCAGACTTCTGGTCGCTGAGATGTGTCTTTCCACTCTTACCAAGGCAAATACATGATAGATTCACTCAGCTGCAGTCTAAATCATCCTTCGCTTGTCTTTCCCAAGACTGTTCATTGCATATTAAGCGGTGTGTTATCACCTTGTTCTGTGCACGTTATCTTTCCCCATTTGGTCTGCTACAGACTTGTTGGAACAAGACCCAGGGGAAAGCTCTGCTGAGTGGTGATGGGGGACACACAACGTCCCCGCTGCAGCTCCCAAGGCCTCCCCAGGCGGTGGCCTTAGGGGAGACTTTTGCACAGGCTCCAGAAACCTGAGACAGCTCTGGCTTTGCCTTGTGATCTGTCAGCTATAGACTTGTGCTGGGGTTCAGACTGGGATTAATATAAATGTCTTTATGTGAGTGTCTGCAGATGTGCTAGGAATCTGAGCTCCCAAAATAGTCGGTGGAGATGGGGGAGCGATGCAGCCGACCAGCCACAGCATTCCGGTGGCTGACAGGGGTGCCCACTGTCAAGTGTCCTGCCTCTCCTCCAGCCGTCTGTAGAAGAGCACTTTTCCCCTGGCTCTAAAGTCTCCTACTTGCCAGTTTCTATGTAGCAACAACCTAGGACATTTCAAATTGCAGTGGAGGCCTATTTCTGAGCAACTGAATCATGCTGTCAGTGTCTGCTGTAGGGTCAACTCAGTCACCCTCTAGGCTGCACTGCCCCCATGGCCTAATTTACCTTTGGCTATAATGGGAGACCAGATTTCTAGTGCACCTCCATATGGACACTTACTTTTTAGTGTCTTTGCATACTTTTAGATCTCTAGTCTCCTATCTCATTTGCTCTTTAATTTGGGACTCACCCTTGCCTTCTCTGTGACTGTCTCCATGTATAAAATGGGATGAATCCTACACATTCCCTGCTTGTAGCACAGAGAAGCAATCTTCTTCTAGTCTGCAGGTACTTTGCTGCTTTCTAAGTGCTGTGTCTCTATTTCTTGTGGGATACATGTCTAGGCAGCACTTCAGTTGCCCTGTTAAGCATGTAAGGTAAAGGATTCACTGCAGACATTGCTGCAAATAGCAGGGGTATAGAAGGTAACAAGGTTGCTCTCTGAGACATTAAGCTTTCTCTTTGTCTCCACACTAAGCAGTTTAGCTAGAAGGAGAAATCCTTTTCTACTACCTTTCTTCAGAGCAACGGGTGAGGATTCAACATAGCAGCAAACAAACCCATGCTTTTCGTGATGAGGACAGGACAACAGAAATTGTGCCTGATAGGAGGCCAGAAGACAGGTTGCATCAGTAAATAATGATGTTAAACTTTAGTGAAGCAGCTGCACAATATTACAGCAAATATCAAAGCATTTTCAAAATTAGATTTTTTTACCATCCTGAAAGCCGTGTTTGATGAATCAGCTATTTACTGTACTTGTAAGACCTGCAAAGAATCTTTTTCTGCAGTTATAAGCACCTTGGTGTGCAGTTGCCATAGATGAAAGTAGGAACTGTTTTCATCATCACATGTAACTTGTGACACCAAGTCTTAAATTTGGATGCTGTCCATGCCCTAGTTTCTGAATTATAGTTTTATTTTAAACTACTGACTGTGCAAATAAATGATAACAATCACAACTAAAATCCCTTTCCTGTTAGTAAGTAATAAAATAAAGACTACTTGTACTTGCTTTGAACTCAAGAAAATGCCCATTTTTCATAAATGGCTTCGAGTTTTAGACATTTTAAAAGCTTTAGTCTGCCCAGCTAGGGAGGAAAACAGGCTTAAAATTAAGTTACATAAATACCTGCAAATATGCCACTCATTCTGCATGTGCTTTGGCTTAAAAAGCTTCTATGAACTCCTCTGAAGCCTCTTCCATTTTAAGATCCATGATAAATCTACAAATCAATTAACCATGTATGTGATAATGTGGCTGTCTCCCTTTGTGTCCTTTCTCGGATAAATGTGGTTTAACCATCCTGTTGGTACATCCCTTTACAGCTGGATTTGTTTCCTACAGCTATGTTTTCTCTTGAGGCCCCAAACTGTACCTCTCTTCAGCTGCACCAAATGAACAACAAAAAAAAGATTCTGGATGCCTACTTGATATTGAATAGAGATGAAGACACAGATGTTCACGTCATGGGGACTTCAGTTTTCGGTCTTAATTCCCCAGAGTCTCAGACTTAACTCCACCAAAGTTAGAAAGCCTTTTTCTCCAGTCTTCAGGGGAAGATGGTTTATGCCTCTTTTATTTCCTAAAAGTATTTTGAAAATCATCTTCTGATACTGGCAGAATATAATATCTCCTTTCTTCTGTTTTGAAGTCATACTGCTAATCTGTCTGACAGCACACTAATGAAAAAGGAAGGGCTACAACCTGTAAGTTTCCTTTCTGCTGGGGGAGTTTCAGCAGTGACAGTGCTCTACACAAAGAATTTTATTCATTCTCAACTCTGAAACTCATTGCCAGCTGACTGATATTAAAATCATTACTTTTTTTTTTTTTTTTTTTTTTTTTTTACCTCAGAAACTTCTCAATCCTGACAAATGTTAATGCAAAACCTATGGCATCAGCATGACCTGGCATCTACCCAACCCCTGCACCTGCACAATTACAGCCAAGCTTTCCTAAACACTTCTTCCCTAACAGCTTGTTTTGTTTTGGGTTTGCTGTTGTTTTGTGCCGTTTTCCCCACCTTTCTCTTTTTAAACACCAAACGCTTATGGCAGGCATAATTTTTCAGATGTTGTTTTGGAGAGTTTCTTGGAGCTAATCATATATGCCCCTTGAGAAGGTTTGCAAGAGTGGCCCACACCTGAAGTCGGAGTTGGTGGGTTCCAGCAAAGATACCAGCAAAGATCCACAGCCACCTGGCTAGCCTGAAGGGTAACAGGAGAGGCTGCTCAAGGAGTGCAGAGCCAGCAGCTGCGTTCTGCTCAGGCCACTCTGACAGTTCCCACTGTACCTATAAAAGCAAAGCTATCAATCACTAAACAAGATCAGCCAGCATTTAGTGTTTCCCTCGCCTTTCTCACTCTCTTCCTTTCCCTGTTGCAAATGGCCCTGAGTGTTCTGCACCAATACACAGTCAGGTGTGTTTACACACAAGTCATTTGTATGAGTACTTGTGACATGTCAAGACACAGAAAATGAATGTGAGCTCATTATCAGAAAGGGGGAAAAAAAGAAAAACACTTTGAAGGTGAAGACCAGGAACCACATGCTTAGTTATGTTAATTGCCCAAGTTCCTCTGATTTCAGTTGAGTTCTATCAAACTACCTCAGCTGAGAATCTGGTGTATGATATAAAGAAATAAGGATGTTCATGCTAGATCTTTTTTCCCCGAAAGAAGTGTATGTAGATCTGTTATGCCAAGTTTATAATATTTGAATGAGTAAAATAAAATAGGAGTCAATGAGCTGAGAATTCTTTTTATTTATGCGAAGAGAAATCTGGAACAAGTCTTCAGCAGTTGGTTGAAATCTGTACAGATGTGGTTACATTCAGAATCTTCAAACTTAAACACGTCTGATCAGGATCTAAAGACCCATTCATTTTTAAACAGAATCTCTTCTGCGACAGCAGTGGAAGAACTCTACCAAGAAACAGATGGTATGTAATGGACCGTGATTTGACCTTTCATCTACAATCTAAAAAGTATGTAGTAGGTCTGCATTACTGATCAGTAATTGCTAAATCCAGGAGTTCCTACTTTTGGATCAAAAGGAAACCTGTAATTCATTATGTAAAAGCTAAATCATGAAATTTACACTTGATTTCATTGAGTTTTCTCTATTCAGAGAAATGAAGAAAAACAATGCTTGCTTTAGGATTTTAACCATGCTGATTATTAGATATAGGCTGTCATTTCAGGACTTCCTAGAGAAGTTTGCCTGTGTCTTGGTTACTGATCTACTCTTTCAAAAAGAAAGCACAAACCCCACAACGTGTACTTGCCTTGTGTTGCACAGTTTCATGAAAATATTGGTCTGTAAATACTAAGAAGAACTAATTTATCAGTCTGTGAAAATATGTGTATATTAGATGTGGTATCATGTTTAAAAAAAAAAGAAAAGAAAGAATAACTGACTACAAAAGAATAATTTCAAAAGGGAGATGATCTTTGAACAATGGGAATAAACAGCTCCAGAAAAAATTAGTCTGACAGGATATGATTAAAATTCTGAACTTGTGTTGATCAGAAGGGATCCAGAGGTTTACTATAACCCTATATACTTAGCTGATTTTTTTTTTAATTGCAATTAAAAGCTTTTATTTGAGCCATTATAGGCCTGCAGATTCATATAACGTAAAGGAGTTTATGTGGAAATATTATAATATGATATAAATTTTGAGAAAGGACATTTGTATTTTGTTTTTCTTCTTAATTTTGAACTCTTTAATTGTTCTTACTGTGTGATACTCTGAGAAAAGTTTCTAAGCGAAGACTTCTGTGCTTCAAAATATGCAGGCATAATTATCACCTGTTCCAGATGCTGGGTGTTTGCCTAGGTAGACATTCATTACCCATTTTAAAAGGACAATTATAGGGGCAATGCAGACACCCATGGTTACCTTTGTAAAATGTCTGAATGATTTAATTGCTTAAGTCTTCCTTTGCTGGTTAATTGAAGTATCTTTATTTATATCTTGGAAAGAATTATTTACAGACTACCATTTCAGGAGTATTATGGACAGTAGGCAGTTCTAGCCAGTTTAATTTCGCTCAGCTACTGGTCACTAGCTCTTTTGGAAAATCAAGTATATCTTGCTAGGTAGGACTATCATCTTCTGAGATTGATGCAACGAGATTATGATCACTACTCTCTAGGCAACCACTAATTTCTGGAAAAGTAATAAAAATTATCTATAATCTTTGAAAATAGGTCCAGAAGTGATGATGAGTACAATGGGATTTTTGATATTTTTTTTTTTTTTTTAGCAAAATGAGCTCCTAGTGACTCCCATTTTCATTACATTTTAGCCAGCTGATGGGAATTGAACAGCCTTGCCATTTTTGTGTGACACTGCTTACATTTGTGCACAGCTGAACATGAGCTCAGACTAGCTGCTTAAGAAGAGCTCCTAAAATATAGATAATATGTTTCCCTGCACTAATCATGTTTTTCTGTGTGAGTGAGTGAATTTGGGGAATTTACTTAGTGTTTTTGTGTTACTTAAAACATCAGAAAGTCTGATTTTCATTAGTGAAAATTCTAACTCCTCCTATTCACTTCAGCCAGAGATTTTGACAGAAAGCATTCATTTTTAAAACCTTTGAAATTCTAAATCCCTGTGCTCTGACTCTATATTGTGATTTATTACTCTCCACAGTCTTGCTTTATCTTACACTCGTAGTCAAGGACTTAGCAATAAAATTGTTGAAACTTTCATTTTGTGGCTTGAAGACCTGTAACTAATTCAATTCCTACACTTCCCCCTACCCCCACCTCCCCTCCTTTCTTTCTTTTTGTCCTAGTTGATGATGATTACTACTTATTCTAGCAGAGGATGACAGTCACCCTTGTGTGACTTTAGCAGGCCTGCTTCCAACAGGTCCTTCTTGGTAAAGCTTTATTTACCAGTGGTAGCATTTAGACCTTCTTATTCACCCAAAATGATCAGTAAAGATTGCTATGACAGCAACAAAACATTTAAACTCCGCGAAATATTGGTGAATGTAAACTGACCTGCCTTACATCAGCACAGCTTCTATCTCACATTGTGCTTGTCTTCCTTTTGACAAAGTGCTGAAGTCCAAATTCAAGCAAATAAACTTTAGGACTTTGCTGAGTCAGAGTTTGCATGACTAAATTGCAACTCGAAGACCTGCATGTTTGAACATGACAGGTACCACAAAATGTATAATTGTAGGTACCGAAGTGATAATTGCACATCTGCTTATAGAGTTGGATAGAAAAATCTGAGGGGGAAAAAATACAAGATTGAACATGTCATGTTATGTTTTGTTAGTTAAGACTGATACTTTGGTATGCAAAACATTTTTCCTTTTCTTCTTTTTTTGGTTTGGTGTTTTGGTTTTTGGTTTTTTGGTTTGTTTGGTTTTTTTTATAGGGTCTGATGCAAATTCCATTAGCTGTAATGGACTTTGGATCATATTGCCAAAAAAGGCAAGCATTTATCCTGTATATAGAAATTCAGGTACAGCAAGTGTATTCCCCTATATCTTAAAATATCTCTTAGTTTCACGTTAAATAATGTTTTATGCCACACCTTTTGCCTCTTTAACCAATTAAATGAATGTATTTTTGCACAGTTTATCCCAAATAATACTAGCTTGTATTGACTTAGGGCTCTTTGAGTTAATTTCAGGTTTATTTGCACACACCCATGAGCCTTGGGAGTAACCTGTCTCAATTTTTGATTTGAAACAAAACTTAGATATGCAGGCAGATATTTTCTTCAAATAGGCTTCTAACAGAGATCTTTGGGGGGATCTTTTCTATTTAAATGTTGATTATATTTCTGCAGGCTGGAGCAACATAGTGGCTCCTGAGAAACCCAGTACTGCAAGGAATAGCTTCACAATCTTTTTTCTTTTCACAAAATAGGCTACATAAACACTGGTCATCTCTGATATTGATTCTATTCCCTAATGCAGTTAGAAAAACCTCCAAACAGTATCCTGGGCTGATAATTTCACTGCTGAAAAAGAGCCTTGCAGAAGCTGTCTCATAAGAATCATGTACAAGACCAATTTTTGGACATTGCACTCTAGACACAAATGAAAATGGCATAAAAAGCTTTAAATATTCATGTAGAGCTTGTTTCTACTGGTTTTGTGATATCTACTGATGATGCTTAATATATAAAAAAAATACTGCTTGGTATATTGTCAGATACAAGGCTTGTCAGAATAACCTGCAAAAGCCAATGGGAGTATTGTCTGAATACAGAAAGCATGGAAATTCTTGTGTTTTGACCCCAGTATGATGCACAGAAGATAAAGAATTACACATCAGTGCTGAAGAGGTAGGAAATAACTTCTGTCAACCCTAGCCTGATTTCAAAGAGTTGGCATAAGGGAAGAAAAGAGTTGCCTAGCTCAAGATACGCAAAACCCATGTCAACTCACCTCAGCAGGCAAAATGAAGCTAGAAAGAGGAACAGGTATGAACAAATAATGTGACCACTGACAAACTGCTGAGTAGTTTATTTGTGATCGATGACTAACACTTGACACAGATGCATGTCAGCCATCACATAACAACATGGATAAGTCCCCATGATTCCTAAGGTCAACGAAGCCAGGGAACAGATACAGCTATCACTTATACAGGCATAAATCTCTAGTAATCCATTGCAGCTCACTGAATTCCTTTGGGTTGATACAAGGTAAGCAGGGACAAAAATGGATGGAAAAGTCACTATTTTGAAAAGTGAAATTTTTTTTTTTTTTAATCTCATGTTCACAATCTCATGATTTTAACACAGTGAACAAAAGTGTCAGGAGCACTTCAACATGCACTGGGCTACTTTCCTCATGTAATTTTATCCTTCCTCAGCTTGAGCAGGAGAAATGCAGAATAATGAAATTTAGAAGAAAAAGATTTATACTAAAAATAGTACTGCTATGCACACTTATTTTCAAATAGCATCTCAGAATTGTTAATGATGAGGGACAATAAAGAGTGTTTTTGAACTGCATGTATTTTCACTGATAAACTGCCAAATTTCTTTTTCACTACCGATTATGATGTTATAATGATGGATGTAGTATAAGTATACTTTGTAAACCATAAACATACTGTAACCACTGGCTCTCTGCAACTGCTTTTAGTTTTAATGGGGATATGTATCTACATGCACACATCTGCATGTACACATACATATATTTAATGGAATTGAAAGAGAATTTACAGTATACAAATATGAGACTGCTGGGAAGTACATGCTAGTTTGACCTATGGCCATTACAAAAGAAATCATTTAGTGCCACATCTAGTGCTTACTCCTGTGGCAAATATACCTCAAGAAACAATATTTACTTGGTGTATTTCTATTGTGCAGGAAGGATCAAGTGATCTTAAGCAGTTACATGTCCCTAAGTTGTTTTTTCTTCATGCAGTGGGTAGCAATCTTGGGAAATCACTGACAAGAGCTTAAGAATGTTAAAGTTTTACCTGGGATTAAGGGATAGACACTCAGAGGAAAAGATGAAAGAAAGTCCATCAAAGCTACAAAAAAGATAGAAACCATGTTTGGTTCAGGAAATACCCTGAGCTGAAAATAGGTAGAGTCTGAAAGAATACCCAGGAGAAGGATCAAAACTTCTTGTCCCATTCCTGCAACCTGTGAGGTGTCCCCTTTGCAACCCTCCAAGCAGGACTCCGATCCAGGCCAACTCCTGCTCTCACTGCCTATACCCATTCCTATGATGTGTGGTCTTGTCTTAAGACATCTAGAGGTTTAACTGAGAGTCAGTTAAATGAGTCCAGATTGTAAGGATTCAGTTAGTAATCAAATGAGAATCTGATGAAGAAAAATGCAAAACATCCCTCCTTTAATTTTTTTTAGGCACCCAAAGCACTGATTCTGTATTTAGCCCATGATTTTCCCTGCCATTAGTCAGATACATTTTTCTACTAATTTCTCTCTTTCTGAATATTTTTAACTGTGACAGAATTCAAGAATACTACAGAGCATATCACATAAAGTCACACAGTGAGGAACGTAGCCTTTGTTGAATTTCAGTTTTTATGATCTTAGAAGTAATAGCACTTTTAAAATCGTTTTTTAAGAAAAAGACAGTCTGCTACAGAAATGATGCCATGTTTTGGCTACAAGCCAATACTTAAAGCACACTTTTATGCTGTTGTGTTAATGGACATCATTATGGTCAGGGAAAAGAAAACAAAACTTACTGTAAGTGAGCTCAGTAAGCTCATTCCTTCTGGTTTTGATTTTTTGTTTTTATTTTTTTGTTTCTTTTCTGAAGGCAATCGATAACTAACAATTTATTATAAATAACATTTGGGATGCATTCCTTTCCTGTGTATTAAATCCAGTGATGGTTTTCACTCAGTAAGGGAAGTACCATGATAATTACCTTTAATATTTAAATGACTTCATAGTTCTTACTCAGACAAAAATTGCTCCTGCTCCTTCTCTAAGTGCTAGCCATCACTCCCTCTCTACTGAGTGCTGTGAAAATCATTGTTTACCTCCAGGGAGGTAAACAACAAGGTTATTTCATCTTATTTTTTTCCTTTCAGAGTAAAACATTTTACCTCTCAGAAGATCTTGATCCCAGTAAAAAGCTAGTAATGTATTTCCAGAAGCGAATTTATTTCTGCTAAATTATTAATCGACTAATACAAAGTAAATACTAAATAAAGTTGTAGATCAAATGCTACTATATTGGTGCGATTCTGCCTGGAGATCTGGACTTGGCAAGACGTTGCCCACAGAAAGTCATTGCCTCTATCAAGGTATCATCTTTGAGGCTGGAAATATAAGCTCCCTTTGCATTTCTCTGTTGGGTTTGCCAGAGAGGTTGTTTACCTCTGGATGCATCATGCATTTGAAAGGAAATTGAGTCATTTATAACCCATTATAAATCAGTAAGTTTTCTAAACTACTGAGACTTACTGCTTATAAGGTTTACAAAAGACAAAGTCTTATCAGGAAAAGAAGAGACTGAAGAGACACATTTCTTTCTAAAATCTATACTTAGCCTTTGACTGGTGGAATAAACTTCTGACTCTCTAAAGTTACCTTTTTACTTTATATATCTCAAAGACACTACTGATTTGAAATGAGAGCGCTTTGCAAAATACGAGTTTGTCGTACTGCAGTGTGTCTGAAAAGAGTGTATCGTATTGATCTAGCAGGGGGGACTTTAGGATAAGACTGTATTTTCTACTGTTTTCTTAAAATTATTATAAGGGTGTAGTTGGAAAAACTGTTCAGCCTCAGAATATTCATTATGAGCAAAAACATTTCATAACCTCAGTTTCTAAAAGGGTGTCACAGTGTTAGAAAGAACAATTACACTTCCAACTATTTATGCCACCAGTAACAGAATGGTGATTTCTTTCCCTCTGATGGTCGTGTATTGTTTGCTGAGTAGATCACAAAATTTCACCATAGACAGAAATTGTTGCTCTTTGGCTCTACACTTCAGTGAGATCATATTTATTTTTATCTTTTCTTGGATAACTAAAATTAGATCCATTCATTTTTGCTTATAAACAGTTTCACTTGCAAATACTCTGTGCTCTAAGATTTGCATTATTCACACTGGAAAAAAGCTTTAGATGCATTAAAGCTATAAATCACAGTGTGCTAGAGTAGTCGAAAGCAGTATACTGAAATTTGGTTTTGGCCAGATATATTACTGCTCTAACATATCTCACACAAATGGTCTCTATACAGTTAGGCAAAGCTGTGGCATTCCTTCTTTTTTTCTGTCTCTAGCACTGTTGGCATTTTAGTGCTACAGGTTGAAACATGGTATTATTACTAAGTCACATAGAGCAGGAGACATACTCCAGAAAAACTTGAGATCACTATAACAGGCCAGGCAAGTTTCCATGCATCTTCATGGGATCATTTACTGTTGGTTTTCTGTTGCAGTTATCACATGATTGGGTACAAGGAGCCACTGTATTTATGAATTCCTGAAGAGTATTTCTCTGAAGCTGAAAAACCAGCTTGGCAAAGCTCTGTGCAGGTATACTCTGGTATTAGTGCCCCCTCTATTGTGCAGTTGCTGCTGCCTAAAGACAAATGCTGCAGCTTTTGAGCTGCTGTTGAAAAAAGCACAACGCAGTGCTTTTTTTTTTTTTTTTTTGCACATTTCTATTTTCATATTTTATTAGCACTGCAACTAAATGAGATATCATGAAAGCATGTCCCTCTCTTGAAGCCTAGAAGAGGCTGACAGTAGAATGGTGGGTTTAATGAGGAGTAGACTGGGAAATGAGGAAGCTTTTGTCAGTAACATTGCCGTGTACTATAGATTGACTTTGGGTACTACCTGGAACATGGGAGGCTGAAGTTTAAATTCTTGCTTTGCCTGATTTGGGGCAATGTCAGATAAGAAACTCTGCTCCCAATCAGACAAAGAAAAGTCTTTTTTGACTCAGACTAAGTACTGTTAGTTGGATGTGAGTCTCAAATAATGTGAAAGTGTCATGCATACTTGTGTGTCTGCAAGGAGGGTTTGCTTTGCTTTGCTTTGAATGAAACAGAAATGAAACTTTTAAGGAATAGACCCTGCCTGGTTCTACAGTTATATCCTTAGAGCTTAGCAGTGGCACCAAGATCATTTTAGCTCAGGCAACAAACCTTTCATTGAACCAATGCATAGAAAACAGCCAAGGGCAATCTTCAAATCCCTTTAAGTTTAATGGTGTTTGCTCAAGAATTCTGAGAGTATTAAAATACCTGAAAGCTTCAAATATATCACCTGGCCTTATTTTTTTTAACTTCGATAACAAAGGATAAACACGTTTGCAATATAGTCTGAGCCCCTGCATTTCTAGGCATTGTGTGTAAATAAATTGTCATCACCCTGTACAGTACAGTGCACTTGTCAGGTCCATTAAATTGTAACAGGAAACTGCTCATATACTTGTGTTACAACCATATGTGTTGCTCCTGGTCTTCTGCAAATGGTGGCTGCACCTGAGTGGTCTCTATCCCCCTTATTTCCTGTTCCTTAAACTAAGCATGGTAATCATTGATTTTAGTAGAGTAAATGTAAAATATGGAAAAGGAAATTTCCATAAAAGCAATAGAGGATTAGAAAAAAGAATTGAAAAAGCAAGTAATTAAGAAGAAAACTAGTGTTAGACAGAGCTGCTGTTTCTCTGTGCCTTTGAAGTCTATTTTTACTGTTTGGCAGTCATAAGCTAAGTTCTTCCAGTTGTTTTCTCCACCACCCACCACCCACCACCCACCACCCACCACCCCTCACCCTGGCTTTATCCAGATGAGAAGGTATTTAACAATCCAAGTATTTTGTCAGACAAATTTTGGTGAGTTTTTTCACTTTGATTTTTTCATTGTGAATTTTACAAAATGCTTCAATATGCCCATATTGCAGATCTTATCTGATCATGACTTCCATGATGGTTTTTTTTCTTTCTTTTTGCACAGTTAATGTTGTTCAGAGCTCTGCAGTATCTAGGGAAGATGTGGTTGTCTCATGTAGGGATCCAGTGTCATTTCGAAGATCCGAGGGCATCCACAATGACTACATGGAGCTGAAAGATCCAATGCAGGACTTAGATGTGATGCATTTAAAATTACTGCAGAACACTGCTGAAGAACATAGAGAAGAACATCAGACTATGAAATCATGTGAACCTGGGTCTCAGTTTAGTTGTTCCCACATAGGTTTCCTGGGATAAATCACTGAGATGCCCTAAGCTATCCCACCTGATCTCTCTCTTTCTCTCGTAAGCGTTGTGGCAGCCATTTGCCAGAGAGGGTGGGTACCCTGGGGCATCTCAGGCAGCACTAGACATTTACATTTAATTAACTTATGAATTGATTAAATGAAGGTTATTGAAGTCCTATATATACACTATGTAGGATCCACTACATATCCTATATCCTCTATAGGAATGAAGTCCTATATATCCGCAATGGAGATGTCTACATTTGAGCTAAATAACCTAGGCTTCTGTCATAATCAGTGGAGAGAAAATGGGGTGGGGTGGGGTGGTGGGTTGGGTAAAATTAATCTAATTTACTTGAGATGGGATGGATTGTCCTCCAAGATATCTCAGATCCCTAGATCAGATCAAGACATTTATACCTTTTCTATCAGATTTTTGTCATTCAGAAATGCAGTTAGGGGACATTGCATGTAACACTTCTCAGAGCTGAATATGTACTGAAGAGGAGCTAAGTTTGTCCACAGTGTACCCATTTCCTGTCCTATGACACTTAGAATAGGATGCAGATCCCTATTTGACCCCTCTTTCCTATAAATGAAACCACTTTTAGTGATTAAAAATTTTCCCATGTCCTTTTGCATGGGAAGGTGGAGAACATGACCCAATGTTCCAGGGGCCCAGAATTCAGCTCTCAGGGAAGGAAAAGAAATTTGACCTCTCTGTTAGCCTACACATTTTGCAGTGGTTTTCATGGGCGCAAAGTATCACCTGTCATGTTCTGCCTTGTGACATCTCAATAACCAATGTGACAGAGAATCAGACACTGGAAAAGCCCTGTTACACTTTTGCTCTCATCCCACAAAACTTAGGTACACATTTACTAATATGTTATTTAAATTTCGAATAAGGCATCAACATATCCTGATTTTGAGGGGATTTCTTTTCTATGCTATAGATCTCCAGAAAATGTTAACCACCAGTTTTAAGCTGCAGGAGGTGAAAATAACTTGAGAGAGATTTTTTGCCAAGGTAGCAGAAACTAAAGACTATCAAAAAATGTCTGCTAATGGACTTTTGTAAATGGTGTGATTCAGGTAAGAAAAAAAAAAAAAAAAGAAACAGAAATAGAAAATAGCAGGGAATGAATTTTAAAAAAATGGAATGGAGTGTCAGCAATTTAATGTGCATATAAGTTTCAAACAAGACAAAAAACGCTTTGCTTCAGGCAATTTCTTTAAATAGAAAAAAACAACTTTCCATCATTTTTATTTGTAGAGGTTCTCTGAGTTACTAAGTAACCTCTACACTAAACCATTTCTCCTTGAAAAAGAAACCAGGGGAGAAAAACAGGAGCCAGACTTTGCAATTCCTTAAACAGATCACTAATCATTGGAGTCAGGTTTGGAATCAGGAAAAATCATTCCTTAAATAACCTGATCTTGCAGGCTCCCTTCTGTCTTTTCTCCCATCACAGGTTTCAGAAGCTGAAGAGCTCTCTGAGAAAGTCTAATGCAATATCTCCCAGCAGGCTTCTTCTTAAAAGCATCTTACCCACTCAGTTTTTCCCCCTACATCCATGAATAATAGTCAACTCTTACAGTTCTGACTGTGACACTCAGTCCAGCTGGAGAGAAGGAACCAGTCTCACATAATTCTTGGCTGCTGAGTAGGAGGTGACTGTAGCCAAAAATAGGTCAAATTATGATTTAACCTAACTCTACTTTTACCAATATTTTGATGATTTCAGGAGCCCCATTATTGGTCTCTTTTGTATGGATCCTTTATATGCTCTTAAACTCTTCATCTATGTTAATAGACTGCAACTGAAGAAAATCTAGGGTGAGAAGGGAAATTATTCTCTTACGTTGGATCATTGTTTGTCCATTCATTTCAAGCTTATTTTATACCATCATCACCATCGTTTCTCTTCCTTCCTTTTGTGTTTTTATTTTTACTTTTACTTTTTATTTCGTTTTAATGATGGATACCAATTAAAATGTCATATATAGCTCATTAAAAACCCCATTACCAGTGTTGAGTGATAGTAACTTTGCTACCATTTTGCCTTAAAGCTGCCAA
The DNA here is from genome assembly GCA_035590275.1 of Ibycter americanus. Classification (NCBI taxonomy): domain Eukaryota; kingdom Metazoa; phylum Chordata; class Aves; order Falconiformes; family Falconidae; genus Ibycter; species Ibycter americanus. The sequence goes on along the minus strand of JAVJGI010000062.1, from coordinate 27,425,715 downwards.
AGGGAAAGGAAAGAATGGTTAATAGCATCACTCACAGCCTACTGCCCATGTGATAAACAAAATATTCTTTTGGGGTGTAAGATCATGTGAATGTCATGAAAACATACTAGCACTAACTCTGATGAAAAATAAATATTATACTTTCACCAGGAATCAAAAAAATCCAAATATAATGTGAATCACTCTTGAAACACAGTTTTGATATGAACACTGATGATAGTTGTTTCAGTTCCTTAAAGACTTTGTCCTGTAAACTTGAGAGCTGTAAAAAAGAGATCCTTCCCTCCCTCTTCATTCATCTATCCATTCACACCATCAGTCTGAGCAAAAGACTTCCTTGTTTGCCTGCTCTAATCAGTCCTAAGAGCCTGTGAACTCCCATTAACTTACTTAACTACTTCATAGGGGGTATTGTTAGCATTAATTAAGCAGTTCCTGTTTGGACACTGCTTTGAATATGTACAGTGCTGTGGAGATGCTATGCTATTATTTAAGCAATAAATAATGAATAAACCATTTCAATCTTTGACAACCTCCAGCTCAGCTGCAGATCAGCTCTTTCCAGGATTCAGGATTCGTTACTGGGTATGGGGATGTAAGTCCATGCAGTCTGGCATGTGGTTGATTTCAGTATAGTTAGGTCAGCATCCACCAAGGGAGGATCAGGGCCTGAATCAGAGCATCAGTTTTAGGCTCTGTTTTAGGCTCTGTTCTCTTATTCCTGCTGCAGATAGCAAGTGTCAAAGGAAATAGCTTTCTCGTCTCCTTTCTTGGTCCCCCTTTCCCCTTCCTCCCCCCCCCAAGAAGGCCTGAGGGATGGGAAAAACCTCCTTGTGGAAGCAGGAAGGCAGAAAACAGTGCAGATGGGAAAGTAAGCACCCCACATTCTGAATAAGATAGAAGGTGGGGTCCCAGGAGCATGTACAGGCTGCAGTAGAGAAAAAAGCTGACAAATTTGCTGTTTCTTCCTGAAGTTACACCTTAGCCCACTCATGAGGATGCCAGGGTGCCCTTTCATGTTTTCTGCCAAACCTGCACCAGAATGCCTGCCCACACCACTACAAAATTCTCAGTAATAAGAAACTTAAGGTCATTACACTGAAGCACTATCTTAGTGTTCACACGATCCTTTCTCAATGTCTGCAAGGTGCTAGAGGGAAGGTACACTATCTTTACTTGATTTGGGACTTTTTCTTTCTTTCAAGGCCAGCAACTGCATCGCTTTGGAATAAAATAATTCTTTTCAAGATTGCTGTTCCATACGCTGATTTAAAAAACATTTCTGAAAAGCATCTAATCTCAGTCTCCTTTCTTCCTCTTTTTGGTGTATGATAGATTGGAAAATGAAGATTTAAGTACAATTAAAGTAAAAGCAGATAGGAAGTTTCTCCAAAATATTGCCAAACATAACTGTGCGTGGTTGAGTAAACTGTTCACACTAAACAATTTGATCTAGATCGTCTCCATTTTCCCCACCCTTATGAATAACACTGTAGGAAACTGATGTATTCGTTCTCTAAAACTATCTAAAGGAAAAGTTACAGAAACACTTCAGCCTCCCAGATACTCATGTCTATCTACTTTCACTGCTTATTTAGCTGCCTACTCCAGAAGATTCTGTAGACACTTTTGAAATTAAGCTACTGCCAGAATAGCCCAGCTTAACAGTTGGAGAAGGGCAGTGAGGGTCATACAACTACCTCCTGCTTCTTAAGGCCCTGTATTTGCATGTGTAGGGCAGGTCTGAGGCATTTTATTACCAAAGGATTCAAGAGTTACTGAAGAGAAGGGAGTGTGAATGCACAAAATTACAGTAAAATGCTCAAGGAGCTCATCTGGAAAAAAAAAAGGAGAGACATCAGGGAATTTTATAGACCAGTATGGTAGTGTTAAATTAATTTAAGCACATATAGTAATGTGTAGCAGTAGAAAGTAAGCTGAGTTTCTTTTCAGTGTGAGAAGGAGGGAAGCAATGCAGAGAGTGTCATATAGTCTTGCTGACTCCATCATTCGGACTAGGGTCCTGTTGCATCATGACATGGTTTCTCACCAGCTCCAATGGTCCATTTTTTCTAAGGAAAACACCACTGGGGAATGGAGAGAAGGATGAACACACCAGTCATGCCTTGGACCCTGGCCAAGTCATGATCTTTGACATGGAAAGTGAGGGATACAGTACAAATGTCTCAGACACCAAGGAGGACATCTGAGTACAGTTTGTGAGAGAAAATCACAGAGTAAATCACAAATTTTAAGCTTTAAAGAAAAGGTTACTCTTTAAACTTTGTATCCTAGCAAACCAGAGATTTCTACCATTATGCATTTTTACTTTGACTTCAACAAAAATTTAGATATTTCTTTCCCCTAACCCCTGCCAGGACTGAGACACATAATGGAGAAAATAGCTTTAAAAACTTCAGTGGTAAAAGCACTGGGTCCAGTCCTACTCCACCCAGTCACAAATACACTTGGAGAAAGTCCTCAGAGGACAGTGCTGCCTGTCTGAGGCAGGGAGCTCTGAACTGGCTAAGGGCACCAAAGACATCTGTCCTACCCTACCCCACCCCACCCCAGCCAGCTGAGATAGTGATGGGTGGCTCCAGGCACAGAGGCAATCACAAATTCCCAGTTTTTCTTTTTTGTGTAATAGCTGAAAGAGGTTGAAAGAAAAAGCAAAAAAACCCCAGCAATCCAAAAAACAAAAGACATAGAACAGGATTCTTCCAAATCTTGTCAAACTGGATTTCATGTACTTGAGCAAAACAGTCATGGCAAACCACTTCATCTGGGCAACATTCCTCTTTTTTCTTTACTTGGAAGGAAAACTTGTGTAAAATGATTTGTAAATTGTGTGAAGCAAGCTATATGGGAACATGGCAGGCTATCAGTTATTCATGGATGATCAAATGCATCTCTCCATACCCTCAGTTTGTTATTTCTATTAGATAAATTATTGTGCAAAGCATCTTCTTGATGCCTGAATGAATACTGAAATTTTGATGAACAAGAGAAGGGAAAATTAATGAGTTTGAGAGGATTGCATGAACTTTTGTGCTCAGAACTTTTGTGAAAACATTAATTACGCTATTGAGAGGTTTTGCTATTTTCTTTCAAATGGGAAAACGAATTAATGAATTCCTCCTCCATGTTCATTGTCATGAGCACTCTGTAATGTGTGTTCATATCAGAACATACCGGTCTTAATCCTGCAATGATTAAAGCATTAGGCTTAACTTGGATGTACTCATTACCTGAAGTCTTTGCAGAGTTAAAAATATTGCTAAGACCAGAGCTGATTATACACAAGGAAAACCATAAGTCTTTTGATACTTATAGAATTAAGGTACAAACAGCCCCCACAATAATTTCAGAAAACTGCAATCTAAAAGATTCAAGTTTGTATTAGAGAGCTACTGCCCTTAATTGCTGTATACAAGGAATTCACAGTACAATGCTTAGCGGCCTATGTAGGATGACTTAAGTTAAAAAGCTTATCTCTTATCTAGCCAAAAGAGATAAATAGGTTCCATTTTGAGGCTGATACAGAGAGACCTGTTTAAAGGGTACTCTGGATTTCCCTTGGGATAAATTTCATTTTCTCTGCTGACTGTATAGGGAGACTAGAGAGACCAATCTTCCAGCTCAGCATATAAACTAGGCACTAAAAGCTAGGACAAGCACACACCTTCTTGCATTCTCATTCGTAGAAGTACTAAAAGTGTTCTTCCAATCTTGTTTATGTACATATGCATGAAAACAGGGAAACAAACATGCTTGTTGTACATGTGTGCACATATGCAGATTTCTAGGTGAACATGTGTTTTGCCACAATCACACAAAAAAAAAAAGATTAATACTGTATCCCCAATTTGAGCTTTTTGATCACCACTTCTTTCTTTTTTATCTAGCAGCTTCATAGTTTCACAGCTGGATTTTAAATTTGCCTATCAATAATCAAGCAGCATTATAGGGACTCTAAAGTAAATGTACAAAGCATCTATATACATTGTATAAATCTGGACAGGCATTTCATATCGGAGGTCACTTTTATTGGATAGCTGTTTGCAATCACTGAAAAATATACGTTTCCAGGTCAGCAAAATCACATGTTTTATCAACAGGGAGGGGAGCCCTCTGGGTATGCTGAGTAAGAACTCAATAGAATCTAGTTTTAAAACTTTATGCTTTAATTAAAATGTACACTGATGTGTAGTCGTTTCCCTGAGCACAGCAATATGGTAATAAGCCTTTAAAAAATTCAGATCTCTGCAGTTTCATAGTACATTTTTCAATCTGATCAAATATTTTTTTCTCTCTCTAATCAGTACTTTTTGTGGTTTATGCATACAGTATTATATTTGATTCCATTCCCCTGTGGGTTATTACATATCTTAAATATGTTGAGTAAAGATCCCTTAGAAACACCAAAAAAGCAGTATGAAGTACACTTGTTCTCCACAAAGACTCATATACCTAAAAAGACATAGTCACCTTCCACGAGAAAATTTTCTTATTCTTGCTATTTTACTCGGTGTGCCGGTTTTGGCTAAGATAGAGTTAATTTTCTTCACAGTAGCTGGTATGGGACTATGGTTTGATTTTGTGCTGAAAACAGTGTTGATAATACAGAGATGTTTTAGTTAGTGCTGAGCAGCACTTACGCAGTACCAAGGCCCTTTTTGCTGCTCGCCCCAGCCCAACAGCGTGCAGGTTGGCGGTGTACAAGAAGCTGGGAGGGGATACAGCCTGGGCAGCTGACTCCAGCTGACCAAAGGGATCCCACACCATATGACATCATGCTCAATAATAAAAGCTGGGGAAGAAAAAGGAAGGGGAGAATGTTTGGAGTGATGGTGTTTGTCTTTCCAAGTAACTGCTACACATGATGCAGCCCTGCTTTCCTGGGGATGGCTGAACACCTGCCTGCCGGTGGAAACTAGTGAATGAATTCCTTTTTTTGTTTTGCTTGTGTGCACGGCTTTTGCTTTACCTATTAAACTGTCTTTATCTCAACCCATGAGTGTTCTCTTACCCTTCCAATTCTCTCCCCCATCCCACCAAGGGAGAGTGAGCGAGCAGCTGTGTGGGGCTTGGTTGCTGGCTAAGGTTAAACCATGACACTCAGTAAGTTGATGTACTCACAGCAAAACACAAGCTGATGGTTAGATTGTTCCCAGCTGCGGGTGATGCTGTTTTGCTGCAACAGCAGCAATTAACCCCCAGATGGACCAAAAGAAACCAGAGGCAGACATGGCAGAAATAGTAGTGGGGAGACACGTCTTCCTGGGAGGTACCCACAAAATAAACTGAATTTATCCTCTTCTAATATTGGTAGAATTAAATTTTCACATTTCTTATAATCTGTAAGTGAATTTTTCACTTTCTAAGTTTCCAACTGCACTGCTAGAGTGATGTGGAAAGAATATCAGAGAGAAAAGAAAACTTGCAGGGTTCATCAAGTTAAACCAATGGTTTGTAACTGAAGACCATCATAATGATTCAACAAGATGTCTAAACTACATTATGCAGGAAACTTTATTTTTGATATCTGTTATTTTTGAGAATCTGAACTTAAACTTCATTGTTTCACACATGATTTTATCTCTGTGTGCTGTATATGGAATGGCAATATGGAACTTCTGTACATATATGTTTACTCATCTTACTTTCCCACTAGCTGATATACAAGAAAGAGAAGGAACGTACCTGCAGCAGCCTAAATTGAGGAGGATTTCAGTCCCAGAACTACCCATAATCATGTTTATTGCCTTTACCGCATGGAATCACTATAATTGAAGAGATTTAATTCATACTGAGGTGAAACTGTAAATATGCTGTGTATGATCTGCAGTAAAATAACATCTGAACTTGTAACCCCTTTAAGTTAATTTCAGTTAATTGTAATTTAATTCCAAGTTTGTTAATTGTACCTATGCTTTTACTTTCCCACATTTTTAAGTTGTTTAAGGAAGCCTACTAAATTTATTTTGTATAGAATAACAGTTTTTGGAGACTGCCTGGTGAAGGGCAGAAGATGGTGACCCTAGGCTGTTAGGGTTCAGGGACACTCTGTTACCTGCTTAGAAGTTAAGAAACTGCGTGTGCCTTTGGGACAAATCTTACTAGGTTTTCCTTATTAAGAGACTCTTTTTCTTTTAGTAAAGTACATGTACAACATCATGATGTGCTACTTGACTGCAGCTGCATAGGTGAATCAACCATAGGGCTATACATGAATTCACAAGAAGCAAATGCAGGACTGTGAAAACAGAGGATAGTAATTACATACAGGGATTTAGATTAAATACATTCTGGGCATTTGTATATAAAAATACTTGTTTCGTTTTTGTTACTTCAGAGCAGCTTAAAACTGGATTTCAGATGGAATAGAAATACTCTGGCATAAAACTTCAGCTTATCCCTTTCATCTCACCTGCAGTGTGTGTGAGGGGTTTAAGCCTTTCATCCCTTCCTGGCTCAAGGAAGAGAAACCTACTCTACCTATTTTGTTCAGTGTCACTTGCTAGAACATGTAACAGAATTTGAAAAAAATTCCACTAATAACTCACATCTCATTTCTGTGGCATTTGTATTTCATATTGTACTAGCCTGGCTTTAATGGTGACTCGAAAAAACACATGCTCGTCCAGGACTGTCTTTATTTTTATGACACCAAAATCACATTTGTTGTATTTATTTTATTGAACAACTCTTCTATTTAGTGGAGCCTCATAAATGAGTTGTAGACTATCCACCAGAGGTTCACCATTTAACTGAAGACAGGTCAGTGGCTTCGTAGACCAGCTCTAGAATGATAGCTGGTATGTAGGGATCAGTACAGAGGAAAATACTGATGCAGTTGTAGTAGAAGCTGCTGAAAGCTTCACCAGGGCAGGGCTTAACACTGGAAAAGACCAGGCAAATGGGGAAGTGGGGTAAAGAAAGAAACTACTGTCTATATCAAAGGGCTCTTAGCTCCTTCAGGCAAGCACAGCACCACAGAGACTGGATTCAGAATACGTAATTGGAGGATAATTACTCTGTGTGGCAGGGACTGTCTTTATTTACGTGCATTGTATGATGCCAAGTACACTTTGAGCCCAAGAAACAATATGAATTATTATTATTTATTTATGGGACCAGCGGGGATAATAATCTGTTAGAAACTTGCACTGCTGGAGAAAGCATTTAACTTTTCTAGACATGCCCCACGATTCTTGTGTTTTAACCCATCAAATTAATTAAAATATTGTAAATGTTTCTCCTCAAGTGGTCTTTAATTTACACATGTATGGAATCCTAGAAGTTAGAAATGGAAAAGGCACATTATTCAATTCTATTATCTGCCTACACCATATTTTCTTTTGAAAGAAATTACCATATTGAAACTCAAATATGCCCATTTGCAAGGGCAAATGTACAAAATAGTCAAGATAAACATCTATTTGCATAAAAGACCACATATATTCAACTGTGAGAAAAATTGAGAGATTGAACTGAGGCAGACTGGAAACTTCATTTTACATTTGGGATAGACTGCTTGTAAACCACTGTGAAAACCCTCAGCATGAGGTAAACCTTAATATAATATGAAAATAACTTTGTTTTGTCATTTTCACAGGTATTTTCCAAGACAGACCTATGAAGAGATCTTTCAAGTTGCCATGTCAAAATTTCTAACCTAGCTGGAGTCACAACATACTGGACAGTATATAAAAAGTCTGTTTTCCACCACAGCTTTTCAGATTTTCAGGCACTTTAACTGACAGAGGGAACTTCTGGACATTTGCTATAACTGAATTTTCATCATGTTCTACTGGAAGACAAAGCACAAGTTGTTTTGATTTAATTAATAAAAACCAGAGAAGTGGCAGTGTCAAATGTAAAGTCTGTTAAATTTTAAGAGAAAATAAACTGTACTTATTAGGTAATTTGATTTGTTTAAGAAAGAGCTGGAGGATTCAGACCTGATATCTTAGGCATTTTCCAAGCTTTGTGACGTTCCTCATGAAGTACCATGCATGCATCCCACTGGAAATAACTGATTAGGCAACAATCTCATCCTCCAAGGATTTATTTTCCTTTCTAGAGATTATGGAGTGGGAGGTGAAGGGTTACTTGTATTGATTCTTTTAAAAAAATGCACCCTTTCTTTTACTACCAAGTTGAATGAACATGCAAAGGTGAGCGTGTTTCTGCTCCTCGGAATGTTACCTTGACCCTTTGGTAATGTTTCTTGTCTGGACTGATGCCTCAAGACTTTTCTAGCTTCATTTCAGCTCTCATGTGTGCTTGTCAGAGGGCAGTCTTTTTCCGCCTGCTGATGATTTGTACCTCAAGAAACTCACATCAATAACCATTGTGTTCCACATGTGGGTCCACCTTTTTCCAATGCTGAATAAATAAAAAACAAGTTTCAACGGGGGTGAGCCATTCTGCTCTAACTTGCTAATTTTAAATGGAGAGAACCCTAAAAAATGTTGAAATAGTTCCAGGTTAAAAAAAAAAAAAAAGAAAAAAGTAATTTGCAGCTTCACTCAGAATTAATTATGACTGACAATACTTTGGGTCCCAGCCTCCCCACCCTAACCAGCACTCTTCCCTTTCATACAAAATTTCAATGAAAAGTCAGGACCCTCCTGACTGTAGTGAGGCACCACAAAGCTGATCAGAGCTTTAGGAGGCTACTACCTGTTCCTTAGCTTTATAAGGAACAAACCAAAGCAAACAAAAGTGGGTTACTTCTCAAAAGCAAAGCTATTATTAGAAGATAAATGAGATTTTTTGAAAATATTCTGGAAGAGCTAGAATGAAGCCTGTAAATAACTTCCTGCCTCACAGGTGTCCTCTTGGGCACTTAGTGCAGCAGCTTCCTGGGTGGTGTCTCCATGGTCCCTTTGGACAAAGTTTGCTGCAGTTCAGCTCTGTCTTTGCTCCCTGTTCTTGTTTCAGCCTCTGTCCTGGATGTGAGCCTCGCTCCATTTTACCCTTCTCCTCACTTATCTGCTTACCAGGAAGCCCGTCCTCTCTCATGTGCTGAGCCACTCTTGAGGTAGGAGTAATCTCTCCTGCCCAGGCGAGCTTGACCCTGTCTGTGTGCAGCGGTCCAGGACAAAGTCACCATCAGCAGTGGCCTCAGCTGCCCACCCACAGCCTTTTAACCCACAGGACCGCAAGGAAGCGATGTGAATATCCCCTTTTCCCCCTGCCCGCGGTCACACTGTGGCTGCTTGCATGCTGACCGCAGCTCACCCCAGTCACAGCGGTTTGATAGATGCAGAGAATGCGGTTCAGCCATTCAAATGCTGATAGTGTTAATGAGAAGACAATGTGGATAATCAAACTAAAGCACAATGCAAATATGTTGGTCCAGGTTATAACATCAATATTTGTTCTCCCTGCTAATACAAGCCTCTTCCTTCCAATCTTCTCTTCCTTCAAATGAAACAGCTTGTTCTATGTGAAATGAAATGGTTGGCGTATTTCAGAGGGACAAAAGGAAGTATTTGTAAGAAACAGACACTATTTTTTAAAATTCCATGTAAGTATATCTGGAAAATGAGAGAGAGAAAAATCAGCCAATTATTTTGAAAGGATCAGTACAAAAGTTCTAACCTGTTTGTTTGTTTGTTTTTCCCCTGAAACAATCTGACAAATTCCACACATATTCAGTACACCCACATATGAACTGTAGTGATGTCTTCATATGACATTGTTGGTATATTTTTGCAATTAAAATGTTTTTTATATCAATCTTGTTGTTGATGTTTGTCACATAGTAAAGCTTATCTCTTGTCCTGTCGCCCAGCTTAAATTCAAATATGTGCAACGTTCCCCCTGCTGATGCAAAGCTGGAAAAATAGCTGGACTCAATTTACTGGACTTTTACATTTGTGGAGTTGCATGGATAAGACATTTCATTACACAATGAGAATAGACACTAGCAGTCAAAACATTGATAATGTACAAAAGCCCAAATGAAATCAGCTTTTGGGAAGGATATTAAAAAAGTCTGCCTTTCTGACTCTGTCATTTCTAAATTTGCATATTGTACACAAAAGAAAAATGCCAAAGGGCCCATATACTGTTTCTGCTTCTGTTTTCTTTCTTTATCATTTTTCATTCTTTGCATAGAATAATACTTGTTGTTCTAATTTTTAGAAGACAGGCAATCACAATAATCAAAAATCACCTGGGATAAAATCGTAAGCTTTTAGAAATGTACATTCATAAAAATGCTTCCATCACTAATAATGGGCAAAGTTAAGGCTTGTCAAGAAGCACTGCAATACAGAGCTGTGTAGTGACTTAAATATGGGCAAGAAATCTTACCTCTAAGCCATGTTCCCTCACTGGTGTAAGTGTAGCAAAGAGCCTGTGACTTCCCTTACAAGAATCTACATGTGACAGAAAATTTCCAGTCTTTCTTCTCTTTGGCAGTAACCAAACAAATTGGTCCCTATTTCCTATTCTACAACCATGAGGCGGAAGGATTTTTTGTGGGTGATTGAATCCAATCCCCTGCTTTTGCAGGCATCATTACCTTTGGTTTTTGTGTTTTCTGAACAGGACCATGTATTTGTGTAGTAGCAGGTCTCCAGCCACAACTGCTTTCTCTGTGTCCATGCTATGTCTGGTTTTGCACCCTGCTTTGGAAGTCTGATTTCTTCCCAGTCTGTTTCCTGAGTTGCTTGAAAACATATACACATTTGTGTGAGACTGAGCCGCATGGCCATGAAAGTCTAGCGCCATTCTGGGTGCCCTGAGACCTGGCAATATGGCACTGAACCAGTGGAACATCATTGTCCACTGGAGCAGCTGGAGGTTGAGACATACTAAGGCTTCTCACATAACACTATATGTCTATTTTTAGGCAAGTGGAGCCCTTCCATTTCAGTGGGTTCTTAACCCGAGATTGAGTTCAAGACTAGTGTATCCAAATGTAGATGTCTACATATTGGTATCTCCCATTACTGCTCATGGATGTTCAGGACTCAGTTCAGGTGCATACAAGCTGGCATCTCACGTTTCACCCAAGATGCGCCAGAGTATCCTGCCCATCCTCCAGCTGCTACTTCAGAAGAACTCAGGCCTCCTGGAGGCCCTGGGTTCCCTAACCCAGCAGGTACCCTTGTACACCTCAGAGAGAACAAGGATCAGGCAGTTGAGTTGAGCACCCAGTCAACACCACCAGATGAGTACCTCTGTCTGATAAATATAGCCATCTAGTGTCATTTGAAGCCTACCAGGGTTTCAGAGACACCTGCGTAGATGACACAGGATTTGTGGATAACCTTTGGAGCACAATCTGGAGGCTGGACTGGGTATCCCCCAGAACCTAAAATGAAATAAATGCTTCCCTCTGGGCAGCTGCATCCTGTCCTGGGACTTCTCAGAACTATGTATCTTCTCTCCAGTGCAGGAAACCAGTTCTCACCTTCACCCTCTGCTCTGCTCACTGTTCCCTTCACAGGTTCTCTCTACCCTCTGCCTGGTGGGCCTTGCTACCCAGCCATTCATGATGTGGCTGCTGACACAGAACAGGCGTCCCACCAAATCATGGCACCATGTACGTGCACACCATGGCTACATCTCCATTGCAGGGTCCATGTGTGCAGCTCCTTCTCCCCTGCATCCCACCACCAGGCTTCTGGTTTGGCTGATCCCAGGACACAGCAAAGGCTCTGGGAATGTGAGAAGAGCCGTGGTTCATGCTTTTACCCCCAGCAGTAAATACTTCAAGCACAACACTTGCTATAGATCTTGGCTACCTGTAAGCCACTACACAACTTTCAAATTTTCATCTCTCCTCTCCTGCTCACCTCCTTTACCCTCTATCTTCACAGCTCCCTTGCTAGGATCTAGTCCTCCCTCCTCTGGACCAGATCTTCTGCAAGGTGCTCTTTCTGTTGTCCTGCTTGCTGGTTCCCAATATGACTAAGAACTTTTCATCACCTGTATAAATAATTCCACTTACATATACCTTTTTGTATCTATAGTGTCTTATTTACTGTATATTCTTCCTGGAAAAGGCTATTATGTCTTCATACCTTAGTCTCTGTTTGCCTCTAAAATATTAGATAATATATAATGATGAAATATTGAATGCTGTTAATGCTGCAGCAGAGCAGGAAATGAATTAGAATGGGGACCCTGAAGGTTTATTAGTTCTGTGGTCTGTATTTTTTAACACTATGCAAATGCTAAGTGTAATTGCTTTTTACCATTGATTTGCTTGATTTATAGAGTTTAAGGCCTAAAGTTCGACACTGATTATCAAGAATGACCTTTTTCATTATACAGGCTACCAAATATAATCCAGTAATTCTTTACGGAGCCCAGTATGTTCTTAGTGAGGTAATTATTATTGGAAAAAAAAATCAGATGCAATTTGGTGACCACATCTAATTTCTCAAAGCCATAACAACCCTTTTAAGCCTTTGTTTTCCTGAGGATACCCTTCAGCAAGAACTTACTTTTGTGCTTTAGCATTTTAATATCTAATTATAATTTTAATTAAACAATGAAGATACTGCAATAATAGTTTCCTCATTAAAATATGAATCAACAGGAAAATTAAGGTATTATGGCAACCTAAAGTGGGCTATGCTGAAACTGGGTCGTTTTTCATTTAAGAGTTAAGTCTTAATTATTGCTCTTTGTGTAAAATGTATGTTATAAAATATCCAAGGTAGACAAAGGACCATTGCATGTGTCCATTTACATGGTGTGAAAACACCGGGCAAAATTCTACTGTCAGCTCCCTGAGTTGGGAGGGACCAAAAGTTGTGTCCAAACTTGCCTCAATATGAGTCAAATGTGGTCTTTTAATTTCTGTTTTGGTTTGGTTTGGGTGGTTTTTTTTCCCCTGTTCTTTTGGGGTTATTTGAAAAGCTTGCCTTGCTGAATGCTTTCAGTCACTGTTGAATTTGTGGCAGCCCCTTTTGTGCCACACCTGAAGTGACTCCCTTCCCACAAAGAGCAGCTCCCACAGTCACGGAGATACCCTCAGGGGGAAATGAGGAAAAGCTAAGGAGCAAAAAGTTGTGCTGGAGACATATACCTTGTACCCTGATATCCTGGAAAAACCTAGAATTGTTAGTGACATTAGATCTGAATTAACTTTTCCACAGGGATTCAAAGCATGGATATAGGACCAGTAGAGGTTAAGGAAAACTGTGGCAAGTAATTTCAGAAATGTTATACACAGAATAACCAGGGGAAAAAAGTCTGTTGGGGCCAGAGCTGATGTAAAAGCATGAAGCACTCCTCAGAAATACTGGACTGAGGGCTGAGACAGTTACCTTTTGAGATTCAGTCCTCCAGGAGCCTCCAGAGGCGTCACAGCCAAATCTCACCCGCTTCACAGCATCTCAGGCGGCATTTCCTTATGGCCCCATGCCTGCCAGCAGGTGCGGGGCAGAGCACCAGCTCAGCACCGACCTCGGATCGCCTGAATGGATTCTGGTAACTCCGGGACTAGCTGCTGCCACTCACTGTCAGGCACAACAGCCACAGCAAGCCAGCCTGCGGGAAGTAGTCCTGGAATACCGGCTGAGTTGCTCCGCATTGTAACTGTGGCAGGAGGCTTGGAGATGGACAGGGTCTTAGGCACCATTTTCATAGGTTTTTGTCCTCTCAGCTCCACAGTCCTTAGCTTCTGCATCATCAGAAAGTACTGCTGAATCTCAGTGGTTTGCCCCATGTAGCTCATGAAAAAGTTCATGGCGGGGTGTGGAGGGGGGGAAGCGCCTTTGATTTATTTGTATGGGCTAATTCTGACTTTCCCATCAAACGCAGCTGTCGTTGAGTGAACGTGTGCTGCCACCCATAGGCAGCCCCAAAATGTCTCTGCTCCCGCAGTTTATAAACACCACCACTTCTCACGTGGAAGTCTGTTCCCCTGTTCTCGCACATCTCCCATCTATCCCTGGAGCTCACTACAGAATATGGCATTAAATTAAGTATAAGCAAGGTGAGAATGAGCTAATTTCACTATTTTGGTTAAAGGTAGTTCACTGAAATGGTATTGTTAGTGCTTTCCCTTATTCTGTGTATAAAAGGAACTGAGCACAGGGCGACTTTTCCCCCTTCTCTGATGTGTTGCTAGCAATTGCTCTCAGTTAAATATAATTTTAATAGTTTTTTAATAATTAAACTCAAGTATACTTGCTTAGCCAGAAGCAGGGAAGGCTCCAGCAAGAGCTTACCACAGTGTTTTGAGACTTAAAGAGGGCTTATAAGGTCTGTAACAACAGGACAAGGGGCAAGAGTTTGAAAATAAAAGAGTGTGGATTTAGATTGGATATAAAGAAGAAATGCTTTACTATGAGAGTGCTGAGACACTAGAACAGGTTGCCCAGAGAAGCTGTGGATGCCCCATCCCTGGAAATGTACAAGGTCAGGCTGGATGGGACTCTGAGCAACCTGGCTTAGTGGAAGATGTCCTTGCCCATGGCAGGAGGGGTGGACTAGATGATCTTTAAAGATCCCTTCCGACTCAAACCACTCTATGTTTCTGATTCTATATATGAAATAAAGATTAATCAGTGGGTTTTGGTAACTTATAATTTGTGCACTCCATGCACCTATGTAATATGACTAATAATACTTTGGCAATATTAAAGTTAGCTACAATAGAGCACCAGCTGATGAGTTGGTCTAAAGAAAGACAATTGGGCAACAGTTTCATGGTACTGTGCATTCTGACTTATTGACTTATTGCAGCGTTACTGGCTGCACAACGGGAGGAGTAAAAAGTAACAGGTTTTGGTTTTTTGGGGAAAAAATCAAATTAAGATCAGCAAAATCATTTCCAAGCAAGACGTGAATTCAATAGCATAAATACTGAAAACTTTGCATGATCATCCAGGAAAAGAGACAGCTTTGTTAATATCATTGCTACTAGCACTGGTACATTGCTACATTTTAACATATGGCTCCTGCAAAACAGAAAAAACTATTGATAACTTGACAAAAGTGTTGTGTCTCGGCCTTTTCACAGCAGGGGAATGAAAAAATCAAGATTGTTATAATTAGTATGAAGTGTTCCTACTGTAGTTTCCCTTTTGCCCCATTTTTTTAAAAAGGTGAAGAGGGAAATCACATTTAATATTTCTTTTAATTCATACACCCAAATGGTGGCCAGTTTTCAGTTTTTAATCTTCACTTTAACAAAGAGCAGTTGGGTGGCTATTGATGGTGAAACACAGCGGTCGACTACCTTGTAAATTAGAAGCTGTGGTAGTAAAAATGGATTTGTATATCACCGGGAGTAGAGAGAGTGTCTGCCTTGTAAATTTAATTAAACAGCAGGTGCAAAATCAGGTCATATGGCTTTGATGTGCCCCATGTGAGGATGACAACTAGACAATGATTCTAATATGAAGAAATTTGCATACATTTGCATTGGATTGCATAGAACATTGTAGCCTCACACCTACTTTCTGTGTTTCATTTTGGGAAAGTTGAAGATTTGAATGAACAGTTCCTGTTTAGTTTCTACGACTAAACACAAGAAATGCTTTTGTTCTGTCATAGTAGGGAACATATGGGTTATGATGCTGTTATGTACCATTTTATAGAGTATGCTTACATGATAATCAAACATTTGAAAATGCAGCTGAGATACTTGTAATGACAGGAGAAGCAAAACTGGAAGCAGGGGGGGGAATACAGGGGAAGAATGGAAACCACCTCTGCGTTTTAATCTTTCCTTGATGATCATTTGTTTACTGGAGCATTAATGCAAATCTACATTCTGGTCTTTGTCCAGGGGGTGTCACAACAATTCTCTCTGCTTTTGTAGTTAATATTGTAAACAATGAAATTATGTAGGTTGGAAGTGTTTTCAAATCTGGCAATTAGCACCTCATAATGATTATTAGTTATACAAAAAAATGCATTTTCTTACCTTACTGGCCGAAGTTAAGAGTAGGACTGCATAGATGATAGTTATGTTTCTTATGTTACCAGTTTAATGGGAAAACCAACTGTATAGATCCCCAGATCTTTTCTTTGCTGTTAAAAATGTTAATGAACAGTTGGTTTCATTTTTGACAGCATGTCTGTGAGATTCTGAATCCCAATGCAGTTTTTGCTGACTATGCTAGATGTATAAGTTTTGGAGTCTATTAAAACACAACTGGGAGGGCAAAAAACATCACTATGAGAGAATATGCAGTTTGAAAAAAGCTAAATCTTGTTCATTAGGTATTACCTAAACCTGTATCGAAAACATGCCAAGAAAAGGCTGCTCAGGGAAGCTATGAGCGTGAGCCTGCCTGCATTTCTGCAAGCTGATCCAATTTAGAAGTTTGCAGTGGCTCTTATCTTGGGTGTTGTCCCTGTAAACTGCCAGATCTAGCAGCTATTAAGTTACGACAAAAAATGTCCCAACTATTAACGCTGAACTAAGTGCAGGAGTCATCCCAGATAGTTCAGCTCCCTTAAACTAGGTACAGAGATCAGACCTAACTACACAACAGGGAGTCCCTGTGGCAAAGCTCTAAATATCGCAGCTGTAGGAAAGCTTCCCTGGAAGGCAGTGCCAGGTGACGGCAGCCTAGTCTATGTGATTACCCAGGTGACCTCAGTTCAAGGTGGCTAGATTGCCCCTTATTTTATGAGACAGACTTTAAAAAAGCATCAGTCTGTATCAGGAGGCACAACCTCATGATATTGGCTTTCACATACGTTTTCTGGGGTAGACTTAAATTCCCAGGAACATAGGCATGTTTCGCACTAGGATTACACAGTTGCTGGGCAAAGAACAAAAATAACATGACAAAGCTCCTGGTCACAAGGCTACAAAGACATTTGCCCTATGAGTTGTGGTCTTTTGTTTGCAGGAATCTCACCCTGCAGAACTGCTTCAGGGGGACATGTGAGGGTATTTCCCACTCTGGACATTTGATTTTGTCTCTGCAGGAGTTCCTTACTGCTTCTGTTGAAACACAGACCTCCATGTGATTCCGCACAGCTGGGGGCTGGTGAGGAAGAGCTAGAAAGGGAAAAAGGAAGTGGGATGATAATTCAGGGAAAAGATGGGAGAAAACTGAATAGGAGCCTCCTAGACAGATCTTCTGCCAACATAAAATATCTTATGATTCTAGTATATCAACAGCTGATCTGCTTCAGGAGATTTCTTTCTTTGCTACCTACAGCCTCCTCACTGAGGTTTTCTATTCCTTCAGTTGTGGTGAATGCTAAATCAGCTGTTTGTGTTTATCCTATTTAGGGATAGAAAACTTCAAAGGTACTGGGAGAAATGCTATAATTTTTGTAACCATGCTCCCCCAATCGTGCATCTCTGACACTTGCTTTGTCTGTGAGACACTGTATGTGCTTTCTCAGTTAAGTACGCTGAGTCACCTGAGCATGGGCACTGAAGTTTGTAGGGCCTCCAGCGTCCATACTATGTAAATACAGTAGGTTTACTGGATTTGGCCCTAAGCATTTTGTTTTAAAAAGCTCGTATCCTTGGTCCTGGAGCTCCCAGGTGAAGTTTATAGGAGCTGTCAATAGTTGCAAAAACATAATCTCCAGCTCTAGATAAACAAACAATAATCTAAAACTTCCTTTTGAGAGAAAAAAAATATTAGTTACTTCTTTTAATCAATTTCCTCCCCCCCCTCCCTTTTTTTTTTTAAAATTAATTGGGGG
>JAVJGI010000062.1:27384079-27406659 GCA_035590275.1 Ibycter americanus | reverse complement strand
CCTCCTCCCCATCCCTCTGGGTGAGGGGGAGTGAGTGGGTGGCTGCGTGGTGCTTGGTTGCCGGCCGGGGTTAAACCAGCACAAAACTTCAGTATTTTCCGTGCAAATTTTATCAATTCATAAACTAGTTACATCAAAGGTCTCACTCTCACATTTTCAAGGAAGATGTATATGAATAGTAAAACTACAAGAATTTGTCAGTTTTAAACAACTAAGAACCTGATTCCCAATATCTTCAACCTCATTACAGTCCTCATTACTGGATTCAGTAACTGAGCAATAACTGATATCAGAAAGTACCCTGACCATTGAGACAATTACCTTAGGTGAATATAATTAACTTTGCTAAAACTGGTAAACTTTTAAAAGTCACCACTCCAGGGCTTTGCTTCAGTTTTTCACAGTTTGCTCTGGTTCTTCATAATTGATATGCTTTTCTTCCAAGGTTATTCAGACAGAAATATGTCCCTCTTCACTCCCATGTCAACTAGAGGAAACACCAGATGGGCGCAACTTACTGTTATTAATTTGTACTGCATTGTAAAAAAATACAGCAAATGAGCCTAAACTATTTCCAGCTCAGTCAGAGAAAATAAGAAGATATATAATGAAGGAAGATCTCTCTGTTTTATAGCATGACGTGCTGAAATTACCTTGGCCTAGGAATCATCAAACTAGAAGTTAGAACTACGTCTTTTGATACCAAGGATAGCTGGGCAAGGACAAGTGTTTTCCCATATCAAAAGAATTTCCAAAACTTAGACAATTTTCCTATTCTATAATCTGATGAAACTGAGCCCTTTCAAAGTAAAATATCCTCCATTTCATTTGGGAATATTCCAGCATTTTAGCTGGCATCTAGGAAGTAAGAGATGGGGGTCAGGTCCTTAGGTTGAAAGTGCTTTTTTTGTTTTTAAGAATCCAAGTTGAATATCCTAATTTTGAGGTTAATCTGGAATTACATTCTTTCTTATTTTAAACAGCAATTTTATTCTTGTCAAAACTAGCTCTCGCATACTTTGCAAAAGTTTAAACTTTATTAATTAGCGTTTTTCAAATGAAAAAGTAGATAGAAAAGTCTCAGTATTCTCTAACATCAAATCCTTTACAACATTTCAAAACCTTTTCCTTTCTTTCTAGCTTTATAATCAACAAAAAGTAGTAGAATAAAGACAATTGAAATACTATGGCCTTGCTACACACTTTAGAAATTACATTATGTTCTCTTACTAGGCTGAGCTGTTATAATACCTCTGAATTAGTTTCTTATAGCTAGGACACAAATTATCAGTGGTTTATCATTCTGATTCCATCATCATATCTCTCCTTTTTAAACAAGAAAGACTTAAGTGAGCTTCACTGCAATGCTCATATATGACAACCAAGCTTAGTGCTTTTCCTATTTCATGTGGAGCAAACATGTGTAAATACTTTATTAAAATTAAAAAAAAAAAGTGAAAGCTGTTCCCCACTGATTGATTTTTCAAAAGCTCCCTAGACTGATTCGGCTACAGATGTTTGCAAAATGATTGGATGTAAAGTGGGCTTAATTCATAAAAGCAATAAAATGTTGCTTATTGACTGAACAGATGAACTAGCTGAGGGGACATAATTTGGAGTGTTCTTATTGGAAATGCTTTGAAGAAATGTAATGATAGTGCAGAAAAAAAGCCTTATTAGATGTGGTAGAATAAATTTACTGCAAAACATTTCAGAAGATTTAAAACACTGTGAAAATTAATTCCTGAATTTTGGACTGTACAGTTATGCATTCAAATAAACTTGTTGTGTCTTCTCAGACTAACCACGTTATTCACAGTTAACAATAAAATTACTTAAACCCATATTCAAGACAATATCAAGATGAACAAAAAGAAAGAAGTGTTGGTAACTAAAATTATTTCCTATCTTGCCAAAGGACTGTTCTGTCAAGTACTGGTGTATACTGGGCATTTTCAAGGCTGTGAAATCTCAGGCATATTAAAAAATAGTTCCTGGTGGCTCAGGTCATCGCTCCCAAAAAAGAGAGTGAAGAAATCATTGCAAGATCTCTACCAGATTACCTTTCTCGAGAATCCAGACATTTAACTCCATGTCTAGTAGAGATGTGCAAAGACAGAATTAAAGTCATGTTGCTCCAGGACCTCAGTGTGTTCTGCTCTCATTGACTGGGTCAGATATCCGAGGCCACACTTCTCTACAACTTCTGGCTGATTTTTAATATTGTTTAGGTAGTTCTAGTAGTCACCTGGAAATTTTGATATCCTGAACTTTCTACCTTACTTACACTCCATTTTTTACTTAAACCTTTGGATGGGAATTCTGGGCATTAGTCTTAATCTGAGTTTTGAAAGAATATTTAGAGCAAGATCCTGTCTAAAATTATGCTGGTAAGATGTCTTTTTGGAAACCTTCAAAAGTCCTTGTCTCTTTCCACAGGGAACTCAAGCTTTTATTTTAGAGCTATTTCAGCAAGTGCCTGGAATTTAAGCTTGGATTAGGTACCTAAAATGAGCATATTGCATCCGTATTCCCCAGGCCTTTCTCCAAACATGTGTTTGCAGATGTGTTAACTGCAATGGATATGACTTTCTTCTTCTGCTGGGCTGAAGTTTTCCCTTGGGCTGGCTCATGAACATTATTCCTGATGACAGCAGGGTGCCTTGAAGAGCATTGCTGGGCAGGATGGAAGTGAAATGATCATCAGTGTAAGCATCTACTTTTCTCCTGGCATGACTTACAGCAAAAAGCACAGGGCTGTGAAAAGAACATCCAGTCATGCTTTCAGCAGTAGCAGAATGGTGGAGTGCCCATTTGGAAAGCTGAAGGCCAAATGACGCTGCTTTGAGCATCATTTGTGTGCCAATACTTCAAATGCCATGTATATGACTATGATCTGTAATTCCCTGTATTATATACTCAGTCAGGGGCAAAAATTTCTACCAGGGTTAGATTCCGGAAACCAATGGAATTGTAGACTGTTCATCCAACCAGAAAAGGGATGCAAAAGTAAGTTCAACAGAGGCAAGGATTAACGTATGTTTTATTCTTAAGATGTCTATTTTTCCAGTTTGCCACTGTATTGGGTTTGCATGGCAAGGTTTTGGTAGTGGAGAGGCTACAGGGTTGGCGTCTATGGCAAGCAACCAGAAGCTTCCCCTACTTCCAAAAGAGCCAATGACAGCCAGCTCCAAGAGGGACCTGCTGCTGGCCAAGCCTGAACCTATCACCGATGGTGGTAGTGCCTCTGCCATAATGTAGTTAAGAAGGGGAAAACAGTTACTGTGCAACAGCAATTGCAGCCAGAGGAGTGAGACTGTATGAGAGCAATTACTGCAGACACTGAGGTCAGTGAAGGACGGGGAGGAGGTGCTCCAGGTGCCAGAGCAGACATTCCCCTGCAGCCCATAGTGAAGACCAGGGTGAGGCAGGCTGTGCCCCTGCAGCCCATGGAGATCCACAGTGGAGCAGATATCCACCTTCAGCCCATGGATCTTAATGATGGAGCAGATATCCACCTGCAACCTGTCAAAGACCCCACACCAGAGCAGGTGGATGCCCAAAGGAGGCTGTGACCTCATAGGAAGCCCACACTGGAGCAGGCTCCTGGCAGGACCTGTAGACCCATGGAGACCGAGAAGCCCACAGTGGAGCAGGTTTGCTGAAAGGACTTGCAACCCCCATGGGGGACCCACGCTGGAGCAGTCTGTGCCTGAAGGGCTGCACCACATGGGAGGGACCCACACTGGAGCAGTTTGTGAAGAACTGTAGCTGCTGGGAAGAACTCACTTTGGAGAAGTTTGTGGAAGACGGTCTCCCATGGAAGGGACCCCATTCTGGAGCAGGAGGAGAGTGTGAGTAGTCCTCCCCCTGAGGAGGAACGATCGGCAGAGACAACGTGTGATGAATGGACCATAACCCCCATTCCCCATCCCCCTGTGCTGCTCAGAGGGGGGAGATAGAGAATTCAGGAGTAAAGTTAAGTCCAGGAAGAAGTTAGGGGTGAGGGGAAATATTTTAAGATTTGGTTTTTATTTTCTCATTATCCTATTCTGATTTGATTGGCAATAAATTAAATTAATTTTCCCCAAGATGAGTCTGTTTTGCCCATGATGGCAACTGGTGAGTAATCTCTCCCTGTTCTTATCTCGACCCACAAGCCTTTCATCATATTTTCTCTTCCCCGTCCAGTTGAGGAGGGGAGTGATAGAGTGGCTTTGGTGGGCACCAATCCTTCATAGCCACAAAGCTTACTTGCTATATTGTTTGGTTTATCTTCTGGATTGAGGAGGATGATAATCTTAATGGGACGCAACATCACTGTTGAATTTTACTGTTTCTATGGATAAAGGGCTGATACTTTGCTGTTTTAATTATTATATTTCAATAGATGTGTGTCATGGACTGCCATTTTAGTTCCCGGCATGCACCACTTGTCTGAGGGTGCTCTGGCTTAAAAAGGAAAGCCAAGCTATGTGTTTCCCTTGTTTAGTAACTGTTCTGTTCCTAAATTTACCTATGCAGTCCCATTTGATGTGCCTAGGATGCCTGAGACTTTCACATGGGACTAGCAGATATGATGGAAGATGCGTGTGATGTCACTGCGAGATGTGTAGAAGAGTTCTGGACAGGCAGTTGAAGACCAGGCAGGATTGTGTGAGGTACTACAGGAAACTGAATCACACTGCTCATTTTGGTCTGTTGAAAGAAAAGCTTGAGACCAGCTCAAAAACTACACTACAGAAGTACATGAAAAATAGTAACAGAAAGTTATATTTTCTGCCTTTAAGTTATGAAAAGGGAAAAATTCAGCCAGCATCTTTGTAAAATTCTCCAATGCAAATGGTCAAGGCACTAGGTTTTATTCATAGAAGCACTCTTATGCTTAAATTTTGAGTCTCTTTGGAGTCACCTTCTTATCAAGTTAAGCCCATGCACAGAGATTGCCAAGATCACTGTATCTGTCTACTGTAACTCATGACAGCAGCGTGTCACTTGCATGTACTAGCCCACTGTTGCCTGCCTAAATGGGTGTCATTGCCAAATCTCTGTTCATAGTGTTTTTAAAGCAGCAGTGAACATTTAAGCAAATCTGGTGGGGACATGAACAATTGTGTGCTTATCTGTGAGGTCAAACTCTTTATAATGTAGTCCTAAAGCTGAGGAGAGAAGGGAGATAAACAGGATAGATACAGACAGGAAAACCTGGACGTAGTAATTTAACAATAAGATGGCTGAGTCTTCATTACTACAGCCTTTCTCTCACCACATATATATGCCTTCTTCCCACTGGAAGAAAGCCCCTAGCTGTTTTTGGAATTCATTGCAGCCTGTGGGATAACAACCCATGATAACTTCCTGGAAGTACAAACAGTTCAAGAAATGGTACCTTGAATTTGAGAGCTTTTGTGGTTGAATTGTATTTTGCCTCACTTACATGACACAGCACTGAAGAGGTTAAACACAAGTTGCCCCTCTTTCAAAACTGTGTTAATTAAAAATGCAAAACCCAAAGAAATCACAGCTGGATAAATAAAAACAGCCCAGATGGTATAGCAACAAACTTCTGGCAGGTCTTGAAGCAGACAGTATTCCTGCATATTTTATTTCCTAGCACAGGCTATCACCAGACCACACCAGTGACGGCTTGGGCAACACAGCAGAGTGCAGGGCATTCAAGCTGTCCTGATGTTAAAACACCCCTAAAAGGCAGCACAGTTCTCAGAAACACCTGACTACATACCTGATGTTGGTTCATCACATAAAACAAGTCCCCAGATTCCTACTTGTGAGTCAACTGGATGTCTCTTCACTGAGAACAAATTCCTTTGGGTGATGCTCTTTCAAGTGTGCATGTAGGCAGAGTTCAACCTTTCAATTTGTGCATGTGTTATCAAATCCAGTGATATCCTGCTTTATCTGAAATACACTTAACCAGGGAATTCAGACCTAGTTTGGTGAGCTTTAGATCATGTTCACATGTGCAGAACTCCAGCAAATTCCAAAGCAGGTTGCTTTAACTTTTGAAAAGGAATTGGGTGACACCAGTCTTTCCCAAATGTGTCTAGCTAACTCCTCACATCCTATAGAGCAGCTCTGCCTACGTACAGGAGATGAGCAATGGGGATGAGTTGTTGCAGCTGTTGCTTCCCTTGGGCTGACAGGTTCATGAAACTCTAGATGTCCAAAATCAAAGAATTTCTGGACAGCACTGTGGGGAGAAAAAGAAGTCATGTCTGGGGAAACATGGATGTATGGTGACCAAACCCAGGCTCAGGGCAGTAGAAATAATGTTTATAGTTACTGTACACACGGTGTCTTGATAAGAGCCTTTCTCATTAATTTGATAGTCCTAAGAGATCATTCAACTTCATCCCAATTGGTTTTCCTGCTCACTGGTAAGACAACAAGTATCAAAGGAAGTGGAGTAGATGCTGTGTGGATGAACATCTGAGAATGGAATGATTGGGACAGACAAAAAGTACAGCAGAGTCAGGAGAGAGAGTTATTGACTGACAAGGTTAAAATAGCAGAAAATATACAGGGATATCAATTAAAAATAGCACATCTCTAGAGTGTTCATCACTCATCTTATGAGTGCTCTAGAGTTGGGGGCTTGCATTTGTCTTTTCAAATGCAGCCTGCTCTTAGTACATGTGGTAAAGCCAGCATTAGCACTACACCATGCCATCGTGCTCGTCAGACACCACATAAGCTATGCAAAACCAGCGTGGGAAATGTATGGCATAAGAGTGAGTTTGTTGTTCTTTTGTTCGAGCTGTGGGCTGGGTTGTGCTCTCAGACCAGCCCTACTTCAGTGCATGGTTCTGGCTTGGAGTCCTCTGCAAAGGCTCCCCACAGCTGGCAGAGGTTTCTCTGCAGGCTCGGAGGCTTACCCTCCCGTAATGGGGAACAGAGTGACCTGGACTTGAGGCTATTTCTCTAGCCTTTGTGCAGTCCTCCACAGCCTTCATTTGCATTTGGCATTATGATGGAAATCAGACTCTTTTATTGCCATATAAACTCTAAACATATGGCTATACCCACCCCAGAAACTCTCATTAAGCTGTATAAGAGGCAGGAAACAATAGAAGGCTTTTGGTCACTGGGAACAATGGGTATTTAGGCTTTGTAATTAAGGAAAGGGTTTGGTGAAGGAAAAAAATCCTGAAAGGCAACATGGCTGTTGCAGCCACAAACCTTATTGCTACAGCAGAAACTAACAGCATCCATTTTGTCTAGTAACTCTGAGATGGCCTTATTCCAAAGATGGTCTCCTGAGTGATTTGGATTAGACTTTGACTTCATGGCCAGATTTTCATGCAATGCAAGTTGTTGGTTTTTTTCTTTCTTTTTGTAATAATATATGTACTGCTCTGGCAGATGTTTTATTTTCACAATTTTTTTTTTTCAAAATCAACACTACTGAGTGATACTGAGATGCTTTGATGGTGTAATCCTGACTGAAAAAGCCTTCTGGCACATTGGATAAAGACTCGTGATACGCGTGCTGCTGTGTTACAATAGATATACCACTGCTCAACCTCCTGTTCAGGCTGAGCCCCCACATACTTTTCTCACGTCCTCTCCTGAGCCTCCCATATGGTTTTGGGAGCTGCTGAGCTTCATGGGCTGACTCCCACCTTCTGTGGGGCAAATGCAGCAGATTGAAGATCTTACACACACATACCCCACCCCCCCCCCCACCCCCCCCAAAGCATGAGCAGGAACAGAGACAAACCTGCATTTCAATAGAAAGAAAAAGCAGCTGGCAAGAACATGACAGACATTTCTTCCTTCAATAGATCTCCTCCCGCTTCCTTTCCACCCACCCTTTTCTCTTTGGTTGCTTGTCCCTGGATCATTTCCTGCTCCAGGTGGTGTTTCCTTCTATGTGGAGAATTTAAAGACTGGAGCGCCAGCACCCTCGCTCCCTCAAGTAATAGCCTGCTCAATGTGCAAACATCTGTGTTACTGCCTGTATAGTTAATAGGCTTGAGTGAAATTTCCATTCCCCGGCAGATCGCTTGGGTGGGACTGAACACTCACGCCCAAAAGGGAATATTTGCTCTACCTTGATCCAGCGGGGACAGTGGTTTCAGTGCAAGACAGGTGACATATGCTATATTATGCTTTTTAACTAGGCATGTCATAGCATTGATTCCCATGTCAGCGGTGACAATGATTCCTCACTGGAGTGGAAAACAACGGAGACCAAGCTCAGTATTGAGATTAGCCTTGGTCTGAGGTAGACGTCAATGGATTATTACTCATTTCAGGTTGAACATGGATTTCTAATTAACAAGTTGTTCATGACTGAATTCTCATTTCAGTATATATGTTTTAATCACACATATATTATATAAATGTATATACATACTTATTATTCTGAGGTATGTGATTATTTCTTTTTTCTGTCCTCAGCCTTTACTTTTCCCTTTGGTCCCAGCTCTGTTCACCGATACTCTGGTTTGCCTACTGGAATCACATTGGCTTTGTTCCTTGATTAGTTAATTGAAACTGACTGAATTATAAAGCAACGAGTAACAAGAAATTTATAACAACATGCACATAGTGTACTTCTGGATTGATTTATCAATGGACATTAAAAAAGTGAAAAAGTTTTTGCAGACTTTTCCAAATGTGGATAAGGATCATCTGAGTGACAGGGCAAAGTTACAGAGGCAGGGGCCTTGGCAGAGGAAAGCTGGTCCTGAGCTCCTGAGCCAGGAGGCAGGGGAGAAGGGCTGTGGTTGTTACTTGGACAAAAAGCTGATAGTCAGTTTGCCACTGCTCTTAGTTCCATCACTGGCTCAATTTATGTCACGGAAGTTTTAGCTGCATTAGGAGTTAATGTGTTGGTAAAGGTGGCATTTCAGGAGAGATCTGAGACCCGATTACTTGCAGTGGTCTGAGATAACCATTTCCTAAGAACAATGACAATTTTTTCTAGATTGATACACCTGCTGAAGAGCCAGAGCTCCGTGGTCAGATTACAAAGGTTAGGCTGTTCCTTGGAGTGTGCTGGAGTCCTGATGGCTTGTGTAATTTTTTCCTAATGGTAGAATCCCTCCTGGGCATAATGCTTCTTATTTATGAAAGAATTAGCAAAGGAAACGGATTTTTCTACCTCCTAAAGTGAAAACACAAAAAAGCTGAAAAAAGAAATAGCTTTAAACATATATGCATATGCATATTTTTTCCACACTTTTAATAACAGTAAAGATTTTTACAACACATGATTTTGAAAAAAAAAAAGCCACCAAAACAACACCACAGCTGAAGCTCCAGAGTACTTTACATTGTGTCTGGGATTGGGACTCTATGAAACTCTCAATAACTTTAGAGTTATGATACAGCTAAATAATTGTGCAGACTTTTTATCACTGGCTACAGCAAGTAATCTCTCCTAGATCCTGCTTGAACGTGTTTGCCATAGACTACATCAGAGACATACTCGAGATATGTAAAACTTGTTAATGTATTCCAGGTATAAAGGAAACACAGGAATTGTTCTAAGGCAATTTGTTGGAAATAAATAATTTTATTTTAATTTTCTTAGTTTATTGTCTTACCTATAAAATAAAGTTTCTCAACTGATGTCAATAGGATTTTTTAAAATGTGGGGTTTTTTTTAAATTATCATTGGGGTTGTATCTAGGGCTCATGGTTCAGTTTCAAGGTAAATATCAGCCTTTGTGAGACTATAGGAGGTGATATTTGTCTCACTGATATTTCTTGCAGGACATAGGGCATGGCAAGTGAGAAAGCAACCTTCTTCTCTGATTTTATTCTTATGTACAGACTCCCCAAAAGCAGAGCATATTTTAAATAATAGGTATTTAGAGGGCTTGTCTGAGGATCTTTCCTTGGCAAAGGACAGGAACAAATTGTTGATGCTCATTTTGTTAACCACTTTTCGTTCTGCCATGATGACATGTTCCTAAGATTCTTTTGCTGGAATCTTGAAGAAGCTCCCCTTGAAATCAAGGATTGAAAAACACACCTGCAAGGGTAAGGGATTAGGTATCCCAGCTCAGTGCAGAGTCTCAAGTTTTCTCTCTAAGACATATTTCTTTACTACAGCAGATACTGAATTATTGTGATATAAGAGCTCTTGATGTGTTTTTCATGTGAAAGTAAGCATTTTTCAAAGACTTTATTTACAGAAGCTATGTCTCATTCAAAACCAGAATTGAAAGTTTCACAGAGTGCTATAGATTCGTTAAAAATATCTGAAAATGTGCAATTGTAGTCAGCACCGGACTGAATTTTCACAAGCAGTAGATTGATCTAATTTACACAGGAAAACACTTTATGTATAAGTACTTAAAATTGCTCTACAAAATACAAACAGCACAAACACAGTGCAATAAGGCATCTTCAGATGTAATGCAAACAGTTCATTTGTACAACTACCTCTTTAGCTCAAGAAATTAAGTGTAAAATGAAATTGTTCAAGTTCAGAAGATTTGCTCATCAAATGCAGCATCAACATCACAGTGACACTAGTTAATTGTATGCTATATTTCACAAACATCAGACAACTTAGTATTGGATTCTTTCTCACAATTCTATGCACTGTTTTCTGCTGGAATTTTCATAAGTTAGTGTGTTTTCCCACTTAAGAAGATCTATAGCTGCTGCAAAATTTTCACTGCTTCTATAAGTACATGAATGATGGTTACTGCTGCCTGTATTTGCTGTCTAGCAAATCTGAGCAGAGAGTTCAGTTCACACAAAAGGGAGCACACTGGTGCTGAACAGTCACAGTTTACTCTGAAATAAATAGATCTGAAGGAAGCGAAGATTCCTCAGGAGATTGTCAGCACCTTGTAACAGAGCCTTTAACGAACTTTCAGGCTAAAGAGGTCCAGGCAAAAAGAAAGGGTAGTGTGGCTTTAGTAAGGGTCGTGCAATGAAAACTTTAAGGCAAACTAGATTTGTTATATTGCTTTTTGTGTGTTCTTCATGGGATGCAAAAAACCAATTTCACAGTAACTAGAAATTGGTCTGCACAGGTCAGATGTATTCAAAGCCACATTTCACATGTCATTGTTTGTAAGAATTTGGAACTGATTGTATTTGTTCCTGTTATTTGGCTTTAGTTTATCCAGATGTACTCCACAGGTAAATCTTATTCATTATCAAAAATCTATGAGTCACTGGAAATCATAGCCTAATTCTCACCCTGACTTACATATCATACAGCCTTTTTTATTTATTGAAATTGCAGGACAGGAGGTTAGCTTATGGATTGGCTTCTTTCTGTGAGCCCTCTGACATCTCAATTTCAGCCTTGTAATGAATATCAAATGCCTACTTGTCATGGCACAGAGCCATGGCATAGAAAAATGTGGCCTATGAACACCTGAAGTTGCTACTTTTTCTCTTTTTCACCAGAATTTAGTTTTTCCTTATGTCAACAAAAATAGGCTTTAATGAACTTTATGACTGATAAAACTCAAACTGAAGCTAAAGCTGGCTAGGTCTTCAAGTCTGCAAAACAATGTCAGCACAGCTGCTCCTATTAAGAGAGGCTATTGACATCAACAGGTTATCGGACAGGCACAAGGAGCCACAGTGCCGGGTCCCACAGAGGTCCAAGACTTATCATGACATTTCTCAGGCACGGTCAGGTCCGGGGTCAAATTTCAGTTCCATGCCTGCCAACTTATTAAGCTACAATACTTTGTTTTTCATAATAAAATCTTTGCCATCACTGGCAAATAGTCATGATTAAAAGTGCATCCATCTGGCCCTCATTAAGACAAATTATCACATTAATCTGTTACTCTGTCTACATCTGAAATTGCATATTTATTTTCTTTTGTGTGAGTCACCCTCTATTTAACAAAATGGACAAGGGACATAAAAGTGGTTTGGTAAGCAGTGACAGAAATCATCCTATGGAAAAGCTGTCTATAAGAGAGCTCAGTGCATGTAGAGATAAGCCCAAGAGTCCCACAGTGAGGATTTGTGCTGAGACTGGAGGATGAGAAGGACACAGCTTGAGCAAACACTTCATTAGCCATGAATAATGAATGAAGGGACTGGACAAAACTGAGCGCACTCTTTAAAAGAAAAAAGGAGTATGAGCTGAACTGTCAATACCTTGTGGCGTACGCAAAGAGCAGAACTGCAGTAGGTACCTTACACTGGCTGTTTCCCCTGATAACCAGCAAGTCAGGCACCTTTCTTCTCCAGGTTTACAAGGGACCAAATTTGCCACTCTAAGGATGAATAGGATAGCATGGGGTAGCTGATAAATTGTTTGGTTTTAGTGACTTTCCTGGATGTCTTTGTGTATTTATAAAAGCCCCAAAATTTGAAAGGATAATATCACTATGATAATTCTATGATGAAACTCTCAATAACTTTAGAGTTATGATACAGCTAAATAATTGTGCAGACTTTTTATCACTGGCTACAGCAAGTAATCTCTCCTAGATCCTGCTTGAACGTGTTTGCCATAGACTACATCAGAGACATACTCGAGATATGTAAAACTTGTTAATGTATTCCAGGTATAAAGGAAACACAGGAATTGTTCTAAGGCAATTTGTTGGAAATAAATAATTTTATTTTAATTTTCTTAGTTTATTGTCTTACCTATAAAATAAAGTTTCTCAACTGATGTCAATAGGATTTTTTAAAATGTGGGGTTTTTTTTAAATTATCATTGGGGTTGTATCTAGGGCTCATGGTTCAGTTTCAAGGTAAATATCAGCCTTTGTGAGACTATAGGAGGTGATATTTGTCTCATTGATATTTCCTGTAGGACATAGGACATGGCAAGAACTTACAGTACCTAACAAAAGA
The DNA here is from genome assembly GCA_035590275.1 of Ibycter americanus. Taxonomy (NCBI): domain Eukaryota; kingdom Metazoa; phylum Chordata; class Aves; order Falconiformes; family Falconidae; genus Ibycter; species Ibycter americanus. The sequence continues at coordinate 27,393,837 of JAVJGI010000062.1, read as the reverse complement.
TGTAATAAAATGAAACTCAGATCATCCTTTAGTATGCTGTAGAGCAACAGTAATGCTCCACAATTAGCCCTTTATCTTATGTTGATGCCTCAGCCATTACAGTAATATCTGAGCATCTTATACGCCCTATAAATAACAGGAAAAATAACTTCATCTACTGGGCGGGGAAACAAAAAGTGCATGGAGGTCAGTAATGCTTTGAAAGCCCTGATTCTTGTAAGTACATTTACTGTGATATGTATGGTGGAGATGTGAATTATTTATGTGCTGATGGTGCAGGATGGCATGTCATTTCACACACCATCAGGCTCAGAAAAATACTTCTAATTTATTTTTTTTTAAAAAAAGCAAAACAAAATAGGCCATTAATACAAAACAAGCAGCAGACAACGTGAAAGGTGCGTGCTGAAATCTGCAAAGAGCATTCAAATTAAAGGCTGGAAACCTGTGTCCTTCATGTGTACCTTTATGGAGCATAAGGTAATATACATGCTGGTGAAGGTACAGAAATATCAAACTGATGGACAGGGATGTGGAACAGAGATCTGGGGACAGGATATTCATAAAGGTCTGCTTAAACCTAACCAGGTGAGTCTTTAGATGCTAGAGCAATTCAGAGCACCTAAAGTTAATTTCCAGCTGGAAACCTGAGGTCATCTTCTGGAGGAACAACCTTCTCTTTCTCCAAGGAGAAGTGGGAGGGCTTAGCATAACTAGCCTAGACTTTGCAAATACCTGTAACACAACTTAGTCAAGCCTGCAATAGCTGTGCCTCACTTTGAAGCCAGTTTTGAATCACCTTGGTAAACTAATTCAAACCCAAATAATTTTAGACAAATTCACTAGATGTCATCTTGCTCATATTATAAAAAAAATGAGTCACAGATGACCCATATTCTCTTTTTTTTTTTTTTCTTTTTTAGCTTTCCCAGTGCACTGTTGTGTTCCCTGCTTGGTTGACAGCACCGCCTTTTACCAACTTTTTTTAACCTTTCTCATATCACGAGCCCATGTGATGAAGCATGGGCTTCATTTGAGCATGAAGAGTTCTAAATTGGATGTCTTCTGTACTCTTCCAGGAAGAATTTTGGAGAGGATTAAAGAAAAAGTAGCTGAGTTTTGGTGGACTTTTCTAAAATGCATTGGCTCAGAAAAGTCCCATCTTGTAGACAGCAGCATTTGGGCAGGTGTAAGCTTTCATGACATGTTTGAGAAAACACATTCCACTGGGCCACATCCTGGCAACACCTTTGCAAAGCTGCAGTTTACTCATTCACTGTGGAGAATTTTGATTAAACATCTTCCAGTACCGAGCAGGCAGCATCCCAAGTTTCCCCCGATGCTGCGTTTCTGGACTGCCATAGGATGGGACAGATCAGGTCCAGGGCTGTAGAAATAAACAGCAGGGAGTTTCCTTTCTTCCATGCTCTTTGGCTACTGCTGTAATAATAAATAAAATAGTCCAGGATACGGTCTCTGAGAATAAATGGCCTCATGTGGCTTGTATCCATATGATTTAACACTCTTCCTCCTCAAGACAGGGTGGCCTTGTCTATGTCTTTCACCCTGGGAACATGTTGTACCCTAAACCACGTATGATGGCTGTCTGACAAACTATTACTTGCTATGAGCTCAACTTATGCCAATGAGCGTGTGAACTGTTCAACAATATGAAGAACTGGATGCCAGCGCCTGAGCCCATGGGCTGGCCATGGTCTCCTCGGGTTTCAGCAGGCTTCTGTGCTGGGGCTGGGCAGTGGTTCTTGTTGATCCTAATGGAAGGAGGACTAGTGGGAGTTTTGGGGGAGAAAAATGTCAACTATGAAAGCTAGCTAGACTGAAACAGAGAATGGAAGTTGTGAACTGACCAGCCAAGGTTTTTGGAAGGTCACTTGGGACAGAGGGTGGATAGGTGCTGGCTGAGATGGAGGCAGGTGTGACCAGCGGATTGATAAAGCTGGAGGAACACACTGCACTGGCTGGACAGAACTCACCAAGTATATGAAATAGTTTCTGCCCTGGGCCCATACCTTCTGTTTTATTTATACTACATCTATTAGAAAGGTAACCAATTTTGATTTAAAACCTTCTAGTAATGGAAAATTAACTACTCTCAAGCAACTAGTTCCAATAGATAACATGTTTTTAAAAATGTAAAATTTTAATCGAAATTTCTAATTACACCGAGTACATTGTTACATATTTTTCTGTTAACACTAAAGAGCCACCTACTACCATTTTCTTCCTGGGGTACAACTATACATTGAGATCCAGTAATCTCTGAATCTCCTCTTGAGTAGATTCAGTAGGCTGATCCCTTCAATTTCTCATCACAAGCAGTGTTTCTAGGTCTCATCTCTCTGCAGCTCCTTCTGACTTACTTTATATCACTGTCTCAGCACTACGGACACCAAAATGGAGCAGAGTATTCCCATAGCCTGTTAGCATGTTACACAGTGCTGCATGGCTGTGCTGCTCTTTAACACTCCCAACTCAGCCATGCAAGTGTTCACCCTGAAGATACCTCCTTGCATTAGGGTCTCATATTAAGCTGGTCTGAGTGAGTGCAGAGACACTGCATTCAAGAGTGCTGCTTCATCTAGGATTTATGTAACCATCAGGGCTTCCCCCTCTTCTCTCCATCATGCAGTTCTTTGTCTAAATGTACTAAATATACTAAATGTATGAAACTTGCTGGTAGTTAAAGGGCTGATCTTGGGTCCCTTTTGGGGTCATTTAAGGAAATCTTACGGCACAACAGTACCAAATAAATGGTAGAAGATAAAGGAACTTGTTTGGCATGCTGGATTTGTGTTTAATATCCCATAAATTTCATATATGAAATAGTAAATATTCTTCCTTATTCAACAGGCAACTTTGCTGCTAAAAAATAAAATATTTGCCTTCTGTTGATTTTTAGCTCTAAGCCATTCCAAACAAAATCCGAATATAAAAGTTTTCATGAGTTTTGATGTAGAACTTTGGCATCGTCTTACCATGAAAATATCCATGATATAATATAAATGATCTGTGTACGGTACAGCTCTGTTAATAGAACTGTCATTAGAATCCTCATTTTTTTTCAGCAGAATTGTTCACAAAAATTCAGACTAAAAGCTGGTCATACCACAGACATATTATGCTTTGATAGTGTTCTAATTTTTTTTTCTGTATTATTTTAATGACCATGAAAAAGGCCTGAATGATACATAAATCTACAACTCACCCTTAACAGCTCTTTAGCAGAAGAAAACCACTTTCTCCCTCCTAGTACAGGAGGAGCATTTCCCTCCTCCAGTATAGCATCTTATGTAATGAGAGATTACATATGTTCTAGCAGTTCAGTTGCAACTACAGTCCTAAATTCATGATCTCTTGATGACCTACTGAGGTTTAAATTATCAACTTGTTCTGCCTTGTTTTCTGAAGATGGAAAGAAGTATCCCTGTACTAAATGTTTCACTATCACCCTTTGTGTGAACTGATAAAACAAAATAGTTCAAGTGCTCTTCTGTGATGGTCTCTTTTTGCCTCTCTCGTTTGTCTCCAAAGTGATTTAGCAGTTCCACTGACTTTATGAAAAAGTGGGGTTTTGCTACTTCGTGATTTTGTCTGCCTAATTTTTATGGAAACAGTTACACCACTATAGCGAAGAATACACACTTCCTCAAACAGACAGGTGCTAACAGCGATTATCAGTCACATTCCTGAATGACAGAGTATGACAGTCCAAAGATGTTGACTACTTTTTTCCTCGTCACCTTGTCAGTGTAAGCACTTCTTAATCAGATTTTCTACTCCTGATGAGGTGTTGCTCACTGATGTGTTGCAATTTGGCAACATCATTCTTCACATTATGTTATTTTTGTTTATGCATCTTTTAACTAATTACTGTTTAAGTAAATATGTTGATGGAGAGGAGATGTCTCCAAGCAGTCTAAGAATTGCAGAACTAAGCAGGATGGAAGGAACCTCTAGATTAACCACATGTTCAAAGCAGGTCCAACAGCTCAAGGCCTTCCCCAGTCAGGTTTTGAGTATCTCCAAGGACAAAGATTCCTCAGCTTTCCTGAGCTCCTGTTCCAGTATTTGACTACCTTCAGAGTTCAAAATTTTTCTATGTGTTGTGTTGCAGTTTGTATCTGTTGAATCTTGTCCTTCAGCTGCTCTTGACACTTTGTACACAGACAAATCTGCTCAGGTACTTGCTCAAGAAGAATCAAAATCTGCAATGTTTTGAAGGGAAAACAACCACCTTCTTACAAACTTCCAAAGGTTCCTTCCAAACTGAATTACCTTGATCCTGAGCTCTGTGTGTTCCAGCGCTGCCATTTGTAGATTCATAGTTTCAGTCCAGTAGGATTCATGAGACCATGATCTGCCAGAAATCATTCCATGCAGGAACTGGGCACTTCCTTTACCTAAAATATTCCCTATTTAAACAGACAAGTAAATGGTTAATATCCAATTCATTAACACATTGAAAAATTCATATGCATTAACTGGCTTTTAGAGATGTAAATGATTCTTGGTATTGACTTCCAAATCCTTTCTATTTAATTGTACATACTATTTTGTTACAAAAGGAAATCCTTTTCTCAATATCTTGGAAATCTTGCCTCACAATCTCTGAGTAGTGGAGAAAAATAAAGACTGAGCAATCACATTTCTGGGAGGCAGTTAATAATCACAGGACAGTACTCCTGAAGGAATCATGAGGGATGGACAATAGCTGCTTTGAGATACCTCTCACCAAAGGAAGGCTTACAAGAAACACTGGGCTTGGCACTGACCAGTTCTGGGGAAGAAAAAAAAAAAAAGAAGAAAAAAAAAAGAAAGAAGAATCCTGCAGAACAAAACCCAGAAAGAAGACATGAAGGCATCATGGAAATAAAAATGAATGTGTAGGAGACAGATTATGCACTGTGCCTGTGTGGGTGGACAAGCAAGTATGGACAAGCCAGCAAGAAAAAGGCTGACATTTCCTATTTTGTAAACTTAATATATGAACAATTTTTTCAAAGGTCTGTTGATGTTTAGCTGCTCTGTCCTTGCCCTTACCAAGTGGTGTGGCTGAAAGGGTATCCTTTGTGGTTTCCTGTTCCTGTAAAAAGAGAAACATACTCACACTGCACCTCAGTGAACTCTCAGTGGATGTTTCCACTCTTGATGCCACAATGATCAATGGAAAAAAATGCTAGCAAAGATGCAGGGTGCTGCTGACTATTGGTATGTCTGATTTTAGTAGTAGTATTCTTTCTTGTACTCCGTGATCAAGAATCCAAGCAGCTCCATAGCCAGCTCTTCCGCTCTTCCACTCTCTACCTCAACAATATCCTCTCAATACTCCCTTCCTCAAGGTCTGTGCAGTGTTCCATCCCTCCTCTCCATGTGTCTCAGTTCCAGCGTACACTCAACTGTCCCTTTTCTAGCTTTTGCTTTTTGAGCCTGGTTTATCTCAAAGGACCATTGGATTTGCTCCTGCTTAGGTCATCTGTCACCTCCTTCCTTCTCCCAAGACTTCAACAAAGTCTGGCATCATCTTCAACCTCTTAGCTAGGAAATAAAACTGTTAAGGGCTACTTCTAGCCTATGGGGTGATACAACTTCTTCAGACCTATTCCTGCTCTCCATCCAGGATAAAGACCTGAAGCTCCACAGAGCAGCTTCTTACCCAATCACCAAAATAGCTGAAAGGGACTGAAGGCTACACAAGGAATTATTCCTACCTACCAACTCCATCCCCACCAACCTCACTGAGCCACTCTAAATAATACTGAATTCTTTAAATCATAACTACATGCTGGTCTGCCTCATCCTCCACAAATGATGACAATACAGGGATGAAGTAAGATATTGTGCCTCCAAGGGAGGGGAATAACTGTCACTAAAATCAATGTAGTATCCAACCAATGTGTTACTGCATGGGAGTTTTAACGCAATTGTAATAACTGGGACAAACACTGACAATAATAGCACTTATGATCCAAAAGCCATGTGAAACTTGTCCAGCTAAGGGTTTAGTTACAAACTTTTAAGTCATCTAGTTGGAAAGATATTTGAACATTTTAAAGCAACACTGGGATTATTCATAAGTGAGTTCAGTAACCTACAATGTTGCACGGAAACAGTCTGAGACTCATAATTTTAGTTCAAATTATGGTAACCCCAGTGTTTTCCAGTGAACCTTGTTTTCACCTGTTGGATGGGAGAGATGTCAGGTAGGAAGGTGAGCCCAGCACATCACTGAGCTGAAAGCATCCATGAAGAGTCCTACCACCGGCTGAGAACAGAATGGTTCAAGAGGGGCAACCATGGAGATCGCACTGTGCATCAGGGATCCCACCGCCTTCAGCCTCATTCCCACCCCTCGTGAGGACCCAGAGGGTCCACAGCTGCACAGGGCTATGTGCGGGGTCAGAAGTTGTTTGGCTGATTGAGCTGTATCAGCTGTCTGAACACCCGCTCCCCCTCCACTCCAGGGACCAGTGATTGGGCCAGATGGAAGCAATTTCTCTGCCAGATCTGACCCATGGGCCATGTTTTGAACTATGCTGATTTAGTTTTACAATGTTTATAGCCCAGTCCTCTACTTAGTAAAGATTAATGAAGATTTGATCAGTAAGCTTAAACTCTGTGCTCCTAGATATTTATAACACACCTATCAATAGGAGTATTTGGAAAAGAAGAATCTTACCTTTATTTTTGTTACAATCCATAGTGGAAATTTTCTAGATTTCAAACTTATAGAGACTCTGCACATCCTGTAACTAATTCTGGTAGCTTTAGGGAGTTCCCCAATTGGGACAAATCCAGGCTTCTCTGTTTGGAGCATATCCAGGCTCATTTCTATTGGGGGACCCTGAAGTTTTCCAGCATCCCTAGCCATGATGCAGACCCATTTGGGACTTCTGCCTTCAGGCTGGCCATGCTGTAGCTTACAGAGTTCTCAGGACTAGGGTAGGCCTGCCAGAAACACAGTTTCTCTTGGAATCTTGCCTTGGATTCAGCAAAACTTTATCAAACCCAAGCTGTTTTGAATGAACTGTTTCACACTCAACCAACTGGCAGTTTTCAGCAAACTTTGTTTTAGCAGAAAATATCTGACCAATTGTATCTATTACCAACACATCAGGTCCTTGGGGAATGCAAAATAATGCCATCTGAGTTATGGAAATGTTAATTCCTGTGCAATGTCTATTGTAAAAACATAAGCACCCATTTTGTATCTGGATATATTTAATGATCATTGTATATGCTATTACAGTCTACAGAAGCAATTAATATTCAGATCCAATGGGCTGTTGCTTCTCCAATTTTTCCAAAATGAAATTTCTTGTCCTGGTGGATGGCAGCTACATTTGGAGCCAAGGGAGCCTCCACTTCAAAGGAATCCACCTATGTGACGGTGACAAAAGCGCATGGTACGTGGTGTGGGTATGACAGATCAAAGGTGAATTGGGAGAGTGATAGGCACGATAATAACTCCCTCAGCCACTGCCTCTAGGCACTGTGCTCCTGGGGAGTTTGAAAGCTCATCTGTCTGCGCTTTCAGCATCATTCCGGAGCAGTTTTCCACACTTCTGGTAAAATGGACTAAAACCATGTCCTCAAAATCTTTAAGCTTCTGATGACTGGAATCAACAACTGGTATGGAGATAACAGAATTATAGGAAGAAAGAAGCTGTAGGAAACACATTACCCCCTGTTTTGTTCACTTTCAATCTCTGTTTCATTAGTATTAGGAGTGAGTTTGCAGTGTAAATAATGGGAAAAGATGGCCTATACCTAAGCCTTACATATATGATTCTTGCTAACATGATGGACATCTAAAGAATATGAAAGCATAATAAGCTACAGACTATGTTCTGCCTGCACTAAAATCAAGCACTATTGTACAGTAAATAAATATTTTAAATGGGATGCTTCTTTTATGGATGATGCAATGTCTCTTGATATTTACAATATTTATAAAACACTAAACAATATACATTAACCAGATCATTTGCCTCATCTTTCACCATTCCATTTGTTTTATTGCTCCTATAAAACATGATTCTCTGGGCAGTTTAGATGAGTGAAGAGTGTGAAATACTGCTGGCCACATATCACTTCCTTCCATATTGGAGATATTTCTCTCTGGAGTGGTAGATCTCAATACTCCTATGCAGTACATGAGCATTAAATGTTTTTTGACCTATTTATCAATGTGCTTGTCTAGCAATCCTCAGAACAACGCAAAAGTAAACTAAATAGATAAGGAAACTAAGAACATTTTTTTGCAGAATCAGTTAACTGAATTTGAACTGAGATCTAATACATGCCATTTATATTTAGGTTTAGGGTAGAAAGCTAGAAACATAGTCAAAATGAAATTTTCTGCCTGAAGAGTAAGAGGGGATGTAGCTACTCCTATCTCTTGATGGGAAAGATCAAATGTGTTAAAGCATTGGTAAGGAGAATTATTTCTGACATTCCTGGGTTGATTGGCAGAGGTTATGGTGTGAAGTGGTGCAGCTGCTGGAGGTGTTGCTAACCTGGCTTTCCCAAGAAAACACAAGCAGCAGGGCCCCAGTATTTTGCAGTCCGTTGTCCTACATGACTGCTTTATTTTCCTATGCTTAAAGTCAGCTAAGTTCGGAAACAAAGCCACAAATGTTTAAATGAATGATGACAAACAAAACACACCAAATGACAGCAAACAATAACACTAACAGTTAGCTGTGTTTATTTCCTTAGTAAAGGTGTATTGCAGTAAACACACCCAAGAAAGACTTAAGTGCTGCATGCTTCTTTGTGCCGTGCACTGTGATTTCCAGGGAGAATCCTTGTCCATTTTAGCCTTTTAGACTGGTGAGCCTTCAGTAGAGAGGAGGAGTGATGGAATGGATCGTAACACCTGGTTTTTTTCTAAACCAAACCATTGTTCACAAGGCCATGTAAAATGAGTGGTCCCTCCACAGCAGAACCAGAGCCTACCACTGAAATGCTCTCGTTATGCGACGGACTGGGGAACACTGTGGTGAGCGCTGCTGCTGAGGAACCACCACCAGAGTGGCACTGCCAGCACTGTCTGCTGTGAGGTGCTCCTACAGGGTAGCATCAGTTCAGCAAACAACCTGAGACCCGAACTAGCAATCAATTCAGAGCCCTGGCACAGGCTTCCCAGGGAGGCTGTGGAGTCTCCTTCTCTGGGGACGTCCAAAACCCACCTGGACGTGACTCTGTGCAACCTGCTGTGGGTGAACCTGCTTTAGCAGGGGGTTGGACAGGACGATCTCTAGAGGTCCCTTCCAACCCTGACCGCTCTGTGATTCGGTGATCCCCACTTGTATTTACGAGTTCAACAGAGCAAAATTCTGCATTACTGCACATGACCACCTGAAGGACATGGGGCTTCGTGGCTTCACCTACTCAAACAGGGCCCCACCCACTAATCTGTCCATACCATTAAATTGCTAGTGTCACCCGTAGCACAACTTAAATGTAAGCCAAACTGCGTGCTGCTGACAGCGGAGGTAGCAGAGTGTCCTGGTTTCAGCTGGGACAGAGTTAATTTTCTTCTGAGTAGTTAGTATAGTGCTGTGTTTTGGCTATGATGTGAGAACAATGTCGATAGGACACATGTTTTTAGTTGTTGCTGGGTGATGTTTATACTAAATCAAAGACTTTTGGTTCCTCGGGCCCTGCCAGCCAGAGGGCTGAGGGGGGCACAGGAAATTGGGAGGGGACACAGCCAGGACAGGTGACCCAAGCTG
>JAVJGI010000062.1:27358460-27376560 GCA_035590275.1 Ibycter americanus | reverse complement strand
CCCCCGAAGAGGAGAACAGTTATACTTTGGATAAAGCTTTTCCTGAAGAACTAGGGCAGACACAAGTCGTATAAATGTTAGCAAAATGTACATCCTCTTAAAGGGCATCAAAGTTTCAGCCAAGTTTAGAAGCTGAAAGACAGACATAAACCAGAATCATGCAAAAGGCTCAGGTAAATCAGATTCTGACAGAGTCTGAGAGACTTCCCCAAGACATTTGGTACCTTGGTATCTCCATCTTACTCCTGTTTCTGTCCAAACTGTGTCCACTATATTTCTGCAGTCACATTCATGAAAAAAATATGTCTAAGAAGTAAACAGGAGTTTTGAATTTATTTTTTATGTGAACAAAATGGTTTCTCTGGGGCTTGACCAGCCCACCTGACATGTCTTTGTTTTTCTAAACCAGAGCAGAAGAATGAGTAAGGGAGTAAGCACATCTACATGGGAGGTTCAGAAATAGTAGTATGTTGCCAGTATTTCAAGAAGGTTGTTCCACGAAATGACCTGTGCTAAATCCAGCATGGTAAGAAGCACACTGTGACAATGTGGGGATGGCCAGTGCTGTGAGAATTTCAGTTCTCCTTTGACACACTGGACCGCTGAGAATGGACATATCAGGACTTGGCAATTACATGACCATTGTTCACGGGCAGGGAACCCTTCTTTTCTGAAAGGCAGGCTGAGCACAGCAACAGTGCTCTGCAACACCCTGTCCACCATATGTCATTTCAAGGAAAATACTGCAGACTGAAAAGGTTTTGCTCTCTAGGTATCATCTTCTTAAAAAATATATCTTGAGAATTGGGTGCAAGTTGGCGTATTCAAGATGTTATTTTTCGAAGAGATTTCAATGAGCATTTCTAAAGAGAAGGTGGACTCTGGAAAACAAAAATGCTTCTCCGTTTCCTCCATGGAAGGGAACCCTCCCCAGGAGATGCCAATAATCATTTTCCCAGACATCACTTGTGGAAGCACCAGCCTTTCACTTCTTTGTCCACTCTCTCGGTTTTCTGTAATGGACGTCTAAATAATCACTGAGCTAATTTTAAAAAGAAGTCTAACAAAAACCCACCAATCTCACTTTCTGTGTCATGTTCCGTTATGTCACAGTGGATGTATTACAAGGGAGACTTATATGTGATGGCAATACTTATTCTGGCAGGAGCTGCAGAGCCACATCATACAGAGCTTCCTCCAGGAAAGCTGCAGATATAATCTAAAATGTGCTGAGATCCCTCATGATTATTTAAATCCAAAATTAAAAGCCAAAGATGTAAAAAAATATTACTCCTTATATTTTGCTGAAACTAGGATAATAAAGAAAAATAATTCACTCTTTAAATGTATAGCAAGCTGAATTTGTCCCTTTTATTAACACAACTTTAGCCGTTGCTAACATAGGCTGGATTCCACACGGACTGAACGTATAAACTCAATATTTGACAAGCAATCCCACTCTACCTGGATTATAAATATAACTCAATTTGATCATGTACCCTTATTTTTCTCCATAGAAGTGGCAAAAACAGACTAGCTTCAAGTAACATTTCCTTTTTAAATAGTTATTTTTCAGTTTTAAGAGGACATAAAAGCATCTGAAATTATGAACATCATTTGCCACTCAAATATATTTTTGTGCCAAGTTTTGGTATAAAGCAAATTTTCAGCTGAGTGACAAACCAATAAATATGTAGGCTTACAGTAGCTCTTCTGAGAAACTGAACTTCAAAGAGTGTCTTTATAATACTAACAAAAATGTGCTAATTTTTATGCTTATTTTTCTTTCTTAGTTTGTTCCTGATGGTTAGGAAGTTGATCGTTCATTTTTCTACTGCCATTCACACCAGCTGCTATAAAACAGCTATAAAAATACTCCCAGTGCAGATCTTGACCGTAGATCACTGTACCTAGACCCAGCTGCAGATGGATGGAGCAGCTGGTCCAGAGAGGTGCTGTTCCTGACTCCCACACACACTTGGTCATGATGCATGAAGCAGCACAGTTGCTCCCCAGCCACAATTCCCATTCAGTCACAGATTTATGAAGTAATGAGCCGCCTACTAGAAAAAAACAAAACCAGCAGCTCTCCAGCACACTTTAAACAAACACCCAAGAATATTCCACAATTATAAATAACTGCAGCTCAGCCATCAGATGAATTGCTAAAACTTTTTTACATAACTTGTTAAATGGGAACAAATGGGAGCAAGGAAAGAAGGAAATATGCCTATGTAGGGAGACAGCAACATAAAAATTGGTAATTATTTTTCAGGATACATTTTTTTTAACATCAGTGTGATGGTTGATGGGGCTGTTTTGCAGTGATTTATGAATATTTCATGTGACCTGGCTATTCAGTAATTATTGTGTGTACATGCCAGCTTATCCTGACTGCAGCTATGAGAGGAACAAACAGAAAGAATGAAGAATGGTGTGAGATAAGATACGGAGTATGTAGTAAATGCCAATACACTGTGAAAGGGTAATAGAAAGCCTATAACTTGTGGGGATGCAAACTCCTGACTCCAAAGCAATTAACATTATTTTTGACTAGCCTGGGTGTAGGGGACCACCAAGGATTAATGGTTAAATAGAAATAATCTCCCCAGACAGGGGGGCAAGAATTTCATGCGAGGTGTTTGGACATCATCGCTTTTTGTGACATGTGTGCAGAATACACGTATCCAATCCACACCTTGAGATGATGGGATTTTTGGTAAAGAGGGCATGGAGAGGGCTTATTGTTCTAAAATTATTTTCCTCTTGGAAAAAAAAAAATATATTTTCCTCTTGCACCACAGCAACTAAAGAGATACAGCCTGCTTTCATCAGCAATCATAGTCTCCAAAAGGCAAGAACTACGGTTGTCTATCCAGTTTGAACTGCTGGCTAAGTGCAGTGAATCTGTGGGAAAATAACAACAGCACACCACACATTGGACAAAGACTAGAAATAGGAGTCTAAGAGTTAAAGTTATAAAACATGTCATTGTGAAAAAGATTTGTAAAACATTTATCTATCCTGCTGTGCCTTTCAGACACTTTCTATTATTTGACTTTTCTTACTATTATTTAGTGCTGATAAGAATTATACTCACAGCCCTAAGGAATCCAACCTCATGGATACTATTTGTTACTACAGATGCAGTATTAGCCTGTATTATTTATGTTCTTTATTACCAATTTTTCTTGGAAAATCAGTCGCTAATCTTAAAGCTTAAAAATATTACAAGTGGCTGATTTTGTTTGGTGTGAATGGCCCTGGAAAGTGCAGGTTCAACTCTTTAGGTCTCTCCAATGAGCATAAGTCATTCAAGGACTTGTTCAGCGTCAGCAGGGAGATGGCTGTGTTATCTAATAAGCTTCTTCCATCTCTAACTTGTAAGATCCTATCAATGTCTGTAAGAGTTCGAATTGTGTAACTAGGCTTTTGTATTTACAGAAAGCCAAGATAACGGAAATAATGAAATCTAGACTGAGAAACTCTTAGATTTTAATAGGATAGTCTGTTGATTTTTTTCCCCTGGACAAATATTTTCTCTTCTGTACTCAACAGCTCTCCTCATTGACTTTGTCCTCTTTTTTGGAGAGCTCTTCTATGAATGTAATCCCACAAGAAATTAACCATCGACATATATAAACTGATTAGTTCAGCAATGCTTGACAGCAGGGGCTTGTAGGCTTGTGTACACAGAGACTGAAGGGAATTTGGGACAAAAGTCCAAGCTGCGACCTTCCTAGGTACTAACATGTCACCACGTGGGAAGTGAGAGTATGCACTACCCTAGAGGAGCCTGGAGTGAAGTCCTCCTTTGATCTTTGCCTACTCCCACAGAATTCATTGACCTTGCTCATTCCATTAACACTTTATCACAGTGAGGTCGATGCAATGCAGTAACACGGGAAACATGAGGGGTTTAAAACGGTCCCAGCTTGGGCTACCCAGATCTAGGCAGAAGACAGCTAATTTCACAAGGTGATTACATTCTCCAATCTGTCCTCCTCACAATACGTTAAAGAACAAGCAAGTCATTTCAGAGGAAGTAACAGCTGGAAGAGACTCTTTTTTTGAAATGCTCATGTAAAATGTGTTCTTTGATATCAGTGAAGTACTGCTGATAACTCCATGTGGTCATACAGATTTTTAAAACACATACAGATACAGAAAGCCTTTCCTTGCTAGCTGGGAAGTTTAATTTTATTTCCAACAAGAACAGTTGCCGGGCAAAAAATATATTTCTTACATTCACTTTCACTCTGAAGATATAAATGAAATCCAAAATATGATCAAAAATTCAGAGTTTGTGGCTCTGTGGCTTCTCTGTTCTCAAGCAGAGTGACTCACACCTGTCCACGAACACAACATGGGTTTTTTTGTTTGTTTTCTGAAGTGTTAGCTACAACTCTGTGACTTTATCCCCGGATTTTTGTGTTCTGCCAGATCGGATGCTCTGAGTACTAAGATGTTTTCTATTAGCACCCCAGCATCAATTTCTGTGAAGCACTTTTGGACTTCAGTTTATTTTAGAGGCATGTGAACAGTGAATGTCTCCAGAGGAAAGCTTATTAGTGTTGTGGCATTTCTGAACCTGCCTTCCCACAGCTCCTGAGCAGTGTGTGCACTGTGCTTTTTTTTTTTCCATCATTTTCCACCGGCTCCAAAGAATGCTTTTTTGTGCTGTAGTGGCTCACCTGCTTAATAATGGTAAATTGTTGTATAATCATTAACCAACCAATATCTGTTAAAGTAAAACTGAAATAAGGAAAAACAGATGTTGTTTTCTGTGTTTAATGAAAAAGGCTTATGCATCCTCATACTGTATTGTCTGACCTTTCTCGGGTTTGGACCTTATGTACCAGACAGAGGTATTTACCACATAATCCATGTATTTGAATGCAGTTTACAGAATTACCCAGAATACATTCAGAGAAGCCAAACAACAGCCCTTGGCAAATGTGCCAGTGAGCATAACCTCTGAGCAAATGAAAGCAGGACACCTGAGAGCTGCAGATCCCCGAACACAACTGCTCACATGCTCAGTCGTCCCCCCGAGGCATATGAAAACTTTCACACTTAACAAAAAGCCAGAACATTTCACTTGCTTCAAAATTTCACAGCAAGGTGAAGAGGAATAAATATCACCCCATCACCAGTGCACTTTGATTATTTCATTCTACTGTAGAAACAAAAAAGCTACCATTAAAACAATTTTCCAGACCGAAACAGTTTCTAACGCATCCAGAGTGAATGGCAGCTCTTCATGGCTGCATGGAGTAAGTACTTAACCCACAGGGCTAATAGTAAACGTGAAATGGTGGGACAATTACTGCATAAATGGGAAGCACAAGCTAAAACTTCTGTTTTCAGAGGGGGCAAGTCACCTTAGAGATAGCATTGACATGGTAGTAAAGCAAGCTGCAAGGGTACCTTTGAAGATATTCGAAGCCCATTTTACTGGTATAACTCAGGTGAATAACCCAGGAGATTTTCCTCTAAAGGCAAGAGATTTTATAGCCTGAATGAAATTATTCTTTTATGGTAGTCAAGGCTTTAGCAGGGTCACCATTCTCTGTCTGTGACCAGTCGCCACTGGAGAGGATGGGTACCATGCTGAAGAGGCAAGAATAGCGGTAGAAACAGCAGCTGCCATAATCTTACTCCAGTGCTGAAGAACGTAGTGCAGTATCTCGTGAGGCACTCGATTCGCTGCTGTCATTTCTAGTATTAAGTAGCAAGGTCATATAGATATGCTAAAATTAGTGCCATTGCTATCAAAACTACATTGAGAAAACACACCTCCACCCTCTCCCTTATTGTCCTATGGGAAACCAACACCTTTCCTCTCGAGGGAAGTCTGTCTACATGATTTTGGCCCTCTGTGTATTAAGTCAGATCAAAGGTTCATCCAGTTTTGTAACTTGACTCTTACAGTGAGTAGCAACGGATACTCAGGAAAGAATAAGGGTAGGTCATGTGTAGGATGCTCCCTTCCTTGTTACACTGTAGTGAGTTTTCATAGCAAGGTTTTGGTAGCAGGGGGACTACAAGGGTGGCTTCTGTGGGAAGATGTTGGAAGCTTCCCCCATGCCCAACGAAGCCAGCACCAGCCGGCTCTGAGACGGTCCTGCCACTGTCCAAGGCCAAGCCCCTCAGTGATGGTGGTAGCACCTCTGGGGTAGCATATTAAGAAGGTGGGGGGTGGGGAGGAGTATCTGTGCCAGTGGAAAGGAGGAGTCAGACTACATGAGAACAACGACTCTGCAGACACCCAGGTCAATGAAGAAGGAGAGGGAGGAGGTGCTCCGGGCACCAGAGCAGAGATTCGGTTGCAGCCCATGGTGAAGACCATGGTGAGGCAGGCTGTCCCCCTGCAGCCCATGGAGGTCCAAGCTGGAGTAAGTGGATGCCCGAGGGAGGTTGTGACCCTGTGGGCAGGCCGTGCTGGAGCAGGGTCCTGGCAGGACCCATGGCCCCATGGAGACAGAGGAGCCCAGGCTGGAGCAGGTTTGCTGGCAGGGCTTGTGACCCCAGGGTGGATCCACACTGGAGCAGCCTGTGCCTGAAGGACGGCACCCTGTGGGAGGGACCCACGCTGGAGCAGGGAAGAGTGTGAGGAGGAAGGAGTGGCAGAAAAAATGTGTGATGAGTCAACCATAACCCCCATTCCCTGTCCCACTGAGCTGTTAGGGGGGAAGGAGGTAGAGAAATCGGGAATTAGGTTGAGCCCAGGAAGAAGGGAGGGGTGGGGGGAAGGTGTTTTTTCTGATGTGAATGGTAATTAATTTCCCAAAGTCAAGTCTGTTTTGCCCATGATGGTAGCAGCTGAGTGATCTCCCTGTCCTTATCTCATCCCACGAGCCTTTTGTTATATTTTCCCTCCCCTGTCCAGCTGAGGAGGGGAGCGACAGAGTGGCTTTGGTGGGCACCGGGCATCCAGCCAGGGTCAAACTACCACATACACACTTCTAGGTTCTGATAATCTAGATGTAGTCCATCTTGTTGAATGAAATACACAACCCCATTCTGTTTTGATGCAAAGTAATGTCTTTTATTTTTAGCTTTTTGTTTGCTTGCTCGTTTTTAATCTGTTGCCAGCTGATTTCACTGTTTTCCCTTATTGTACTTTGCCTTACCATGGTCCACAGACACAAACGTGACAATTTTCCAAATACACCAGTTGCTCTGATTAAAGATACAGTCTCTTTTCCTGCAATGATCTGCCATTGGCTGCTTCCTCATTCTAGCCTTCTGAAATATAATAATGAATCTACCCTATACGCTTTACTCAAACAATCCATGGTTTTATAGACTTTATCATATTCCCTTCCAATTGCCCTTTTCTAGGTGAAGAGTCCAGGTCCAGCCTCACTTCTAATGGAGATGAGAAGAAGATGGAGGTACTGGTACAGTGTCTGAGATTCTTAGCCGAGCTGGTCAAGGATATTTCACCGAAGTATTTATTCTTGGAAATACCAGTTTGTAGAAATGTAACATTTTTCCAAGAACGTTCCAGTCTTGACAAACCTTTACTAAGAGGTTTGTCCAGTCAGGGTAGCTTTTCCGGCCAAAATAAAAAGGAGAAACAAGGGAATAACTGCACATCCTTTAGCTGTTGAGGTGGGTGAACACAGAAATGTAAATGTCATTATGAACAACCTGCGTTTATACTAATTTAAAAAAATGCTCACTGGATAAGTAGTTTGTAATTTATCCAGCTCAAAGAATGAACCAGCAGAATGGTATGTTGAACCCCCATATTTTCATGCTTGTGACATTGCTCTAATCTCCCTAGCACAACACACTCCATTCTCCTTCATGCTAGAGCTTTTTTACCAAGACTACCAATGTAAAGAGACTTCAAATTGTTAAGTAAGTATACATTATTATCCATTTTCATGTCCTTTTACACTACCTGTGTGCAGCTGCCTGAGAATCAAACAAATTGCTCTGAAACTATAACCCAAAGGAAAAACATTCACCAAAACTGTGAAATCTGCCTTTGTCATGGAATTGTGGCTTGAGCTATATCAGGACACCAGGCTCTGTCTTTGGTGAATTTGGTTTCAACATTTCCTTTTGGAACAGAGAAGGATGAGAACAAATCCATCATTTATCATTCAGGAATCTAAAGACTGAGGTATCTAAGGGTCATTTCTGGCAAAAGGTAGTTTTGGGGTTGTATGCCACAGTTCTCAATACTCGGCATGTTGCTGTTTATTTTGTATAAAGTCAGCTGTAGCGCTAGCTAGCATCAAGGATGTCATGTTTAACATTTTATTTCTTGGCTCAGTTAAATATTTCGAAGAAGATGCTGCTGACTGTGAAAAGTGGGGAATGAAGTATTTGTGCATGGAACTCAGTCATGAGTAGCTGTTCTACTTAACTAAAAAGTTTCAAGTTTTTCTTGTTTTCTTAAGTTTAATACTGATAATATTTCAAACGAAACATCCAAGACTGAGCCTTTTAAGGGCTCAATTTCCTCAGCTCCAGCCGAATTCCACATTAAAAGCAGCTCCGAGTAGCTAGTGTGTCTATATGGTACAGCGCAGAGCGATACAAAGATACTACCTAGAGTTGCATAGCAGTATTACGAGTGCAGTAGTTCCTAGCAGATATTATCAGTACAGCAGTTCCTAGCAGCAAGGCAGACTGCTACACCGCTTCCAGCCCTGGACGTGATGTGGGTAACTTCACATAGTAGTAGATAATTTCTCTAATCTATCAACCCAAAGGGATAATTAAAAATAAGTATGCTTTGAAAAAGCTGTTCATTTTTTTCTCCAAGTAATTTTCTTCTAGATTGGAAGAGTCTTGTCTCTCTATCCTACTGCTAAGGAGGCAGGTGACCCTTCAGTGAAGCTGAACCAAAGTGGAAAAATCAGTGAAGTATCAGTGTTCTTCACTATTTAAGCACCATGTATGAATACAGCTTGGAACAAATCTACCTCTGCTGACAGGTAGAAGAGATAGACTTACTTGTGTTGGTATAACTATATGAGAAAGGAGCTAAATTGTCACTTTTCTCTGCCATTCAGTATCCATGCTGGGAAGAGAGCTTATTATCGCTATGACAATTACTCTCCTGTGCATTGCGATATGGAGAGTAGCTCAGCTAAAGTGTGTTGTCTCTGATGAACTAAAAATGACAAATTTCACAAACTCATATTCAATGTCAGTTTCTCCTTTGTTCTTCAATTTTTGTAATCCGCATGATTAATCTCCTGGTTAAACTACTTAACAGCTACAGCACATACAGCTTTATTGTTTTTGCATTATCTAGCACATCAAAACCCAAGCAAAAACATAGCCACCCAGGCCAAATTTTTGAAAGGGTGGGGCTAAGAACAAGTTTTTCTTTGTGAATAAGGAATCATTTATATAAGCACTTGATTAAGAGTGGATACTGTACAGCCAATGACAAAAATATTAATTTATTCATGACAGTTACAGCAAAATGTCTCCTGTTCTGTACCGTACTGTTGGTCAAAGTGCACAATACAGTTTGCACCCTTATTTTGTCTACACCGTATGTTGGTGTCCATAGTTCTCCACATTGCAAGGAGTTTACAAAAATGCAAGGTCAGGTGAGGAAAGCCCCAGAATGGTGATGAATGTTACCTTCAGTCACAAATATACCTTGAAGAATTATCAAAGATAAAGAAGAAATGATACGTAGACAAAAATCATAAAACAAGAACTTTGTAAAATGTTTTTATATCACTAAAAATATTTTCTTAACCTGCTAAAAAGCCCCAGTTCTTCAAGAACCATAGATTTAAGATCTTTTCAAGAAGGTAATAAAACAGATTTTCACTATTATATACATAAGTCACTTATAATTTCAGTCTTAATTCATTTTTCTCAGTTTAACGAAAAATTTCATATGTATATTCCGGAATCAGATGCTTCCATTGCATCAGAGGCTTTACAGAAGGCCAGACAGATTAGATCTTCCAGATTTTCTTTGTCTCAAAAGTCAGATATCGTCTCAAAAAAAAAAGGCGACAAGCTAGTACATATAATCTACATTAAACTGACTTTTTGTTCAGTTTGCAGTTGTACCTTTCTAGGCTTAACTCATTCTTTTACAGTTTGTTCTACAGTCTTGCCTGCTTTTAAAGTGAGACCAGCAGCCCCCACCAGCGCCTGCAGCAGCCAGATGGAGGGAAGCCCTGGCCCAAGCCCTTTCTCTGCCCCAGACTTTCACAGAGATCTTGCATTATTTTATTTGCCTGTGACTCCAGTGGTTATCTCTGAAATGGAACTGCCCTTCCTTTCAACAGGGTTGGGAAGCGATTTGCAATAGTGATCAGTCGCACTCTGTAAAATACTTACATAAATAACTGTGTACATGCATTTACATGCAACCACCCAGCTTTTTCACTGACCTTTTTACAGCTTTTACAACCACTCTAGAAAGCATGACAGTACTAGGCGGTATTAATCTTCTCAGGCAACATGTCTTTCTGTGAGTATTCATGAGGTGGATAGGCACATCTAATCGGGTACCAACCAGCCTCTGATAAAGGTTCTGGACGGCCTATAGGAAAGGAAACGTGACTTGCAAAGCATTTATTGCTGTGCTGCAGAAAAACATTTTTGTGCCTCCTGATTGCACATGCTACTAACTATTGCCTTTGCAAAAGGAGGTAAAACGTGAAATTCAAGGCACTTCTACATTAGAAGAAGCACGAAGGGAAGCAGAAGGAATGAACACTGCAAATGTAGCTGTAGGGGATAAAACCATCCTCTTTCCACTAAACATGTCTGCAGAAAAACACTCGAGAGAAGCTTCATTATCTTTCTATAGACATTTTTCTAACACAGGTGGGAGTCACTTAGGTAACTAGCAGATGAAGGCTTTGCTCAAGGTCAAGCAGAGTCTGTCAAAGTCACTGCTAAATCCAATGAAAAAAATTACATTGAAAATCTCCCACAAAAAAAAGGAAAAAGAGGCTCTTCTTTCTTTTCAAAATGCAGATTTTCTCAGGGAACAGTTTCTTTTCTTTTTTCCAGTTTTTCCATTAAAGGCATGAACAAATGTTTGATTTTTAATTGTGATTTTTTAAGACCCTGCATTTTTCATGTCTTTCCAGTGTTTTGTGTGAACAACACTGCTTCCTCCTTAGCTGTAGTCAGTGCCAGTTGTAGAATCTGGAAGTACTGATTTCCAGACCCTTGCACTTAAGTATTTCATTTTATGCTATAATATTTCAGAAACATGTTAAAAAAAAAAAAAAGGGGAAAAAACAAAAAGGAAAGGAAAGAAAATAAAACTCCCCAAACACAAACACAGCTCCAAATTATCTACATAAAGCAAACAGAAATGTAGATACTGGACTGTGTCCAGGGCTCCTGGTTTCCTACGACACTTACAAGACAAAAGTTAGGGCAGCATGCTGCAAAAAGATACCAAGCCTTTCCAACATGGATAGACTTTCCACGTCTGCAATGCAACGGCTATAGAATTAACTGTCAGACCCAAATTATCTCTACCGCAGGCTGTACTGCCCGGGTTTGCAAGGCCATAAATCAAAGCTATCCCCTGGAGGTGGGCAGGGCGAAGCTGGGCACTCCCGGACTCAGCCTCTTCCTCCCTGGCAGCGCCCTCGGAGGCGTCCTCTGCACCCCGCCTGGTGCACATCGGTCTGCTGAAGTCACTGATGGATCTATGGGGAGAAAGGCCAAGGCTAGAGCTTGAAAAAGTGTGACTCCAATCCGTCTGTGTCCTGGTTTCGGCTGGGATAGAGTTACTTTTCTTCCTAGCAGCCCGTACAGTGCTGTGTTCTGGATTTAGTGTGAGAATAATGTTGATAACACGCTGATGTTTTAGTTGTTGCTAAAGTTGCTAAAGTTCAGTTCCCCATGCTCTGCCAGTGAGCAGGTGAGCAAGAAGCCAGGAGGGAGCAAAGCCAGGACAGCTGACCCAAACTAGCCAAAGGGATATCCCATACCATAGAGAGTCACGCTCAGTATATAAACTGGGGGGACTCGTCTGGGGCCAGCCGATGGCTGCTCGAGGACTGGCTGGGCATTGGTCAGCGGGTGGTGAGCAGTTGTATTGTGCATCACTTGTCTGTCTTGGGTTTTATTTCTCTCTTTCTTTTTATTGTTTCCTTTTTCATGACAATTATCATTATTATTATATTATTATTATATTTTATTTTATTTAAATTATTAGACTTTTTTTATCTCAATCCACAGGTTTTACCTTTTTTCCAATTCTCCTCTCCATCCCACCAAGAGGGAGAGGAGGGGGCGAAGCGAGAGGCTGCGTGGTACTTAGTTGCCGGCTAGGGTTAAACTGCAGTAGTTTTTTAACCTTTCTGGTGTTTTGCTTTGTTGGTTGGTGTGGTTTTTTTTCCCTCTTGCTTATTATTTTTGTGAAATGTTTCACTCCATGGGAGCTGCTGGAAGAGGCACTGGTGAGAGAAGACTAGCATGCCTTCAGAGCTGACTCTTAATTAACAACTGAAGATACTCTAGGAGCAAAGATAACCTAGAATTAAATCTGAATTTAAATATTGCTGAACTGTGACCAGCTCAGACAAAAACTTCAGGTACAGACCTGTACCCTCAGAAGCATCTCAACCAAAACAGCAGAACTGAATTCAAACCTAGTTTAAGCCGGGTCCAAAGTAAGTGGCTTGATTACTTGATACTGGTCTTTGCTGATCCCCACATTAATGGAGTGGGGCAGTATTTGTGCTGCTTTTTTATTTTAAAATTTTTTGGCTTCAGAAAAATTGAAGTGTTTCAAGGGAGGGGAGAAAAATATGTCTATGTCAGGGAGGGGGGCTCCTGCATTTCTGAGCAATCACAGTGAAAAAGAAAATTTTCATTGGGGTTGGAAATCTGAACGTACATCCCGGTAGGAAGTCAGCAGGCAGCTGAAGTGCTACAGCACCATCTCCTGGAAGTCGGACATTTCTGAATTTCTAAAACCAATTTAATACACAGTCACACAGACAGATGAAATTTAATAGTCAAAACTTGGAGTGAATTTACAAATTTCTGTTTACAAAAATGCTTTAACAGAATATAGAGCTAATGAAAACAATTCCCATGACTTATGAACTTTGCAGATATTTGTTTCCATATAGCAGATTGTCATAACGGGGCAGTACTTACTCCTTAAATTCAAGCATTATATACTAAAACATGAGAAAATGGGAAGTCTTAAAATTTGACAGTAAAGTTGATTAGAAACTGTCCTTCACAAAAAGAATTTGGTTAGTTTCTCATTGTCTGTGGAGAGATAAAAACCAATAAAAATATCTAACTAATTCTGCAAAAACATTACAAGTAGCCTTTGATGTTTTGAAAATTTTTAAATTATCAAGTTTTGCTGTCTTAGACTCATCTTTAAAACCTGGAAGTATGAATCAGCCGTTTAAAAAAAAAGTGATAGTTAATGCATAAACATATATTTTAAAAACTAAATACAAGTGTGATAATATTTCTGCCATGAGCATTCCTGATGATCTCCTCCCAAATACCTACAGAATTTTTTTAGTTGATTGTAGTATCAGTCTATGCAAGTTTTTTCCTGAAATCAAAGGGTTTCTTCTATGGTAAGAGAGCAATTTCCCACTCCTGCTGAGAACATGACTCCTTTACATGCGTGTTTACATGACCCGTTTATCTCCCCTTCTGGCTTGGGCCCTATCTCCGATGTGAATTGCCCACAGCTTCTCCCAGCTACTGTTGGAATCTCTACCTGAAATAACGTTGACTCTCACCACATGTAGGATGATGTAGAGGACAAGCCACAGTCTAAAGACACTGACTGAGGCAATTCACAAAGAAGATTTGATAATTGAGCTCTGTTTTCCCATTCAAATATTTCGCATTGGCACAAGACCTTCTCTTCCCTCTATTTTTGTTCCATATTCATTTTATCTGCAGATGGGTGGACCCCACTTTGGAAAAGGAGTGTAAAATACTGAGATTAGGAAGCAGAATTTAAGTGATGCCCTGCATAAAATAGCAATTCAGAGAGCCCTGGAAAGGGCTTCCTTTTGCTACAGCTCAGTTCAGCAATATTGATAAGCATAACAGGCACTCAACAGATCTCAACAGGCTTTGTGACAATTTGCCCTCATGTACCACTGCTGCGGCATATTTTGGGTTTTTATACTGAATTCTTCCCTTTTTGTCGCCTGCTCTCTGCAAGAAGCCTTGTCTTGTTGAGACACATCCAGAAACAGCTTATGTTTTTGCCATATTCAGATTTCTGTTTTAAATTTACAGTGTGAAATGTATCAGCCAAGTTTCGCAGTTTCGGGCAGATCGCTCCATCCTGTGGCAGCACTGCTACTTGCAGCAGCGCTTCCAGGCTCCCCCCGGGCGCGCTCCAGCAAGGCAGACCCCAGCACCCGGCCATAAATCGTGGCAGCACGCTGCTGCAAAAATCCACGTTGTCTGCAAAAGCTGTGAATGATGCCACGTGTTCTTTAATGCCTTTGGCACCCTGTCAATAAATGCTGCACGTTCCCTCTGCAGAGTGCTTCTTGTAGCGCTTGCCTCGCTGTTATAGCTCGTGTCAATGTGCCAACTCGGAATATCATCTGGATGCATCCCCTTACGGCCAGCGAACAGTCCCCCAAACGGCATGAGAGACACCTCAGAGGAGGCAGGGGCTTCAAATTTTACTCCTCTGAGTGTTTCTGATCCCAGCTAGTTCCACCAAGAGAGGAACTCGAACTGAGCACACAGAGGGTCAACCCAACAGTGCGTCCAACACGGAAAGTAACTTACTGTGTAGACAAATCATGAAAAAAATCACATTTAAAGATAGTGTTTAGCACAGGGCTTTTCCAAAATTATTCCAGTAGTGAGTGAATCGTGGCCAAACGCTGATGTCCTTCTTCATTTTAAAAAATAGAGCCGTAGAAAAATAAGATTAGGAGTGACCTCAAAAACCTACTGCTGTATGATGAGATCAGTTATACTACCTAATTATACCGTAACTTTTCCTTCTAATTATAGATATATACTATATCTACACCTCCTAACCTCCAAGCAACATCTTCCACTGGTTCACTAACTATTTTAGTAAGCTTCCCCAGGGTCTGACATGAGTTCTGTTTTTCTTCACTTCCTCATTTTTCCGTGTATCCCTACTGGATGTGAAAAACAGATTATCCCTTTCCTCTGTGCACCAGCTCTCTGCATACTTGAAGCCTGTTATTTTGTCTTCCTTTGCGTTTCTCTTCTTTCGATTGCCCTCCCCTCCTTTCCACTATTTGTGTCAATATTTCCTCATACCTCATGTTTTTTAGACCTCTAATTCAGCTTCCAGACTCTCCAGTGGGTCCACGTCTTTCTTGTACCATGGAACTCAGAAGCATGGCACTCAAAACCAGCTGTAGTCGTCCAGCCGAGCTCTTAGCAGCAAAGAAGAAAACTTTTGTTAGTGACTGTTGTTAATGGTCTTGCCTTTTGTTTTTGCAGATATGTAGATGTCTGCTTCTTTATATGCTCTTCTGGTATTCTGTCATCAAATGTATAATATATTTTATTATAATTATTATTCAACATTCCAAAATGAATAAAAACATACCCACCAGCTTGAAATCCACAGTCTTCAGTTTTGCATGTAAGCTTTTCAAAGCTGAAGCACTCAGGCCCTTGAAACAGAGATTTGTTGCATGTAAAATATATCAAAGATTGAGTTTGTGATGAATGTTACAGTCTAACAGAAAGTTAGAAACCAAATGGGCTGAGAATTTGGTTCCGTTTAGAGCAATGGCAAAATGCAGTTGGCCTGGGTTTCTATCCATCATACCTGGCTCAAAGGATTTTTAAACTAAAGAGTCATGCTGGCATCAGCTGTCAGCTACATATTTTTATGATTTTTGTGAAATTCCAGAAGAAAGAATGTTGAAACACTGCACATTTTACATATCAAAACCACCTGGACAGATGTTGCTTCAACTATTGACATTACATCATGACAACTGAAATAGCATTGCATAAATCTCTCTAATACCCTTCATGAAGGTCATCAATCATTTTTAAATGTGCATAATACTGAAGTGTAAGATAGAGAAGGTAGCATTGCTTCTTCAGATGTAGGGGTGCATGGCACTTAGCCGCAGCATTTTTAATAAATTCTTAATAATGAGAAAGTACATAGTGGTATGATGATGGCCTGGATATGTAACTCAGTTACACCTGACAATTGTAATGTTTTCTTTTTAAAGCAACTTAATTTGTACTGTTTCTCGTTCTCTACTTTTTGACACTTGTAAAATGGACTTCTTTAAGATGCAGTTTGAAATCACTTTCTGATGAGAAATATATAAGGGACCTGAAAACCACTTTAATTTTCACATCTAGATAATCAGGATAGGTAAGTGAAAATTAGAACCTTTCCCTAAATGAACAGTTTTATGAACTTTACAGCCTGGTTTAGGAACAGAAGAAGAAGTATTGCATTGTAAATGTTGTAAGGGTCCTACAACCTAAAACAAACTGGAAAAGACCGGGGCTTTGGGCTGTCTAATAAAAGGTACTAGGAAGAATAGTTGGGCATATTATGAGGGACACTATTAAAATAAAAACTACACGTCATTAGATGTGCAACTCATTTCTCCTTTCTTCTTTTCCTTGAAGTTATTAGCCCATGAATTTCCCGCACTTTACCCTGATGGGCATGCTGAGCAGTGCCTGCCTGCAGGGGCAGGGAGCCCCACGCACGCCGCTCTTCCCACACCGGAGAGCCTTGCCGACCACGGACAGACCTGACAGGTCCAGACCCCCAGGTGCCACACGCAGACCACCCCTACATCATCTGAGTGCCACGGCAAGAGGTTGGCCCTGGTTTACATCTGTGTACAGAGGTGATGCTGCAGGTGACCGTGCCAAGCAGCAGGGGCAGGTATTCCTCCTCAGTGGTGTAGTCAGCCTTATGGAGCTGAAGGATCAGGAGACGGGAGGAAAGGAGAAAGGATGCTGAGAGAAGGACGCTGCAGCTAATGAAAGGAAAGGTGGTGAAAATTGTTGGTGTGAGAACTGAAAGGTAATGTTGGATGAAGTGCTGGAGTTTGGAAAGAGCCTGAGTATCTCACCCTCCATCAGGCCCCAAAGGGAGAAGAGATGCTGGGAAACCTCGTAAAGCACACCCTCCTGGAGCGGGTGCCCCACGCCAGCTCATCCCTCCTCGCTCCCTTCCCTCCAGGTAACCCACACCTCTACAGCTCCCCGTGAGTGGGACAGTGTATTAGATCTGTCCCTAGAGAAATGAAATGAAGCAGCAGTTCGAGGAGGAGGACAAAGAGCCTTTTAGTCCCATTGTGCTGAAGGCGATGGGCAAGGAAGAGCAGTTTCCACTTAGGTAAGCACTAAATCCAGGCTGAATGAGCGGGAAGGTCAGTTTTGAGTCATTGACCCTGGAAATGTCGGGGAACAGACTTGACCACTTAGAGACAGAAAGTAAAACAAGGAAAGGTGGAGGTGAAAACTGTATATAACCAGATGACAGGAAAAGGGGGGGGGGGGCGAGGAAGGACTTGCTAAAGGAATTAAAGGTCAAAGTGACTGAAAGGAACCTGGGAGAGAACAAAATTGTAAAATTCAGAAAAAAGGGCAGTGCATCCGTACTAAAACCAGCATTTCATTAGGACTGGTGAGAGTTTCAGAGAACCTGAAGAGTTTCAATTACACAAAGAGGACAAATTATATTAAATTAAAGACACAGTAAAGATATGGATAAGCTCAGGAGAAGAACAGCAATTTGAAAAAAATAGTCGCTGAAACAAGACAGACAGCAGGCTCAGAAGTAGTTGCTTTTAAAAGCAAATATAATTTTATTATTTTAAAAATTAGTGCTGCAGTTTTACCAGATTCGGGGAAATCCAGGAAAACTCCTGTTCCCTTTCTCCTTCTCATTGGAAAACCAGGAATCTGATAGGACAGGCACAAGAAAAGTGAGATGGTATCAGAAATTGTATTTAGAGTACAAGCATACAGGATAGGAGGAATTAGATTGAGGATGTGGCAACACTCTAGAGTTAAAAATAGACCAAAGCAAACCAAAACAGTAACTATTTTTCTGTAACTAACAAGCCTTGCGGGGGGGGGCGGCGGGCGG
>JAVJGI010000062.1:27292918-27358443 GCA_035590275.1 Ibycter americanus | reverse complement strand
AATAACATGTAGCAACAGCTATTCTGGTCCTTTGCCCAAACGTACTGAGCCCACTGGTAGCTCCGTAGGAACCACAGCATTTAAAAGCCTCTGTCAGACTTCGGCAGATAAAAATATACTAATGCTCATCATTAAAAATATGACAGCAGGAAAAAAACAGGACAGTGTGTACTGCATCTTGTTCTGGAAAATCTATCATACCATAGACATAACTCTGATTTGATGTAGAAAAAGAACCACACAGCAAGCTGGAAAAATAAGCTTCGCCGCTTTCCTACTTCTTCTTGCAATCTCTCCACACCTTCCTCTGTCATCACATCACCAGCATTTAGACAATGGATAAAAGACCTGGGTGGATTTTTTTAGAATTTGAGATTTTAAGAACCTCTCAAAGTACTTTGCAGAGGTTTCCAACTGAAATAGTAATAGTCTTAGTCTTATGCCATGCTGTTCAGCAGTAACTCTCAAAAGATTTTCTAGAATAGGCCTGTTTGATTATTTTTTGTGTCTTTTCTATCAACAAATAAGTAACACCTGGCTCACAGGTGGCTTTTCTTTGAATGGACTTTTCTTTTAAAATATGATTGCGATAGCAGTTGACTAACCATCTGCCTGCTCTGAGGACTGCTGAAATCAGTATAAAAAATCCCAGTGCCGCTAACCCCAACAGCTTAAGTCAGACTCAGTTGCAGCTTTCCTTTAGATTCCTCTTCACATCACCTGCCAAAAGCTATTGACCTTGTTATTCTTCACCTGCCTTACGGAAGGTGCCAGCGCAGGAGCTGCAGGAGAACAGGCAGGGGGTTCAGGTGCAGAGGGCTGCAGAGGGCTGCTGCTCCGCTCGCTGCAGAGGTCAGTCCCACAAGTGAGCGGGGCCCTGGGCAGCCTGTGGGGCTTAAGCACAGAGGTTTAGTCCAGGCTGTTCATCTGATCTTAACCGTGGTGGCTCACAGACAGCCTTTGTGAGGGTTAGCTACTGCTTGAGAAATGCTGGTTAGTAAAATGTGACTAAAAACCTTTTCAGGTCATCAGCTGACAGGATATCGTATTTTGATTTAAAATTTAGTTTCAGGTTTGAAGTATTAAACCAGGGACTTACTGAGAAACCCCCTTGCCCGTAGAAAGGTTGGGATCACTTAACCAGCAACAGATGGCAACAAAGGAGAACTTCATAAAGAAATTAGAATAAACCAGGATTCAGAGAGTTTACAGGGCAATGGAAAAGTGGGTAATAAGGCTGAGTAATTTCTCCTTGCTAGAGCTGACTCAGCAGCCAGCTCTTCCTCTACCTGCCCTCGGGGGAGCTATGTCCAGCCGAGGATCCCATCCATAGATGCTTTTATACGGGTCACAGTCTGGATTTTCAGTGAATGTGGTTTATAGCAGAATCCAGAGAGCCAGGAAGTGTAATTTCCTAGAAATCAAATGGAAGAATTACAGGAAGGGAGGGTGGGCTGAGAAGCATGAGGGAACGCAAAGACTTCATAGATGTACTAGACATGGAGACTCCAAGAACAAAGAAGCTGAGGTCTGCAGAAGCCCCAGTGAAGGCAAAGGAACACATTTGTCCACAGGGGGAAAGCTGGCTGTGATCTACTATTGCTGGCAGATGGAGCTTCTGCCTCAGCTGGCAATCTATCAAGCTTTAAAAAAAAGTAGTAAACTGTGTTGGCGATGAGTGGAAAACCAACTGCAGTGCTGAAGGAAGAAAAACCACATGCTCTGACAGCTAAGTGGTTCATGACCCCTGCTTGCAAAAGAAAATGAAAGGTGGTAGTAGTCGGTGACTCACTTCTCTCAGTAATAGAAACAACCGTTTCTTGGAATGACCGAATGCTTACGGAGAGGTTCTGCCCAGATCAGAGCTCTTGCACAAGTTTGCCAAGGCTCATTCAGCCATCTGACACCTTCTCCATGCAGCTTATTCACTTGGGAGCTACTGCCCTAGGAACAAGCTAGAGAAAGGCGCATGAAACAGCAAGGCTCCTGAAGTGGCGAGGAGACAATCGGAGCCTCAGCTGGTGTGCTTATCAGTCCCATCAGAGAGGGTAAAAGCCTGAGCAAGGACAGACACATCCTGGAGATAAATATATGGCTATACAGATGGTGTAGCTTAGAAGACTTGGGTTTCCTGAAGGGGGGAGGAGGTATTCATAATAGGGTCATAAGAGGGACGAGAAGGAAATGACTGAATCAGTCGTAGATATGTGTAAAGTATTTTGCCTTATATGATGCAGGATGCACATGTTCTCTCGGAGATCTGGAATCTGGTGGGAGACAGACCTGTTGAAAGTCTCCAGGGTAATAACAGAAGGAGGAAAGGGCACCTTTGGGAAAGAAATAAAGCAGGACACAGAGAATGCGAAGCTGGGTGTGTTTAATTTTATTTTAGCCTTTTCATAGTTAGGTATCTAATTTAAACTAGTCATGTAGGCTGATATTGCAATCAGACCCTTCCACCTGTCTTGGACTGCTATTTTAGGACAGGAAGAATTGCCTCTGGAGAAGCCTGTCTTTCTACATAGACTATGGAGGAAACCTAGGTAAAAAAGTGTCTAAGTTAGTTAAAATCAGATTAAATGAGTATCACTTATACTGAAAATGTTGTAAGAAAGTGCTGAGTGGAAATCAAACCTCTTCTCAACTTGATTCTGATCAAAAAAAAGAGAAAATGACTGAAAATGAGGAGGGGCAGGCAACTTAAAGGACAATGATCAGTGAAGCGGTAGAATTGATAATTCTTCAAAATGGAGGAGGAGAGAATACAGGGGAAAGGACAGTGGGCTTAAGGAAAACAGATTGTTTTGGTACCTCAGAGAACTCGTTGGTAAGACCCATTAGGAAACACAACTATAGGAAAAAGAGTGCAAGGGAACTGGCAGTTTCTTAAATGAAGGCACAAGGAAGATGAGTGGCAAAGTAAAAAGAGTGGCCACCTCAGGGACAGATTTAACTTTCCAGTTTAAAGGATCCAATAATGTATTCAGCAGCCTTGCAGACCAGAACAGAAGAGGCTTCTTTCACTCCCTCAAAAGTTTCGTTCTCCCTTGCCTCTTAATTTCCCTTCAGTTGTAATGAAAAATAATCTTAGTTATAAGTTCCACCTCAAATTCTCCTTAATAACAAATATATGAATTTCACAGTGAAAGACTAAACTTGGGTTACCTCTTCAGAAAGTCACTCTTAAGAAAGAAATGAATATAAAATACAAACTGGTCAAATTATTAATGACAGGCATGAAGAATAACATAAACATGAAGTGGCAATGCCAGAAAGATCAAAACACTGCATAATTTCAGTACAGTTGCTACAAAACAGTAATAAGAAAACAAGTAACAAGAAAGCATTCTGTAATTTTTGAAGTAGTAAGATCTAGTCTTCTGCTTAATGGAGAAGGAAGGCTACAGACAGATGTTGCCAATGGATCTGAAGAGTTTTGTGGTGTTTTGGCTTTAGACTTCACCCACTGTGATTAGATAGCTAACACAATTAACATCAATGTCAAAGAAGTATGAAGTCAGCTGGCATAGAAAAAGAGCAACTTGGAAGCTATCTAAATATGTTTAATATTTTCAAATCATTTGATACCCTGTTTAAATTCTCCTCAGAGATATTAGGACACTGTCTAGGGCAATACCAAAAAATCTAGTCATTATCAAGGATAGCTGGGCTCCAGAAGATGGAAAAGATAAAATATGGCATAACACATATAAAAAGAGAAAAGGTATCCTCAGTCATTTATAGACCAGTGGAGCTTAACTTCAGCTCTAGAAGGACACTGGAATAAATAAAAAGGTTATAAGCATTTGACACATGGATTTGTAAAGGAAAAACACTGCTGAGTCCGTTGAAAGGCTTTTGATGACAGAAGAAAAGGCTGTGTGGATAGGAAAAAAGAAATAAATATGACATACTTTTGTTTTTTAAGTTTTGACTTTGTTTTTTATCCCAATTCCATAAATTGGTTAGGAATATGTGGTTAAAATAAATGTGTGCACAGCATTAAATAAAAAATTAATCCCAGTGTTAAGTAACATTCAGCTGGGACAGTGCATAAAGATGGGATCTATAAGGTTCTGTGTTCAGTCTGTGGTAGTCTCCAGTATCCATACTAAATAACTTGGGCAGCAGAACAGAAATATTTTTCTGAAATTTGAGGTTGTACCAACCTGGCATTGCAAATATAGTAGACAGTAGAATTAGAACTCAAAATGACCAATAAATTACATACATTCTTGATGTCAAGAATGACATTGAGAAATTGAATACATGATGTGCAATAAATGGGACACAATTCAACAAGGTTGTGTGCAAAACATGGCACTGTAAGAAATGAACAAAGGTAAAGTACAAATACATCAGGAAATCAACTGCTTACAGAAAAGGCTCCTTAAGCTATGGTGGGTCACACACTAAACATAAATTGATGGAGGCATGCATTACAATAGGGCTAACAATGCACTGGTAATAATAAGCAGGTGTACTGTGTGGAAGACATGTGACGGAATCCCTTCCGCTTCAAGTAAGATGTGACGTCAGCCAGAGCCCCATTTTACATGTACTCCTGAAAAACAGGGGACTTGTGGAGAGGGTCCAGAGGTCAGTGACAAGTCTGGTCAGAAATTTGAAGATAAAGACCTAGCAAGGAAATGTAAGCTAATTGCTGCTTTTTTTTTTTTTTTTTTTTTAAAAAGTGCAAATAAAAGAAGTGAGGGAGAGACTTAAAAGCAGTTTCCAGCTATATCAAAGTTTACTGAAAAAGGGAAAGAAATGTTTGTTACCAGTTGCTCTGAATTTTCTTTTTTCGTGCACACGACGGATAGAACAAGTACCATGAGTTGAAAACTGCAGCAGTATTAACTTGCATGAAGTTTTCTGACTTTAAGGAGAGGAAAATACCAGATTAGTTTGCCAATGATGATTATAGAATCCTAAAAATTTGTTGACCAGGCTAGGCAAACTCCTTTGAGAAACTTTCATCTCCCAGATGAGACTCACTGTAAAGCATGCAGTTACTGAGCTATCCATGCACCTAGGTCTAGAGAGTTATTTTTAGATATCCTTGGTTTAGACTATAGTGTATCTCAAAGGCTTTGAAATCAGCATAGAGTTTGGAAGACAACTTGTGTTGCTGCCAGATTCATATTCTGGAGTATGGTATGAAATTAGTCATAATTTGGGCAGGGAAAAAGCCATAAATAACTGCTCCTTTTCCTTATCTGTCAGGTAGAGCATTCTTTCATCAGCAGGATATGACTGAAAATTTTACCCACGAGCACCTCCACTTGAAATCTTTGCACATAAGTCAAAACTGCATTTCATTTGGGAGAATAAAAGTAGAGGGCTACACTCAGTTTTAAATATATACAAATTAGAAAATAAAACTGAAAAGAAAAAAAACCCAGACACAACAGGAAAACATTCATTTTCAGCTCTTTGTTTAGTAAATTTTGTCTCATAAACTCTAATGAAAAACATACATGACAAGCCCCTAAAAATGTAATGTTTACTTACAAACTGTGTGCTATAGACAAAAAGAAATTATGCCATTTCCTTGATTTAAAAAAAGGTTGATTTCTTGTTTTATGTGAAAAGCAAATAAACAGAGGTAGTCTCCTTTATGATAACAAATTAATGTAAAATAGATTTTAGTTCTAATTACTGTGGAACTGTCTTACCTCCCTCCTTTTTTGATACATACCTTAATCCTAGTTTCATCCTTACTAAGGGCAATTTTAATTTTTCTCATGCATGTATGGGAAGAATCAGTATTTCAGGGAGTTTTCATTGATTTTGCTTATGTAGTCCAAGAAAAAGAAATTTAAAAAATAATTAACAGAAAAACCACCAAAGAGACATTTTTATGTGTCTAGAGAATCTACCATTATATTAAATTGTTTCTAATACCTAACTGCCCTGGTCCATTTACATTTATATACTAGCTGAGGAGAGAAAACTCAAATAAAAATCAGTCTTCAGCAGTCCCTTTAGGTAGTTGAACATTGTTTTCTAATGTCATGTGAAACATGGGAATATATTGCAGTCCCTTTCAGGCCTTTTTGGTGAACATTTATTATCGATTCTATCTAATGCAAATTTAATATTCAGGAACTAATAAAAAAGGAGACTTGATGGATTAAAGACAGAGTATTATTTTTTTTAATATGCATATTTCATTAGGTGCACTAGAAGTTTAAAGAAACTGATTTTAGAAATCTTTCCAGGAGGCAGAGTTTCTCATATGTCTGTCATACAAAAATACATGAGGTTTAGTCTAGGATAAGTCAGGCAATGATTATATTCACCCCATTTTTACCATGTCAGAGGGAAAATGGTCCATACCTTTATTGTTCATTTCAGCTGATAATCTCTTGCTTTTCAAGGGTGGTATGTACTGAAACTGAATGCTGGTTCACTTAAATGTTGTTTCTTCCTTCAGAAAGCTAGAAAAACAGACCTTAA
The DNA here is from genome assembly GCA_035590275.1 of Ibycter americanus. Lineage (NCBI taxonomy): Eukaryota > Metazoa > Chordata > Aves > Falconiformes > Falconidae > Ibycter > Ibycter americanus. The sequence goes on along the minus strand of JAVJGI010000062.1, from coordinate 27,351,981 downwards.
CTGCTCTTCTCCCTGGCAAGGTTTTTCAGTGCAAATAATTAATGCCTATAAAGCCAAGTTAAGAGAGCTAGCTAAGCTTAGAGTTAACTTTGAGTTTTTCTTACTCAAAAGACCATGGATTACTCTGGCTGAATGAACTTTGCACACTTTCCAATGCACAAAGGTCTGAAATAGACGCCACGTATTTTGCATTATTTTTACACTAACTCAGTGACATTGCAAGGCAAGCATGAGGATGATACAATCTCCATAGCTGTTGGATAAACCCCTTTGTATCAAAAATGAGAAAGGTAAGTACTAGTGGAGCACTACAGAGAAAGTGTGGAGCAGCAAGGAAGCCAATCCATGTGTCTGTGTCTTTAGGGCATTAAATGGGCAATGCAGTGGTTCTAGAAGTCTGCTGAGTGCAGTTAAGGTAGATTTCTGCTTCCAGGTTTCTAGTGTGACTGAACCAAAATTAACCAAAAATGCTGAGCAAATAAGAAATTCTGGGCACCTCCACCCACAGAATCACACATTCACAGAATCACAGATCTGTTGAAGCTGGAAGGCACGTCTGCAGATCACTGAGTCTAACCCCTGCTCAAAGCAGGACCAGCTAGAGCAGGTTTCTCAGGAATGCATCATGTCAGGTTTTAAATATCTCCAGGGACGCAACCTCTCCGAGCAGCCTGTTCCGGTGTTCAACCAGCCTCACATTCAAAAAAGTTTTTTTCTGATGTTTAAACAGAATTTTCAGTATTTCAGTTTGTGACCATTGCCTCTTGTCCTCTCACTAGATTCAACTGAGAAGTCTGGCTGTGTCTTCTGATCAAGTATTTATATACTTTGACTGGATTTCCCCTAAGCCTTCTCTTCTCCAGTCTGAATCAACCTTTCTCCATACGTCAGATGTTCCACTCCTTTCATCGCCTTTGTGGTCCTTCACTGGGACTGTATGTACGTGTCTCTCTTGTACTGGAGAGCCCAGAACCGAACCAAGCACTCCAGATGTGATATCCAGGGCTGAAGAGAGAGGACGGATCACTTCCCTTCACCTGCTGGCAATGCAGCCTCAATGCAGTCCAGGATGTTTTTGACCTTTGCCATGAGGGCACATTGCTGGTTTATGGTCAACTTGGTGTCCAACAGAACCCTCAGGGCTTTCCCTGCAGAGCTGCTTTCCAGCTGGCTGGCCCCCAGTGTGTACTGGTGCATGGGGTCATCCCTCCCCAGCTGCAGGACTTGGCATTTCCCTTAGCTGAACTTCATAAGGTTCTTGTTGGACCATTTCTCCAGTCGGTCGAGGTCCCTCTGAATTGCAGCACAAGCACCTGGTGTATTAGCTACTCCTCCCAATTTTGCAACCACATGCATACAAGCTGACACCATAGATTTACTTGCAGCATTGGTGGCTCTCCTTTACACACAGACATACATACAGATGAACATACATATTATACACGAAAATATATAGAACACGTGCATAGGCAGTGGGACTAGATGAACGTTGTAGGTCCCTTCCAACTGAAATATTCTATTCTATTCTACTTTATTCTATCTATATATATACTCAAATGTGTGTGTGTGTGTGTGTATATATATATATATATATATAAATACATACACTGATATCCACATAGGTATACGTTAGGTGTAGCCAAGAAGTTCAAGGGGTGTGAACAGGTTTTAGGTAGATGAATCCCATTTTAAGCACATTTTAGAAAGTGTCAGTCCCATCCATATTCCACAGACAATGGAGAGAAGTATGTTTATGCACAGTGATCCCCCCCCACGCAAACATGATCACCAGCACACGCCAAGCACAGCCACAGGGGCAGCACACACGAACACTCACCTAGTCCTACCCATTGGTCAGAAAGTCTGAAGATTTCTGTACGTAGTATCAAGGTTCATTGAAGCAAACACATACTGTCTGTCAGCCAGCTGAGCCAAATATATCTACCTTGACAGTAAACAGCTGGGAAGATAGCATTAAAATGCCTTTGCCTCTGCCTAGAATAATGTGAAGGCAAAACTCCTTTTAACAATTCTCTGTACTGCAAGAATTGTGCAAGCTATTAGGGTCAGATACTCAAAATTCAGAAGTCAGTCCCACTTTGGCGAGCATTTTAATTGAACGGTACCTAAAGGTGAGCTGACATTCTTGAATGTCCCTTAATGGGACTTTTCAACCAACACTGAACCTAGAAAACAAGCTGTGTTTAATGTCCTTAGTAAAATGGCTTGAACAACAGCCACAGCAGGATCTAAAACCTGGGTTTATATAGAAGCAAGCGGATGATTAGACTGAAATAGATTTAGAGTTGAAATTTAGGCAGAATGGACAGAAAAGATGTAGATGGGTAGACACAGTGCAGAGATGGAGAGACGAAGAGATAGATACAGCAGATAGATTCTCATGAAATAGTCTTTCCGTGTTTGGTGTGCAGCTGCATAGCACCTGCCTGACATTTACAGCAGATAGCTTTTATTCATTTCATGGGATATTCATCAAAATGTGGTTGAGAGATGGAGAAAATTCCAAGTATGTGTCATCACTTTACTGGCTTGTGCAGCTGTTTCCTAAAGCACACAATGATGTTGTGTTGTTAAGGAAATACACTGTCACCCTGCTGAACAAATAAAGCATTTAGTTTTATTGAGTAACATTACAATAATGATGGGAGATAATGGACTAAAAATACTGTTTATTCAGTGAGAATGGACAAAAACTTTACTGTCCATGAAAGATTCCCTTCATGTACAGAAAATAAAAATTCTGTTATTTATTTAGATAATATTAATTAATTCAAGCTACCTTTTTAATAGTACTGGTATAAAATACTTCCTGACATAAGCTCTGATCAAGGATAAGAACCGGCAAGCATCCTTAGCAGCAGAACTCATCAGAAATACCAGAGCTCAGACTACTGGAACCAGACAGAGGACTGCATCTATTGAGTCTAACAGACAGCAAATCATTACACTGAGAAATGCATAAACCAAAGATAGATAGGGAGATTTGTCGTTGTTGTTGGGATATTGAATTCATAAATTTCTGATCATACCAAAGGCTCATATTACCCTCTCCTGGGAATAAACCTGTCTTCATTTTACATCTCTTTTTATAAGATGCTAAATATTTCTCAAAACTGGATGCTTTTACAAACCTTCATTTAAAATATTTCTGATGATGATATTTCAGGCAAATCATTGAAGCCACAGCTCCGCAGGACTAGACCGTTAATTGCATGGGACCCTTTTTGCACTGGCAAAACTAGCCCAATGTCACAATGTTTTCTTCCTTTCTGTTTTATTCCTTTAGATTTTACTACTGCTGTAGAAGAAAAAGAAACCTGCCACAGTATTTCCTTCAGAGGGGCAGCTGGGACCCATTTTCTGGTCATGGTTCCGTTTGTAATGATTCTTCATAAATTTTTTCTTATGCTTGAACCTATGTTTTGAGGCTTTTGCTTGAATTCACCAAACCTTCACAAGAAAGCTCAGGGAAAAGATACAGGTTTTACATTATTTATATGTGAGACTGTGCATTGGTTCAGATTGGGTCAAAATCAGACTTCATTTCAAGCAAAGCCTGATTCATGTGCTTCACCCGCCTCACCCTGAACCCGTCACCAACCTCCCACACATCCAAGCTGCCCTTCTGGGAGAGTCACCAGCGGGCACATTGCACCCCGCACCGCCCCACACTAGCTCAGTGGCATTGCTGCACAGGAGAATGACAAACCCCCATCCTTGGGCTCGGAAAAATGTTTCCTTGAGGACGATCCTGAAGTACACACAACCTACAACAAAAACAAAAGTAACATCTTATCGGCCCAGGATCACCCAGCAAACTAGTATGAGCTTCCCTTGCATGGGTAAAGGCCAACGTGCAAAGACAGGACACCAGCAGTATGTGACGTGCTGTACCTGCCCAGCTGCAACAAAGGACTGCAATGGTGCTGGAAGCCAGGAGAGATAAAAAAAGGAAGGCTTCTACAAATGAAAGAGACAGGGGGAAATAGTGTTCAATAGCTTTATTATGTTTATTTATTTATTGCAAATCATTAAAAAAAAAATAAGAAAAGCTGCTGCAGAGGACTGAATGCTGAAATGCTGAAATAGTGACGTAAGCCCTTGGGAGGATCTCTGCCATCACAGCTAGGGTGACATGCAGTTACTGAACCCGGCCAGGCCATCTGTAGAGGAATGAAGGCAGTGGGTTGATTGACATTGATAATATACAGCTGTGGCCTGGCTTCCAAGGCAGTGGGTTGATTGACGTGGATGAAGTGCAGCTGTAGCTCATTCCTGCAAAGTGGTTAAATAGCTCTGAGGAGTATGGGAGAGGAGGTCCTGGATGAAGCAGAGAGAAGGAAGGAGCCTGGATGAAGCAGAGAGAAGGAGAAGCGTGGTCTGGCCTCTGGAAGATGGAGAAACAGCATGGACAGTAGAGTTTGACCACTGGTAAAGCCTTTTTGCTGCTTGCTGGTTTACTTGCACTGTGACAATTGATGCCCCGTGTGAGGCTCGAACTGATTTGAATTCAAACTACGACAGCCATCTGTGGTGGCAGCTGAAGAAGGCAGTTGAGATGCACTGTTGTAATTTATGGAGAAAGTTTCAGAGCTCCCTGAGAGCCCTCGCTGTTCTAGAGGCAGCCCTAACCACTGCAACCACAAGCTTTTCTAACTTGAGCACTCGGTAGCATCCTCTCAGCTCAAAGGATAGTGGATTCAATTCATAATGCAAACCATCCATTGAAGCCTCCTGCAGCTAAGTAAGGAACTCACGAGGGTTGGAACGTTTTAGGCTTTGTCCTTTAGAACAAAGTTGTTAAACTATGACCTCATGGTGCCTCTATCATTACCATGGCCTAGATCCAAAGGCAATTGAAGTCAACTCCTATTGACTTCAGCGGGCTTTGGAACAAGCCCTCTTCCACTTCAGCATAAGGCTATTTTTAATGAATCAAGACAGCCTCATCAGAATCCATTTTGGCCTTTAAAAATGGAGTGTACTGTTGCACTGGAACTGAAAGTCTCATCATGATGCTTGGCTATGATATCAGGATGGAAGGAGAGATAAAAGCCCTTTTCTTGCATCAAGCTGCTTCTGCTGGAGCTGCCTTTTTCTTGTTTCTTGTTGCTAAAATAGCAGTACTATTATTTGCTTTTATTGGTCTCATCTTTTGGGATTTGGAAATCCCTTCTAGGGGAAAGGAGGGCAAACTTTGCGTGCACACACACTCACAGATACAGATACACCTGTCTTGTGTGCTCATTATTGTCTATATTTCTGCAAAGGTATTTTATTTTCATTGTCTACAAGTCACTTGTTGTCTATTCAAAATAAATTTTTTCTGTATTTATAATCCAGGGCAGATTTCCCAGAGGAATCCACTACCGTATTGCTCTGCACAAGCACTTTTTCCATTCCTTAAACATGTAGCAGAACAACTTTCATGCTACCTTTTTGTGCTTAAGGGAGACTTGTTTACTTTATTGCCTTTATTTCTCATAGTGCGCTGACCTGTCTTAAAGGATCAAATGATTTTGTTGTAACATAAACAGGAGATACTGATTAAAAAAAGAAAAGAGAGGAGGGGAAAGGAGTGAGATTTCATCTCTTACTATGGTACTACAGAGCAGTTTCCTCCACAATCTTAAAAAAAACAACTAAACTCAATTTTTCAATCATATTTCTATCACATTATGATGTGTTACAGGCATTGATAGTTTTGCATTTCAGACAGTAATTAATGATAGATGTTTACTGTCATATATATAAAAGAAGAAAATCCCTTTTCATAAGTAAAATACAAAACCGAAGAATGATCTCTGACTTGGTATTTCAAAATCTGAATAATTTCTTAGGTTATTATGTTTTATAGAATTGTTTCATGAGAAATGCATTGTTCTAAATCGGAATGAGAACACATTTCAACATGTTACAATTTCTTACTCAAAATTAATTACACTTTTTGGCTGTCTCTGAACTGTGAGAGTAGCAGAATGTAAGACGACTTGTATTTCCAACCGAAAGGTCTTTATCTTGCTTGATATTAATAGAACTCATAAGAGGAAATATTCTGAGCTTTCACTGAGCTCTGTGGATGGAAGTCACTACAGAAGTGGAAAGTGTTGTTATTAAAAAGAATAATAGTGATTTCAGGTCCTGAGCCACAATGAGCCAGGATATGGAAAGAGCTCGATCCAAAGCCCTTTGGAGTCAATCAGAATCTTTCCGTTGCTTGCTGTGGAGCTTGATTGAAATTGTGAATTTCTCATGGTGACATCTGTGCATCTTTTATTGATGGATGTGGTGAAACAGTGCTGGAGATGATCACAGATAGATGCCATCGCTGCAAAATGACAATTTCCTGGCTTTGTGTAGCATTTCTTCAGTTTTTCATGCCATTCTTTGAATGTCATCATTCATCTGTTTCCCATGGCTCTTTTCTGTTTCCTACTTTGATTTATTTCTCTCTCTCTCTTTTTTTTTTTCCTTTCACAAGACAAAGTAATAACATATACAATCAGATGTAGAACATTATTTTGGAATATGACCAGTCAGACTTTATAGTCTGTCATACTCTGTAGTGTTTTGTTTCTTTGCAACTATTGAGATTGCTTTTTTCATTCCGTACCATACAATACAGGTAAGAAGAGTGGAAATGAAGTACAGTATTGCATTTGTGACAACCTGAAGAATAATGCCTTCCCTCCTTTCCCATGAGAGGCTAATTTATGAGTCACACCTTTCCCTGCCACTACTCCGTATGTAAATTCTGCTTCTATCTTACACTAGAAATATGCAGGAAAAATGAAAGTGCAGTTGTCTCCTTGCTTTGCACCTCATAGGAAAACACATTAATAGGATTTTGTTCCATTGCTTTGGGAGTAGGGGAGAGTTCAGGTCCAGCTGGGGTCTACCAAACACGTGCAATATTGTGTGAGATCAATCTGTGTAAGAGTTGCATGAGTACTACCGAGCCTGACTACCGGTCCTCAGTGCATGTATTGTTCTGCCACATAATTGTCCAGCTTATAGCTAGCCCAAAGGGACTAAGGAAGAATACAGTACGCACCTGGAAAACAGCAACTTGCCAATATGTCCCTGGGAATGTTATCTTCACTTTGATCTACCCAAAGTGGGAGCAGGAACAATTTGGTTTTGTGCAGTGTGGATGTGTAGGTTTAGAAATTGTCTCTAGATTCTGGAAACACCATGGTATGGCAGGCTTTTGAGAGATGATTTTACTCCCCTAAAACAATAAGAAGACAAAGAGAGTAGAGGTTTAGTCTGTTGACTTCTCAAGTAAGTCTGACTTGGCAAACAGCATGGCCTGCTATTTCTGTCCCTTCAATAAAAGCTTTCCTTAAGCACTGCAGCTGATATCTGCAGACAGCAAGTCTTGCCCCCAACCAGAGAAGTGTTTCATTCTGGTTTAAGTCTAGTCAACCTGGCACAGCTGGTGTGCCAGACTATCCCACTGTTCGGTTGTCAAAAAGAGAATGAGGTTATTGAATGTATCTGCATCAGATCTTACATTCTGGACAAGTAAACTTGTCTTCTATTGCAGGTTTGACATAGGCTTTTGAAACAAGGCTTTCCCTTACCAGTGTTTTTTGCCTAAATACCCTTTTCTCAGTGTCGTTTTGTTTCTTGAGCTCTCTTCACTCCCAGGCTTTTGTGGAAACTATTTCAAAGCCAGATATTTTGCCCTCTTGCTATCTTTTCCCAAAGCCTCTGTAAAACTGAGCCCATTGCACGGGGTGGTCTGTCCTTCATTTTCACCACCTTTATTGTGGGCTGTTAGAAGGGCAAGGAAAAGCGTCTTCCATTTATTAAGCAAGACTTTACCTCTTTTGTTCACAAACAGCAAATTAATAATGATATGAATACCTACACCCCCATAACTATGAGAAGCAGCTGCTGGGACGGAATAGGAGTGTTTTCTCTGTGTGCTATCTGGAGCATTTGCTGCCAGGGAGCAAGAGTTTGGTAGCATTCCTGTATTATAAAACACCTTAGGGGCTATATGAGTCATCCAAGTGTCTGGACACACATCTGAACTTTCCTGAAGGTTTGTAGTAGATGTTACTTGAATGGCTATTCAAGTGACACAAGGTCTTATCATGGACTTAGAGTTGCTGGACAGCAGAGTTCAGAGATGTTTCAGGAGGTCCCAATCCACCACCACAACACCCTTCCTATGAAATAATTGTCTAATCTGTTATTAAAACCTCTAACACCAGGAAACCTCAAAATCCTTAGCCTGCTCTGGGGCTTCACTAACTTAGCTATTAGTAAATCTTTGTTTCTAGCTTCATTGTTCTTTATTTTTTTGCAGGATAAAGCCACTGTTTACGCATCCATTCCAGACAGAACATACCTCACCCATCCAACACTTCACTCTGAGGAAAACAAAGCATCTCAAGCATTGAAGGGTAGCATGCTACTGTGGGAAAGGTGATAGTAAATGACCACAAAGCCCTGCCAAGCAAACTTTGAAATAAACTTTGATTGAGCCACATAAAGTACATATTTCCAAATTACTCCATAACTCCTGGTTCATAGCTCAAAATATTACGGTTTAGGTCTTCAAGGGCTGAATACCTGCAGATGCAAGCAATTGGCTGGGGGGTGACCTGCTTTCAGGTGGAAACTCAACACCTACCCAGCCATTAGGAGTGTCCAAACTGAAAAGCGCTGAAGAGATCCCTTGTGTTTGTCTTACAGCCAGCATAACCCCCCTGTGCAACTGGGAATACAGGCCACAGCCCACCTGACAGCCAGGAGTTGGTGCGTCCTCTCAAGACACCTTCTCATTTGCTCAACTCAGCTTCTGGTGTGGAGGCTTGCAATAACCTTCTTCAAATGCCACATATAAGTCAGCAGCCTTGTAGGCTGCTAATTGCAGAAACCTCAAAACACTCAAGTGACTAAAAAAATAAACTATTTTTATTTTCATTTTGTTACCCAGAACCTTGTCACTTTGAGTTAGAATGGGACTTAGAGTACAAAATAAAATACAAAAAACAATAATAGGTATTTCACCCTAGGTCTCAGTGCTCTGGAAATAATATTATTGTTCATGGTCTTCAGATTAGTAGATTATGTTTTCAAACAAAAGTGAATCTAAGATGCAAGTGTGAGCCTTGAATTTTGTCAAAATACATTAGAGAGCTAAGCTTTGCCAGAAATATTTTAATGGCAACAGTAAGAGAAGTTAGTTTGACCTGTATTTTCTGAACTTCATTTTCATTAATAAAATATCATTTTGGAAAATCAGACTGTTCAGAAACAGACAAATACTTGTGTTAAGCAAGACCTAGAGAGTTACACTATTTGAAGTATTGTTATTTAGCATATTTTTGAATAAGAAAAGATCAAAGCATTCCTCCTTCATCGGGATTTTTGAATGTAACACACCCATCTATTTTTAAACTGATAAATGGCTTGAAAAACAAAGATCAGTCAGAAACAACAAACTAAAGGGGACTATAGACTACTTATAAATATTCCAAGTGAAGACATATGCTTTCTGGCATTGGTGTTCTGCAGTTACACTGGAAGAGAGACACAAGAACTAGAAAATAATGGAAAGAAGGAATATTACCTAAAATCATATTGATTTAAACTGTGAATGTCCTGATATGGACCTTTTTATATATGGGCTACATCTGGATATATTAAATTATGAACTGTTAGCTCGAAAAAGTACACCTGCATACCTGATGGGCATGAACAACAATAAACAGAAGAATTGCAAAGATGGCCCCATGTGTTTTAGGTGAGTGTAGGCAAGTCTGCTGCGCAGAGAGCTCAGCTGGCTGTTTCTAATCAGAGTTGGGAACAGAAGACACAAAAGTTTAATGTTTTGCCATTCTTAGTATCAATCAAATTCAATTTGCATTTCCATGTGTGGCTGTTTCAAGTTCACTGTTTCTGCTTTATCCAGCATCAGGTGCTTCCCTGAGGAATTCAACTGCTGAGATACAGAGCGTGTGCAACACTGTTCATTTCCCAAAAAGTTTTCTAGATTTTTTAATATTTTTTTTTTTTTTTCACAGAAATAACGCTTGAAAACAGCAAGTGTATCTTGTCAACTCAGAAACCAGAATGAGAACTGACCTCTATAGTAAACTGTCAGGAACATAACTCTCTAAACAGTCCCACAAAAGCAAACACACAAAAGAAAACAGAAATAAAATTATCTCAGGAAGTTTAAGCAGTGAAAAGTTATTCACCTCAGACCGCAATTTTACAGTGGCTTCGGAGATCCTCCCGATGGCCTGCTAAGTAAGCACGCGGAAAAGGATCCCGCAAGCTCAAGTGTTGGTTCTTGGGAAGGGAAGAGCCAAATGACTTCTGGAGGAAAGTCCCATACACGCCTTCAGGCTGGCTGGTTTGGGCTTTGGGAAACTACCCCGTGCTTCTTCAACATTAACGGACTTCAACAGTGAGCAGTTCATCTCATTTCATCCCTCTTAGGCACCAAACCTACAGACAAGTTTAAATCTCACATAACTTGTGAGATAAGCCTCCTTTGGAGGTAACTGTTTCTTTCCATTGAGTGCAATGGGAGACTTTGCTGTCTAGCTATCTAATTTGTAGGCATCACGATTGGGTGAGATAAAAAACTGTGAGAATCAGGGTGAGAAATTCAGTTTGGGGCTCCTCACTAGAGCTCTGAAAGGAATGAATTAATAACTTTGCAGAGCAATAGAAGTGAAGCACACCAAATGTAAATACTGGAAATACATATGTATGTATGCACAGAAGAAGAACAGAGATAAAGATTTTGAAGAAATAAAGCTGTCTTGCAAACCTCTGTTTCTTTTAGACACGTTTGCACTGTTGCTACCTATATCCCAGTCCCCAGACCGAAGTGGGACGGAAACTTGCTGTGTTACCCCAAGGTTTTGTTGCTTGTTACGTGACCACTGCCAGAGCCATCGCTGCTGTTCTGATGCAGCTTCCTTTAATGTTTTTTAAAATTAGAAGTTCCTCCAAGATATTTAAGGATTTTTCTGTTCGATAGAATGAAGTAAAAGAAAAAGAAGATGCTGAATAATACAAACCAAGTGACTTTTTTGTTGCCTTTTGGGTCCATTTTTTTGACCAGTATTAGCATTTGCTTCTAACGCTGAATACAATAAAGTGCTCTTAGAAACCAAGGATGGGAAAAATTAGGGTTAAAAACCGCAAAAGTGGTATGCAGCCATATTTTATTGGAAAGACATCAGGCCCTACCATCAAAGCCAGCATAGGCTGGGATCTCCAGTCTCCTACAAGAGGCAGCAGTTCCCAGCTCTGTCTCCTCAGGGGTTTGAATCTCTCATGAATGGCACATTTTCTGGCTGAGAAGCAGTGCCTCTGGCTCCCAACAACTTCCTACCAGCATGCCTAACCTCTCATTTGGGCAGGAAAAATACTGACTGGCACAACACCCTTGAAAGGGCGCCAGTCCCTCACTTCAGCCCATCTTCTGCCAAGGTCGAGTTCTTCTCAATTTCCAAACTCATTTCATTCAGTTTTATCCCCTGCGGTTGAGAAGAGTTTCCCACGGACACCTTTGGAACCACTTCATCGTTCTTTATATCCACATAATTCTTAAATGTCAAGCTATGAGATGCTAAAATTACAGTATCACAAGGTTTGGTTCTTGAACTTGCCCTGTATGAAGATGCAAAGTGTCCCCTCTTCAGTGACCCTGGCTGGAGTGCGGGAGGAAGCCAAGCCTGTTTGTGCCCAGCCGGGTGGGAGTGCTGCTGCCACTAAGGGAGAGTATCCTGCCAGCAGCCCTGGCTTGAGTAGATTTGCACAGCGGGGGGAGAGTAATCCTGATACACACTTTTCTACACAGAGAGTTTATCAAACACAGTAAGAATAGCCTTTTACACAGGTGTTCTATGAAATAAAGTATGTATGGTTTTTCACACAAACATTTTACACCTGCTCAATTTGCATATGGTGTTTTTTCTCCTTTCACTTGTATTCGCATGGTGGTGGTGTGTTTGGTTGTGTTTTTTTAATTACACTGCTGTGTCTTTCCCTTTTTTATTAAATACAGTGTCCTCTTGTGCTCTGCTGGATGCCTCTCCACCAGCTCTTGGAGCTTTTACCCTTGCCCCCACTATGAATCTGCTCTGCCAAGTTTTCAGCCGACATAACATTGCTCGTACCCAGGAAGTTTCTGAGCTCCTACTGCTCTCCTGCTCCTCCTTAACTAGAGGTTAAACATACAGATTCTCTTCAGCTGCCTGCGAGGTCTCACTGTTCTGCTAACTGGGACCACATTTTTCAGAAGTGACAATTTGGGAGCATGGTCCTGGGAGAGAGGGGTTACTGGTACACATCAGTGCTCTTGATCACTGCTTGTTTGCCAGTCCGTATGGAAAAAAAACTGGGTCTTATTATCTCTGCGCATAAAAGAAACACAGTCATTTAAAACAATATCCAAAATAAATGGCAATAGTCATTTGTGGAACTATCTGAAAACATGCTAGAGCAATACAGATGCTATAAATCCTCCAGTATCACCTGTGGCTGTAAAGAGGGCTGGCTAGAGGCAGTACAGACATGAAACACAGAAGGAGAGCCACAGTAAGAGAGCCACAGCTAAGGCACTACTCCTCAGAGTAATTGCGGACTAGTAAATCTGGTTGTTTCTTTGTCTCTTATTCGCTTTCCTTTAGCATCCCAGGTTTCTTCAGAAAGCTGGTGCTAAAGTGGTATCACACAGCAGAATCTCTCCACCCTCCATCTTGGGCAAGTGTCTACACCCCCCAAATATTTCTGTTGAAGACCTGAGTAACTTCCCTCCTTCAAAAACTTGACTATCAGAGTCTTTGTTCACCTCTGATGCTTTCTATGTGGAGACAAGAGGAATTGAGAAAAGTGCCTGGACATCTGTCATACATCTGGTAAGTGAATCAGTTCTCCAACACTCTGCTTGGAGGACATGTGTCAATGTGGTGTTCAGTGCTTGTCGCTACTTTTCCCACATGTCCTTCCTCTGTTGTTGCAATGAGTAGCTGTTCTCCTGAAATAGAAATTAATTGCAATATTCAGAGATTAGTTATGCAATGTTACTGATCCCTGATGCCAAAGTCTGGGATGTCATTATCTTCTGGGACTTCCACTGTCACCAGCCCATCTTGTGCAATAACTGCTATAAATTGTGTTGAGACCACAGGGGCAAATAACGGTGGAGAGACTTACAAAGTGCCCTCCAAGTAGCTCTGACTGGACACAAAGGCTTGAATGCCAGTGATGTTCACAAGCCTTCAGGACTGCCTAGTGCCTAATTCCTGAGCGATTAGCAGTTTAGTTCAAGGCCTTCTTTTTCATTCTTCATTTAGTCAAGAACTAAATGCACAGTAACACCTGAATATAGCCTTTTCTTTCTTTTTTTTTTTTTTCCTCCGCATGGGTATAGCTTTCCATTCCAATAAAAATCAGCATTTCTCCTTCCATTTCAAAAGAAAGAGAATATCCTGTTTAGTCATTCCTAGGTTGTTTGTGGCTACCTGATACCTGGAACATGTAATTCAGGACTGATTGGCACAAAGGAAATAGGCTGCATGCAAAACATTTCACACAAACAAAAGTATAAAAAAGTAACACCTTGTTGGATTTATTATTTATTCAGATATCCTACTTTTGGAACTTGTGCTGAACCTCAGTTTTGGTTTTGTTCTGTTTGTTTTGGTTTTTTTTAAGCGCATTGATTTTTGTCTTCATGAGGAATGAAAACTTGCAGGTATGGATGCTTAAGGTTCAAAAGCCAATAGATCATAGAATCATAGAATCATTTAGGTTGGAAAAGAACTTTAAGATCATCAAGTCCAGTCATTAACCCAGAACTGCCAAGTCCACCACTAAACCATGTCCCCAAGCACCACAGCTACAGGTTTTTTGAACACTCCCAAGGGTGGTGATTTCACCACCTCCCTGGGCAGCCTCTTCCAATGCTTGACCACCCTTTCACTGAAAAAATTTTCTCAGTATCCAATCTAAACCTCCCCTGGTACAACTTGAGGCTGTTTCCCCTTGTACTGTCACTTGTTACCTGGGAGAAGAGACAGACCTCCACCTGCCTACAGCCTCCTTTCAGGTAGTTGTAGAGAGTGTTAAGGTCCCCCCCTGAGCCTCCTTTTCTTCAAACTAAACAACCCCAGCTCCCTCAACTTCCTTTTTCTTTATGATTTAGGCCTTTACACCTCTCATGATTTTCAGGCAGCTGCCTCATAAATGGGTCACTTGTTCATTATATGGGGCTTGTTTCTGTGTTATGCAGAACAGAGGCTGCAGGAATCTGCTGCAGGGAAATCCCAGTCCTCACAAGCTCTCCTGCCAGCTGTTGTCCCTTCACAGGATGCACAGCACGTCTGAAGGTGGAACTGCAAAATAGCCTTGCTGGTACTGATTTGCAGAGGTGTCTTTCCAGGCTTAAGAATGCTATCTAATGGTTAAAAACCTGTCTTTAGCCTTTTACATTGGAAAATGTATGCAATAGATAACTCTTTAGCAATTCAAAGCAGAATAAAATATGAAAAATTTGGGACTTTGTATTTGAATGAGCAAGTGAAACACCTGTTAGGCTGGAAAGCCTAATTGAATTTTCATTGAGTTGTCTTTGTGTACCATCAAAGTGTCTTTAAAGGTTAAAGCATCATCATATCAAGGCAGGTACTGAACATTTCTCAGATTAAACACATTCTCACATCTGATTACTAAGCCCATAAATCAAATCTTTTTAGAGAAATTGTTAACAGCAATGTTCGTTCAGCTGTTCCTATTAAAAAGAACATGCTTTGTTTTACTTATAGGGTTTACTAAAGTTTAGCAAGATCTGTTTCTCTTAACCACTTACTACTTTTTTCTGCTTTTCCCTTTGAATCTTCTTTTGTCTCATATCTTTATATTATTTCAAAGTCATAATTTCCGCTGACAGCTTGCTAAGTGTTCAAATTAGTGACCACAAATTCATTTACCAGAGAAAGAAAAATCCTTAGTAGCAAAGAACGTCTTTGATATTGTTTTGGCAAAAATAAAATCACAAGGCCAGGCTAAACCCAACATATAATATAAGTAGAGGCCATCTTGCCTGAATTATAATTAATTTTGAATTCTTCCTGTTGCCATGACACCATGCATGAAACGAAATAAGCCAGGCATTGTGCAGCACTCCAGAGCTTGTTGGAATTTGGGGTTTTGTTTCTTATGTTTAAAATAGCAAGAAAATTCCATTTTAGTGAAACAAAAGTCAGCAGCAACACCAGAGAGGTTTTCTGCTCTGTGGAGTGGGAGAGGGGGGAATGCCAGATATCTTCTGAAATCTTGCTCATTAGAAGGAAATAATAATAATGAATCAGAGATGTTTGCTTAAATTGCCTGATACTACTCCTGGCAAATCAAGTGATAATCACCTTTTCTAATCATTGTGGACTACCCTCATTTAATGTTCCTCTGTGGCCACCCCCTCCCAGCTGCTTCAGGGCAGGGATTAGCCAGAGCACAGCACACAGCCCACACACCCATCACACAAACCTTATTTTGAGTCCTCAGTAGCTCTCCAGAGATGCTAGGAGAAGCTGAGTTCTTCAGGGTGGAAACACCTGTTTTACACAAAGGACATCCAGGACGCTCTAGAGAGTAATGGAAACGTTTTTGGACCTCATGTTCTGACTGCTTCTATGGCCTTTAAAGAGATTATGATATTTTCCTGTAAACAGAAGCAGTTTTGCTTCCCCACCAACATGTTGAGTGCTCCTTGTATCCAGGAGCTTTTACAGTTCCTACTGTTACACACGCAGTTGTTGAATACTCAGAAACATAAAGCCCTATAAAACCCTTCCACTGGGGCGTCGTTACTTATTTTATTGGCAAATCCCACCCCATGCAGCCTCCTGGATGAGACCAATAACTGTTGCTTGAAGCAAGACACCAGGAACACCACAGTCATCTCTGTGGGGCTGTTGCCCACCCGTATTTGATCATCTATGAGCAGAGACAGACTATTTCTACCAGTGCTCTGCGGTGCTGCGAGCTGCAGCAAAGGGGCAGGCAGGCAGCTCCCAGTTGCTTTGCCGGCACTGGGCAGCAGCTACAGCTCCTCTGCGAGCTTCATATTCGAGTTGGAGTAAGAAAAGTCATAGTCCAGCCAGCCAAAAGAAGTGTTATAACCTTATTGAGGCTGTACTGACAGGCTGCACATTTGAGGTTGCCATCAAAAACTTTATAGACCTTAAGTACTGAGTGTCTTGAAGGGTCAGTAAGGTATCCTGTGATTTAAAGCAGATGTTGCTGGAACCTCAGGCATTTCTGTTTCCTTTGCCTCACAGCCTCAGCCTCTGGCCAGACCCTGTGGCTCAGAAGGGGTTTTCTCAGACACAATGGTAAAAGCTGTCAAAGCGAGATGGTTGCACCCTACAGAAATCTTTGGGTTTCAAGGGAACCCTGGCATGTTTAGAGAAGGACCAAAGATACTGCTTGCAGGTACTGTAGCTTTTCACGTTCAGTTTGTTTCCACGACAAATGACAGAGAAAATATCAGGGTTAATTGCCTCAGTTTTAGTGCAAAGGGGAAGCTGACTCAGCGGGTCAGCTCTGACATAAGGGTCTCACATTTTAACCCAGTCACAACTCCCCCTCTGCCTCCCTTACCAAGTTTTAGTTGTAAGGAGATGCCAGCAACTGACTGCGGAGCCTGCAATGCAGCACATCCTAAGATCACAAGTGAAAGGATAAAAACTTCTGGTAAGAATGATGGCACTAAGAACCAAACTTACATTTCTATCTGTTACCGCGTAGGTAGAGGTGGCAGAGAGGAAGGTGGTCTTTCTTGGTGCCTCTCCCTTTTGCTGCTCTGGACCTCTCTCCTTTCTGTTTCCTGCTGTGGCAAGCAGCGAGACAGCCCCTGTAGACTTGCATCTTCCAAGGGCCATTCTTCAACACACAGCGCTGCTCTGCACCTAGAAACCATACCCTGCTGCTGGGAAGCCAGGGAGAGCTGGAAGCAGCATCGAAAGGCTGGAGGCATCCTGCACTAAGAAAGTCTTCAGTCTGCAACCACCTGACCAGTGCTGAAGACTGGGGAGATCTGCTGAACGAAATGCAGCGATATAGTAGGAGCAAAGTGCTGGCAGTCTGCTAAGATACACTGTGCTACCCCAGTCCTCTGATCACACCATTTTGCATTAGATAATTGCTAGATCCTGAAAAGGAAAAATGAATCCAGTTGAAAAACATGCTCCAAACACATCCCTTACAGGCTGTAATTGGCATGAACCAGAACTTTCCCAGGAGCCCCTGGAAGTTTGGCAGGGAGATGGTGGCAGTCAGGACAGCACATTATATTTTCTTTAAAAGTTAGAGTTTGTGTTAGCGTTGGCAGGATCCCGAAACATACCTCTAGGCCACAAAAAATAGAAGAAACTAACTTTTCACTTTGCTTTACTCAGATATACTTGGGAGGTGGGGGAAAGACACACGAACATTGGAACACGTATAAATAGAGCAAGTTAAAGACAGAGGAACTGCAGCAACCCCCCGTTGCAGCTTGCCCCCACTGCCGAATGTGTTGCCTACCGAACGGCTGGTTGGAGTTATTGTTTGGACAGTTGCATTGTTTCTGCTGAACATCTGTATTGAGGAACACAGCTACGACAGCAGGCGTGGGTAGGAAGGGAGAAGAGAATAATTTGGCTCAGTTACAACATCCGTCAATTATAAAATATAGAGGAGATGCAATGTTATTAGCCAATATTTAACCTGTTTTGAACTAACAGATTTTTAGTGTTCCCCCCTTCTTCTCTCAGTGTGATTAATCTCAGTACCCTCTGAACACGGCATTTTGAAAGAGACCTCTGGTTTGCACCTCTCATTTTACATTTGCAGGCTGAAACATCTCTGTGTGTATATCAGTTTTCTGAAAACTCAAATACTTAGGCGTTTCCACTTTCAGAAAAGGTTTATATACTCTCAGAGAACGGGAGCAATAGTATATGTTAATACCCAGAGGCTAGAACAGCCCCAGCAGAGTGTGCAGGCCCATCGTAACATCGCTATTTTTAGCCATGATATCATTACAATTAACTCTGTGGAGGGTTGGAAACACAGACTTTAAAAGCTTGAGACAGAAACCTTGTTAATAGGGATTTCTCAAAGCCAGCGGGTCCTTATTGCCGCAACGGCGTTCAGAGGCTGCACCCTGCTGGCTCCCAGCAGCACCGCTCACCGCCGGGGCTTAAAATACCCTTTTCCATGTGTTTTCCTAACGCATAAGAACAGTGCGTCCCTATTCCAACTCGGGTAACCCTCGCTCGATCTATACCCATCATAGAAGTTACACGAGACTTCAGCAAAATGAGTAGACTAATAATTACTGAGGTGTGAAAAAGAAACAAATGCTGTGTTATGCTGATCTGCCAAGGCAATTTTAAAAGGAAAATTTTGCACCGTCTCGTGTGTTTCTCCTGTGGCTAATCCCACAAAACAAGTGTCATTCTCAAAATATAATGAGACCTCAGGATTTTGAGGCACCTCAAGTGTTTCTGTCACCCACCAAAAACCCAAACATCATCTCAAGGGAGCAAAGAAAAAAAATAATAAAATGTGTGCTTGTTTGTAATCATTCTCAAGAATAAAACACAGCAGTGTAGATCTCAGGAATGGCTGAGTCCACAGACTTTAATTTAGACTGGTACGAGCAGGTCAAGCCTACAGAACCTGCTAAGCTAGTGTGTTATGTTCACTCTCCTTTAATGATACATAACTTTTTTCTCTTATAGTCCACAGTGAAACCAGTCTCTTGTATTCTGCCACACAAAACAGGTCATGACAACTGAGGCAAATCACTGGCAAAGAAAACCCTGTCAGAAGAACACGGTAGTCTGTCGCATGTGCTCTCTTATGCAGCAAGACAAGCTTGTTGCTCACCTAAAATGAAAATCCAAACTAACTAAAAATGGAAAGGTTAATCCGTTTTAATGGGCTCTGAGCATACAATTCATAGCATACATGGAGTCCCACTTACTCAAGCTTATAGACATTTGTTTTTACTTTTCCAGCTACTTGGGGGGGGGGGGAAGGCAGTGTTTTGAAGAAGGAGGTGATTTAATTCTATTCCTAATACACTTTTTTCCATGCAAAGCTACAAAAAATATCCCAGAACCTTTACTGGTCTATTTAATATGGGCAATCTCCATTGCTCCAGGATCAGATTTCTTGCTCTACAAAATTACACAGTAGAATTTCTTCTTCCTGTAAACATATATAAACTACACTGACTAGAAGCCACAGTTGACATTTAAGGACATGCTGTGCATAAAAATAAAGTACCACACAACAGCCAGACACCCATATTTACATTCAGATTTTAGAAAACAGCATTGAGTTAGGATACCTAGAATTTACTCCCAGGGACTCTCTTCTTTGTGATCCTAGTTTAGTATTTATATAGCGATTATAGTGTTCATTTCATTTTTGGCTTAAAAAAAAAAAAAAAAAGTGACCAAGGAACACCAGGAATAAATTACCAGTTAGCAAATACAGCTTGGTGTTGTTCTCGTGCACACACCACAAAAGAATTGGACTATTCAGTCCTTCAAGTGCATTTCCATCGCTTGCATATGTGAGTCGGTTTGCATGATTTACAGCAACTAAACATTTTATATATGTGCCACGTGTTAAGTTATAGTCATCACACACACAAACACACACACATTAATCTGGAAACACCATACGGGAGCAGTGTAACTGGGTTACCATTTCCACCACCAAGGTCTGCCCTGGTATCTGAAAGCAGTACTTCTGGTAAGGCACTCTACGACTGTTTCACTCAGGTTTAGCCATGTAAAAATTATGTGCCTGAACAAAGACGGTTGCCTAGACTTCTTCTGTCATCAGAGTGGGCGGGGAAAAAAACACATCTGAGAAGCATCTTAAGAGGCTAAAAAAGCTAAGCTCTCTAGACAACTATCTTTGTAAGCAGGAAGCAGCATAGGATGGGAAGGGAAATGTCCCAAAAACCCAGGATACGTGTCTTAGCACTGAGTACCATCAGTTAAGGCCAGACATCTGAATGCTAAGACAAACCTCATAACTAAGCAGTGTCAGATTCAAGGCTGAATCCTGGTTCCCAGAGTGCAGAGTCTGAGTAGCAAAGGCATCTGTGTACAAGACAGCCTTTTCTCTCTCCTTATTTTCAAAATCAGCAAAGGTTCCATCAATTTCTACATAGCCTGCTTAAAATAAGACTCTTGGTATAGATGCACTGCTAGCAGGCAAGTACCCACAGCATAAAACCTCCTACGAGAAACATCCTAGATGATCTCCAATTAAGAAAATTTAAAAAAAATAAAAAAAGAGGTTTTGTGGATATTGTGGATGCACTATGCTTGCAGGTCAGCACTGTCAATCTCTATAATTCAATCTCTACAGCTGCATCTCTATTAGCACCATTATAATCAGCAGCATGCTAGAACTAGCACAATGTTTTTGTGCTGTGGGATTCAATTGTGCCAATTGTTCGTTTCTTACAGGACAGTAACTTGCATGATTTTGACCTGAACTCTCCCACCCAATGCCCAGGTAGAGTTCAGGAGTTACCCCCTCCTAGCAGAACTTACCACTAGGGATGCAGGTCACCTCTGGCGACTGAATGATGCTGGACACTATTTACTAGAACATACATGGGCTAGAGTTTGCCACTTAAGAATTCAACTTAAATGATTGAATTTTAGACAGTTGAGACCCTGAAGTCTGTTACCTAGAGTTTCTGCATTGCTTGATTCTGTGATTACAGACTTGTTGTGTAGAAACCCAGTCACAGAGCTGAAGGCATGGGTAAGAAAACCCTGCTATGGCAAGGTAAGCTGAACCGGGCAGACAGACTGAGCAAATGCCCAGGGAGCTAAACATTACTGAACTACATGATATAATTGCAAGTGACTGAGAAACAATCCTCCTTTCTAAAAGAAAACGGCAAAGCACAACATACCCTAATTGGAAGGAACAGACTGTGGGAGCAGGGAAAGACAGACGATTGCTTTGTTAATAATACCTGCTCCTAGAATCGGTCAAAACCTCTTGTGGCATTTATAGACTATTTTCTGCCCAATTGAACAAAATATCTAAACTGATCTCTCCCTTATGGAGAAAAATCATTATGCTCCATGCAAATGACAGAAGGCATGACTGAGTAGCAGCTATTATGCAGCCTTGCTTTTTCTTAAGTTGTCAGGTATAAAGCACATACACACATTAGTTATGCATACCATTATTTTGAAGACATTGTGCCGGTGCTTTGTCTAGGGGTATAGACAAATTGCACCCTAACAAGTGAGAAAGAAACTAAGGGGACTGAAGACAAGACTGCATCCTCACCTGCAGTCTGGGCAAAACGCAAAGTGCCTGTTGATGGACTCAGGAATATGAGAGCCAACTCCTGCTGTCAAAGGGAGTTAAGTATGTTCAGGTGATTGGGCTTTGCCTTTGAAAGTTTCACCTCCTCAGCACAAACCCAGGGGAATACAAGCTACTCGCAGTTACCTCCACCAGACCTAAATGTGTGGTGCAAGAACATACACGCATCTCAGAGTGATCTTCGGAGCAGCACATTCACCTGGCTAGGGCATCCATCAGTGGACTGCAACAGGAGCTGGACCAGACCCAGCTGTGGGTCAAATTAGCTCTAGAGATACCCAGATTCACTCTTACAGCTAACCTGGGAGATGATGAGCCAGAAGCCTCAGTTATGCCCAGAAATGAGGCAGGAGGTCCCCAGGCTACAGGCTGTGCTTGCCCAGAAGGATCAAGGGGTAGGTAAGCATAGGGAGTCCTACCATAACAAAAGCATTTTCCTTTAGTGAATGTATAGCACTGGGAAGTCACTATGAAGAATCACAGGAGACGCACTCATTTAAAATATCTATTGAAATTACAAATTAAACTCTTCAATATGATTCAAAGTACAAAACACAACATTAAAAGGCATTCAACAGCTCTTTTATACATCACAGTGTTAGTGGCACAAATGTACTTACATTTCAAATACATCAACAGAACTATTTTTACACTGGTCAAATACATTATTTATAGATATGCATGACTCCTTCATGCTTATCCCTATACAAGTTTAAAATACATCCATGATAAAATGATCAAGAAAGGTTCAGTTATGTACCACGTACCTGTACCTAATGTTCCTGGAATTCTTATAAGAGAGATACACAAATCAAAGCAATAATGAAGATCACAGGGCTCTAAACACAAACAGCATGCCTTACTTAGTATAAGTGCATTAGCAATTAAGCACTGATGCAGGCTTTTTTGATGTCTTTAATATCACTGTCATCAACAACCGTATTCTACCCGTCTTCCTTAGGATTTTAGATTATGCATGTGAAATGTACCAACTTTGGTTTTAAAAAAGCAAACCTGCACAAAGCTTTATGCATGCTGCACCTCACTGGGATGAAAACAGCCTGTATCAAATATATTTATTCCTATACAGTAAAAGGCCTACAGATGAAATGCATAAAACTTCATTTTTGTTTTCCTGCTCATAACATAAGCGCTTCATCTTCTTCTGATCTATGAATATTTTATCCTATCAGCTCCACAAACAGGAGAGCTTTTCACTAATTTTGATTGTGTTTCCTGCGTGTCAGGAGATAAACTGTAAGCCGAGAGTTGATCCAGTCAGCTCTTATTTGGGATTTTGCCTAATTCATAAGCCAGAGTATTTGAGGAAAGATCATGCTGCTTGGTATGTGGGGGAAAGCATCCCAAATACTTGGCATGCTGAAGTCAGTAGTAGGAGGTTTCAGGATGAATGCCAACATGAATAAAACTGAAATATTAACATAAAACTACAGTAAGCATTTATATACAATTTTCATCACAGGATCTTGAAGAACCTCAAAACCAATGAATTTGCCCTCACAGCCCTCATGTGAGGTAGGTAAACATTGGTCCATCCATTTAAGAGATGGTTAAATTGAGATAAAAGGAGATAAGTGACTTGTCCAATGTCACGTGGGGAAACCCCATTGCTACCACCACTGAAGGTAGTGCAGGCTGTGTGCTGCTGATCCCTCTCAGGACTGACTTCAGCCCAAGCAATGAATGGCAAGTCTAGGGAGATGCAAAGCCTCTGGAGTCTGGACTCGACACTCGCTCGCCAGACGTGACACCACTTCACCCCAGCAGAACATGCAAATTATGTACTGTTACAAACTCCATTAAAAATAGGTTTTAAGACAATCCAAACCCCCTAAATAATAGCATAACCATAATAAACGCAACAGAAATCATGCAGTGAACCTTATTTTTCTGGTGAAATTCTAAAAAGCCAAAGCTGTTGTAACAGAACTTCTTCTGGAAAGCAGCAAAGACAAACATTCACTTCTCCATGGCAGGGGATTTACATGTCAGAGTTTAAAATAAGGTACTTACAATTCAGTTTCAGGGCATTGAATGTCACACTATCAATGTAAGCTATAACGTTAAAATGCCCCAAACTCAATACACCACCAACAGAAGTTGCTACTTTGGAAACAAATCAGCATTAAAAAAATTCGAAAAAAAGAAAACCAAAAAAATCCCCGAGAAGAATACAGATGGCATGACATTTGGCAAACCTGAAAGAATTAGGTATTTGGTAAACATATGCAGGCATATACTCTATCCCAACAGCCAGGATGTGAAACAAGAGATACGTCATAAAAATCTCCAGTAGAAATTCAAATACGTCAAAATCAGAGAGATATACCGACAGAAGCACACAGTTTTCTGATACATAACGTTACCTGTGAGCGTCAATTAGAAATTATAATGTAAAAATGTCTGTATTTGTAAAAGACTTACTTTTCTTTCTTTTTTCTTTTAAATCTGCAAATGCATCAACATTGACATTGATTATTAACTGGCCACACAGTACCGTGGGAAACTCAAGTTTTGCTATATTGCCACATAAAGGCTGTCTCTAAGAAAGGCACAGAGTACATAAACCTCATACCAGGAGGACACTGGTACTATTAACAGGCCACTGCACCTCTGCTGTTTACTATCTCAGCAGCAGAATCAGTCATTAGAGCCACTGCCGCACACAGCAAAATCCCTCAGTGCTGCTAGTTAGAAAAGTAACAACTCATGAAATCTTTAAGTCCTGTGGTCCAGGTTTTTTTTTCTCCAGTTACATAGAATTACAGGGCCAAGGATGAAAGGCCACGGTTCAAGCTTACCTGCAGGAAGCTGTCCTTTGCAGAAGGGTTTCCATGACTTCTGCACACCAAAGCAATGACTCGGGACAACCCAGGTGCTCGGCTTAGGGTACATGGGGGGAGATGGGCTGAGCCGCTGCCAGAGTCGGGGTGAGATAATCACGTCACTGCCTGCTGAACTCAGTGCTTCACACACCCCTTGGGGCTGGCAAACAGCCATCCGATGCACTACCCTGACTTTCCTCTGCAGGTATTTTTGAACAAAGATAGCTACAATACTAAAAAGACTCTGATAACAAAGGATCTGAACGGTGCATTGCCATAAAGAATCTGAAGACACTGTAAAGAGTTCAGACTTGCTGGAAACCAGCTATCCTTTATCTTCACATTACAATGGCTGCCCTCATAAAAATCAAGCCAGATAAGCAAATTGCAGACAATGTCCAGCTCCTGAAGCTGAAATCTGTGGTTAGATACAGTTTGAATCTGGATACCAATAAACATGGAAGAAGGAGAAAGAGAAGCCATTCAAGAGTAGTTTTATAAAAATACAGTGGCCCTTTTCAGAATTGTACCCCTACAGTCTTTTTATTTAACAGACAGTATAAAACAAAAGATAATAAAGGAGGAGTCACTTCCTTATGCCTGAGCTATGAAAACATATTCCCAGCCTGTGACAGCAGCCAGAAGCAGTTGCATTTACGGGTCTTAATACATTTGGAGTGCAAAGTTATCCTGGCTTCAACATATTCATCCATCTCAGTACATTGATAATGCACAGAAATAAATGATGATGAAAAAAACAGTCGAACTTTAGTCCACAAGCCATTCAAAAGAATGTTTTCCTTCAATACTACACATAGACATACACATTGTTCCAGGTGCTTTATATTTCATAGCAAGAAGTTATTAGTCAAATTCTTGTAAGCTTTACAATCAGAGTAAAATGTTTTTCAACAAAATATCTCTAAAGAGAAATTACAATGATTAATAGTATGTTGACTAGCACGCTTTACTATCCTGGAAGCACAGCACTGTGAATTCCACAAAACCATCAAATCAAGTGATTATTTTTCAAATAAAAACTTGTTTTGTCACAGTATTGTTATTAACAGCATACACCACACATCCTATGATATTAACTCTGAAAATGGGCTAAGTAGTTTAAATGTAAAGTACAACTTCCACAAATATCCCAGGCATTTTTATTCTTAACTACAGGGATAACCCTGATGTATTTTTATACTTAAAAAGACAGATTCACTGATAACCCGAGAGTCTGCTAAATAGTAAAGTTAGTCCTGTATTTTTTAATAATTGCCCTAAAGGCAGAAGCAAGCTATTTTGCCCTTCCAAAATATTTCAATAGCACAGCTATTTACACATTTGGTTTAAATACGATTATATATCTTTCTATATATATATAAAAAGATTAAGATACCTGGATTAGAAGTTACATAGCCCTATAAGTGTAGCAGAACCCTAAACAACAGCAAAAAATAACAATTCAGAAAAATACTAGTGGTCCAGCGGTAATCAATACCATCAATGCATTTTTAAAAGAACCTTGATTAGATAGCAGGTCTGTGTCATCACTCAACCTTACAGCTTCATCAATTAATTTTTAAAATGTAGCTTTCAATCAAACAAATTTATTGTAAGACTTCAAAAAATTCCTGGAAGGCAACAGGACCAACTTTGTCCCTCTAACCCTCCCCAGATTTCAAGAAAGGCATAGGATGGCCTATATGCACCTTATTGATTTTCTCATACTCGGAAAAATAGGTACTAAAAAGGACATTGTAATGGCTTTAACAAAAACAGATGTGTA
Source organism: Ibycter americanus (assembly GCA_035590275.1). NCBI lineage: Eukaryota > Metazoa > Chordata > Aves > Falconiformes > Falconidae > Ibycter > Ibycter americanus. The sequence continues at coordinate 27,325,923 of JAVJGI010000062.1, read as the reverse complement.
ATAAACATGGCAAAGTCACAGTAAGTTGACTATCTGATTTAAATGATAGGCAACAAATACATATAGGAATAAGACATCAAATACGGAAGCGAACAGATATGCAGAAGTTTAGGTTTGTATACATTTGCAGCTTGTTTTGCTGATGTCATTCTGTACAGTTCCCAGTCCACCAGCAGGGCAGCAGAAACCCTCTGCATTATTCTTAGCAGTATCATTTCTTCACCTCAGATAGCTACCCAGGTCCATGTTCTCCCTTTAGCACCAAACTTGCCTTCCATTACCCTCCTTGTCTACCATCAATTATCTATGTCACAGTAGTAACAACAGTTCCTGGAACCAAGACTGTGTGTCAATGAAAAGCAGAACGGGGCAAGTAAGGCTACAGCAATGTAAGTGCAAGAGGGAAACATCAACAGCAACAATAAAATCAAAACACATGTTGTGATGAGTCCAATCTTCTCTCAGTCTAGGTAGGTAGAGGGTCATCATCTCCTTTATTACATTTGCACTTGCAGCACAGAACAAATGGTGTAGCAAGCAGAAGGAAAGGGGAGGCAACCAAAAGAAGAAGACCAAATCCTGCAAAAATTCCTACCACCTGCAAGAGAAAGGAATACCATTGCGTTAGCGATAGCAATTCTATGTCTAGATTCTGCTGACATCAGTGCATCACCAGTGTCCTTCAAAAGGATCTCAGCAAGTGCCATTGACCTTACCACAGCCAGGCCTTCCCCCCAAGAGTACACTACAGGCAGCTCCTGCGATCAGCAAACGTGCGTGAAATCAGAGAGTGAACGCTCATGTTTCATTGCTCCAGTCAGAACCGTGCCACACAACTCAGGCCCATCACACAAAGTGAGGCAGGCCGTTATTTGCCTTTTTGAGTTCTGCTATATCTCAAACAACTAATGAAGCAACTGACTAGACACTTCTTTCTTGATCAGATGTAAGTATCAGGATCAAGACTACAAGAGCGTTAGAGACTCTCACTTTCAGGTGCTCCCTTTTTTGCTGGAGAAAGCTCCAAAATGAATCAGTCAAAGTTTTGGTGTTGTTCGTGGACAGTCAGGGAAGACTCCCACAAACTTCCCACCAGCAGCAACACAAGCTTGGGGACCTCAGCCGCAGATTACGAACACTGTGGACTACAGGAGGACTCTGAATATGTAATGGATTTTTGCAGTCAGACCTGAGCTCATCCTGCTGCTTCAGGGTACATGACCTAACTCTAAAAGCATTTTTTTCATTGACATTTATTGATCGCCCTCTTCCCAGCATGGGCAGATGACCACAGACCTACCCATCCTGTCAGCGTGCCAAACTCTATTAGTTTCTACAGAGTTTAAATTTGGAAAACTATTAAAAAAACATTCAAGTTGAAGTTCATCGCCTGAGGAAGTTTCCCATTTGCCACAGGCAACTGTAAGTGTAATGCTGCAACAATATGCCTGCAAATTATTTGAGAAAATAATTTAGATTTATTCACATGAGAGAGTCTGTGAATAATATTGAATAATGAAGGCAGGAGTGGAATGCTAATCTGCTAGCAAAACCTCACAACAGAAGGCAAAATGAAATTAAGAATGCAGTACTCATTAAGAATTCCTCTAGCCAGGGCTAGATACGCCACTTCAATTAGCTGGCAAATATTTAATTAGCCATGGTATAGAAGCGATGATTTACTAGTGCTTTTGTCGGCCACGGACAATTTCTCGTTCTGATTACTATGTATTTCTTTTTGCAATTCCACCATGCAGGGACTTTCGGGGGGCTGAGAGGGAAGGCTGGCTGCAGGAGATGGCGCTGTGGGACAGCAGTCGCCGCCCTCGGGTGCCGAAGTCGTTCGGTCTTGGCTTTTGGCTGTCCGGGGATAAGGAGCTCAAACTTCCTCCCCCGAACAATTTTATTTCTTGCCAAAAGCAATTTCTTTTCCAGCTTCAAAGGTGTGCGCGTTTCGCTACTCATTCTTTTTTTTGGAGGTGCTGACAATCTGATGCAACTGACATGTACTAACCTTTGCATTTACTTAGTATGGACATAAACCAAAGCTAAATTCTCACCTCCTTTAAAAATCGTGAGTTGCAACTACTGCCATACTGATCTTTGGAGACAGCACGCCCTCGCCTACCTCTTTGCAGCCCAGGCTAGAAGTGCACTGGTCAGACAGAGCCAAGCTGGAAGTTAGTTAGCAATTCAGTGGACCGGACTGACTATTGGTAATTTTTATGAGCTATCTAATTCTCACCTTCCTTTCTGCCTCAATATGCCATCAAAGAATTAATTAAGGCTCATTTTGTTTGTTGTGGTGGGGGGTTTTTTTGTTTATTTTGGGTTTTTTCTTGTGTTTTTTGCTTGTTTTTTAAACAAAACTGCCTGCTGAGTATTACTCATCTTCTACTTGGTTCTGTTGCTTCTGAAGAAGTTGCAGCCCTACTCAGCATCAAGCCACTCCCTCTGGCCAAAACAAATATTTTCTTTTAAACCCACAAACAACAAACCAAAGGCTCACCTCAGTTTGTCTTGGATAAATACTCAAAGAAACTTCACATAAGGAAATGACTGCAATGTTGATGGCTTAAGTAGGTTTAGCAGAATCATATCCTGATTGGCAGAGAATTACCACTTACCTTCTCAACAATGACCAGTACATCAAATGTATCGTCTATCAAACGTATCTGCACTAACTGTTGTAGCTAAGAACAGATTCCAAATATCAGATTAATCACCTCATATTACAGGTACATCAAGACAGCTTATCTACGCACATACTTCCTAAGATCCCATTGGCTAAGCCACGCAAAACTCAGTCCATAGCTCACCACCAGGGGTGTGTGCGGAGGGAGAGTGGTGCGATCCTTCTCCTTTTATTTCAGTTTAGCTGTTTGTCCAGACTTCGGGTTTATTCTCTAGACTTGGGGTTTATGCTCGAATGGAAAGAAATGCATATTTCAAGAAAAGCACTTCATCTCAAGCTAAGGTAGCTTTTTACTGGCACACAGTTAATTTAGGAAGAGATGACTCAGAAATCCAGATGTCCCTGTATCTCTGAAGTGACTGTAAAGGCAGTAGATTGGACCAAGTCACACATTAGCATTTATATTACATGCATTAAAGCAGTGCAGATTGCTCTTTCATTACCAGCATTCATGATGGGTCCAGCAAGACTGGGTCTAGGCTACAAAAGGCATCCCCACGCTCTTTGTAACTGTCAGTTTGAATCTGTGTTTGAAACTACCGACGAGCTCGTGGGGTTACCTTCTGTCCAACCTACACGAATGAGTCAATTGGAGTCCATAAGAAGATATTGAGCATACTCAGGCTAATTCCTTTCCAGTTCTGGATCTGGAGCTAAAGATCCCTTGCAGGATGAGCTTTCCTGTTAGTAATACGGATGGTGGCAACCTAGTTCATCCTATACGTTTACTGAGAACATACTTGGACTGGCACTTAACTGGCTCTGCAAATGTACCCTTTCTAATTCTCAGTGGCTTTCTGCCCAGGAGTGTCCTCTCTAGGAGAGCTAAGTGTTCCTTTCCAAGCTACAAAATCTCTAACAAAATCTGCTATGAAAATCAGTTACCATTTAGCACAGAATTTTAGCCTAAGGTGTTAAAATGAGTAAGGCAAAGGAAGGCACTATGACAGTAGTAGACTTGTACAGAGATTTTAAATATCTTGAGCTTTACCTGTGTCCTGTGCCAGATAACAGATGCCCTGGAGTGTCCCAGCTTGTTTCGACAAGGTCCTTTGTCGTAATGTATAAGGAGAAAATCATCCTACAAAATATTAAATTAAAAGGTAGGCAATAAACAGAAGTATAAACGGTTCTTCAAGTTATAAACTACTATTTCCTGAGAACTTATAATCAGGAACTGTACAGGAAGATAAAAACTTAGTAAAGTAGATATGGCCAGGTCTAACCTTTCCAAAGTGCTTTGGACTAAACATCTTCACAAACAGGGCTGTTTAGCAAGTGTTACGTATCTATAATGAATTCTTCTCCCAAAGGCTCTCAAGCTGCATATTTAAATGCTAGCATGGAGTTCACCAAGAGGATCCGAGAAGATGACTACTGCATGCATTTTACACATACAGAAAGAACAAAGGAAAATGAATACTGGTACTGCAGACTTCGCAAAGTTGGTTCCTTCTACTAGTTGAAAGTAAAAGGGCAACACAGATTTTTGAGAAATGATGTCCCTACCTGTCCTGCCATCCTTTCACAAACCAGTTAAGACAGCAGGCCTAGTACCAAGGGAACACTGCTTTTTAACTGAGCACATGAGAAGCCTGCGAGTTAAGGACTGTTAGTAAAGCATTCAAATAGGACAACCCCAGGATTTGAATAGTTAGGGTAGCTTTCAGGAACTTCAAACATTTCCTTTGCTATTGTTAACAATGCTATAAAATAAAGCAGATGACATGGAAACAGATGTCGTATATTGTGTATACTCTGATCCTTGGGCATGATAACAGGCTGATTTTAAAAAGACAAACATATGACAGCAGCAGCTTATAGACTGACAAATTCCTGGTGCTAGGAGAACATTGTATTCTTTTTCATATGTCAGATTATTTCTTGTCCCACAGAACACAATGAACGGTAAATAAATCTGACTGCTAATCTCCTGCATGATGACGCACCAAATTAGAGTTTGTTAAACTTCCACTAAGAAAGTCTTAAGACTAAGAATATTGCTATATTCATCCTGTAACTCCTTCAAGAACGAGAACTTGAAAAGTCAGTACTAAATGAAGTATTATTGGGAAAAAAAACCACAAAGAGAAGCAATACCCCTTCCCAATCTTAGTTGCCACTAAGTAAGATTGCAAACAGAATATTTTCATAAAATTTTACTTTTTAATGACTTACTGACTCACATCAGCAAAATGCTAAGATTGCACAGGTCAGACAAGTGAAAGAGAGCACACAAATCCTATCAAATTACCAGCATCAGGTCTGGTGGGTTGCGGTCCACCGAGTTGGGCGGAAGCTAGTGAGATACTACTTAATTGTTAAATGAGGCAGTTGGATGGCAAAGCAATGAACTTCTAAGCTTCTGAGAACCAGAGTGCATGGCATGTACTCACATCAAGAGATTCCAGACAGTACCAGCAAAAGGCATGTTTGCAGTTCTTACACATCATTTGGGCACAGCCTTCATCTCGTTCAATGTAAACTTTACACTTTGGACAGCGTTTGATTGGAGCATCATCTTCTTCCATTTTAAAAACCGAACTGTGGGGGAGAGTGAGGAATTAGTAAGTTGCACGGCCATGTCACTTTAGAGAAGAACATCTAAGAACTGTGCTGAGAAGGTAAGCCTATTTTTTCATTTAAAAAAAAAAGCAAGCTAAATTACTAGAGATCTAGGTATTCAACCAGGTTTTATTATTCAGATATGTTGGCTATACTCTATTTTTCAAACATATAACTAGAAAAAAAATGTTTAATGACTGTTTAATGTTTAGTGCCTACATGAGAGTCAGGATATGTTCTTTACCACATATTTTACCAACTGTTTTTGTTATCTAGAGATACTAATAGATACACAGTTTTCTCCTGGAATATATCAGAGGAACAGCAGCTAGTTAACACCTAAATGCTTTCTATGTCAAAGTCATTTGTCTTTTTCCTCCCTCCTTCTTTCTCAGAAAAGAAGAGGAAGCTATCCCTTGAGAGCACAACAAACCCAGACCACATTCCTTTGGACTGGGATGTCAGGGAAAGATTGCTTGTCTCTGGCCTCCTTGAGGATCCTCCCAAGGAATTTCCCTCCAAATTACGAACCGTGAGGCTTTTGGGGCATGCCATTCTTTCAGAGTTGATCTCTTCATTCTAACACTGTCCTAACAATACCGCTGTTCATGAGTTAGGGTCAGCACTGTCTCTTTTTGCCTTGCACGACTGTGCAAAACCATAGGATGTCCCCTCATATAGTGGGCACAACACAGAGGAATGTGGAAATGCTGGAAGAACATTTATTTCCCTTGAGTAGCTTTCTACCGTACGCAGGTTTTACGCACACTAACTAAAATGTACCTTAACAAATGACACTTCCTGCAGCCACTGCCAGTGGGAGATACAAGAACAACTGATGGGGAATCAACAGTTTGCTGGAAAACAGGACTGACCCTTGACTGACTGACTGATTTGCCCAACAGCAGGATAAAAGGACACACACTCATTAGTCACACTAGGGGCAACTGTATTACAGAAAAATGCTTTGAATCCATAAACCATATATGAAACTCCAAATGCATGGTAGCACAAACTGCTACTGGCACATTACGCTCCAAAATAATGAAAAAACAAACCTCAATGGAGTAAAAAAATGAAGCAAGAATAAAAACTAAAAGCATCCAAAACATGGAAGGAAAACAGATAAAATTTTTACCTTGCTGTGAAGTTTAGTGAGCTGAGTTCCGGTCAAGCACACACAAGAAGCATGTGCAAAAGTTACTATATTTCATGCAAAAGTTATTATATTGAATCAGGAACTCAACATGACAGCATCCTAGCTAGTCATCTGTTACAGCAAAGCTTGAAAGAAGACAAGGTATGAATAGCTAATTCCAAAGCTGGCCAGGCCTTTAACAACACCTCGAACTGCTATGTAATCTTTGAAAAAGCCCAAGCGTTAAGTGGAGCACATGCACAACAGTCTTTCTTATTCACTGGCTGCAGTATGCCACTGGAAACAGCTTGAAACAGAACTTAAGATCACTGGCCAAATGTGCAGCAGTTAGGATGATGAACAGAGTATCCTAAAAATCACTGTCTGGCATGATGCTACCAGCCCTCACACTGTCCAGAATAGCAGCAGTAATAAGATCTTCTCTGAAGGGAAGCTCATGAGCTGCCTGTGTATGGTATTTTTCCCACTGGGGCAAAAGGGCCAGTGACAGAGGCTCAAGCAGCTCCTTTGTGCTTTGCCAGCAATAGTGGCAAGGAGCAATACTGCCAAGAGCTATCCAGTTTTGGAATACAGCATTACAAGAACAGAAATGACTAAGTGAAGGAAACAGCTTTAAAACACAGTATCAGGAGAATGCCGCTTTACTATTCATACTCTGGTTTGTTCAAAGATTGCTTTGTTTCTAAATATTTGATCTTTTGCAATACTTTACCTTGTTTCTCCTGGAAGAAAAGAGATTGGCATGTTCTCTTGACAGCCTTGACCTGGATGCCAATTAGATTTGCAAGCAGAGCAGAACTCAATGTCGCAGGCTTTGCACTGGACCAGCTGGGGGTCCTGTGGGCTTGATTCCTGGAGCTGGCAAACTGCCTGGCAAGTAGAGGATGGACACCAAGTCCGACACGGATCCAAAAGCACTTCTACAAAGGGACATGAAAGAACAAAATTCAAAGGCAGTTACAAGACTGGCCTTCCGTAACAATGTATTTCAGCTGAGGTTGACTGGCAGGGCATTTGAAGACACACATTTTCAAAAGAAGCCTTTTAATTTATGCTACCCACTCAGACATAAATCTGGCCTGTTTTGCAAGCAGGCACCAAACTAAAGTGAGTTTCCTGAGTTTGAATTAACTGCCCATTTTCATTCACTGAAACAAACTCGTTCTGAGAATGAGATGTTGTATTTTTCTTCAGTTGTACTTGAAGATAAATAGAGCATATACTATGCAGGTATAACCCGTCAGAAAGTGTTTTTACAGTGCCTTGCCCAGTAGGACTCTACTTCAAGTTGGCCTCTGCCCTAATGTAACCACATAATTAACAATAGCATAAGACTGTTACACAGCTTCATCCCTTTCTTGGAGGCTGTTTACTGGTAAGTTATTTCATGTTTCAAAGCCCACTGAAGTTAATAAAAACCTAACAATTATTTCAGTGGTTTCCAGGACGGGTCCTGCCCTCAGTAAAACCTTATTCTAAATTCTCTATGGCCACACAGTTCCACACCCCCATAGGCACCCAGTCAGCTTATATCCTCATAAAAATTAACAAGGTTCATGTTATCATTACACACAGAACTGCCTAGTAATTCTGCACCAGAGGCCGTCACAGAAAGTAATGGTGGCTCTGCAAAAGGGGTCAGTCTACCTCCACAGCCCCTAAAGTACTGGTAGTCAACTCAAACAGCAAAGCTCAAAATAGAAGTCACTCCCTCCCTTAGTTATAGAGCAATATAATACATGGTAATTTTCTTTCCTTAGTTTATTCCCAGAACATTGCAGTTCTGCAAATCACTCAGGCAAGAACAGAAACAATGCTTTTTGGGTTTTGGGTTGGTTTTTTTTGACAACTAAACAATTAATGCACAATGCTTCCGCATGAACATGTGCAGAGCCAGATTCTGATTTATGGGATCGCTCTGGAGCGATACCATTGCCACATCCTTGCAGTACATAGTGTTAACATGTGTTACCTCTTTCAAACTGCAGCTTCTTATACCTTTGCATGATTTCTGATGCAACCATGCACTCAATCTGTTGAAAGAAGGAAAAGGAAAAGACAAATTCCCAATTAGAAACAGCAATAATCAAAAGCATTTTCAACAAACTTAGACAAAATATTCAACCTTTAGAAAATTATTAAAAACGTATGCTGGCAACTATGGCAGCTGTAACATATAGAGCAAGACACATTTAAACATCTTGGGAAGAAAAAAACAAACCTATTTGCAGTAAAAGTGTACCTCATTTTCTTGCAGATGGCCTCGCTTTGGGCAGGCAGCATCAGGGCAGCTGATTGCTGTTTCTAGACCTTCTTTGATCAAAAGTTCCACATACTGTTTTAGGCACTGTAAGAGAGCCAAAGACTGAGTTAACTATCCCATCAAGAATAAACCACTCAATATTTTAACAGCTTTCCTCTGAAAATCTGAAGAACTCAAACTTCTTTGAAAAAACAGATACTACTGTGACCCTTTTACATCCATGGGCCATGCTTACAGCTTTTGCCACGGTCATACCTGTAAATAGAAAACAGCAAGTTCATTTCCCCATCAAGTAATTCTTCCTCAATTTAAAACACGCAGCAAATTAAAAAAATAACAATAATGGGGAAAAGGACAAATCAAATAGGGAGTTAGGATGGGAAAAAAATTAGTAAAACAGCACCAAGATAAATTTAGATTAACCACATTCCAAAAATCTTTATGTGACTGGAAACCACAACACAGCTTAGTAAGCAGTAACTACCCGTAGACAGACATCTGTCAAGCACACCAGACAGCAAAAGGGAGTGGTGTATCTTGCCTTCCATTTCTAGAAAATAACTATCTGAACTTCATGGTTAAAGATGTATCTTTTCCATAGGAAGGAAAAATGTGAGAATTAGGAATCACGGAAGAACCACAGTTTCCATAGGGACCGAATAATAAATATTTGTAACACTAATACTGTCCTCTCCTAGCAACCACAGCATTTTACCCAAATTATAACTGAAAACATAGCATCTAAAACAGTAGTACACAGCACGACCATCAACAGAACAGAGAAGAAAGGTGGTTATTTTAGATGAAGGGCAAATTCAGACCAAACCTTGTTAATCTTGAAGAGCAACCACCCCTCTCAACCTCTACACTTCCACATCAAGGTGAGAGCTACTGCATAGGTGTCTGCTGGGGAGGGAAGGGTAGTGATGCAGAGAGAGCAATATCCTCCTCTCTGCAGACACCGTGCAACTTCTACCAGCCTGACACTACACAGAGAGAGCAAACGAGGGTCTGCTTTCCAGCAGATGGGTCACCCTGTGGCGTTCTCACCCTGCTTGTGAGCCCAGCTGGCAGTGGCAAACTGGAGACAATTACAGAAAGCAGGTACCTCTCTGTTACCAGGTATGTGAATAAAGAGCAAGCTAGACCAATGGTAGAGTGAAATGAAGATACAAAACAAGCCCAGCGTACAGCCGGGTGGGAGGCAAGAAGGATTACACGCTGCAGCAAGCTGGCAAAACAAGGACTTCAATTACCACTTCCAGACAGAACTTGCAAAAGGTATGCAGCCGCCAACTCACCACCAGCCTGGGGAGGCAAAGGGCTGCACTGACCCTGCCAAGTCCAGCGTGCCTAACTGCAGGTCTGAGCACAAAGCTGCTGCTCCCTTCCAGCCATGCCATCAAACAGGCCCATCAACAAGCACACTTCCAGCCTAACCTTTTGCATCTGGCTTGTAGCTGGACCTTGTAGGTCCAGACTTTGAGACTACTCATCTAGCCTCTTCTCTTTCTGCTCTGCCTCTCGATATGTCTGTTCAGCTCCTTTCAGAGACCCGATTGCCTGTATTAACGTTCTGTTCTAGATTTTACCTCTCGCAGCTTGATTGCAGCAAAACCTTCTCTTCCTGCCCACACAATTTCTGCTGTTCTGGTACACAGCTTTTCTGGTGGCAACATGCCACCACCTTGATAGCCCAACAAATCATTTTGTCACAGTCCCCTTTCCTGTGTCTCCTACTCAACAGAGACAGCAGGTCTATTTTTTCTAAAAGAAAAACAGAGACTGGATAATTGATACCTTTAAAAGTTTTACATGTGTAAAAAATCCACATGACAGATTATAGCCTATGTCGTCTTCTTCATCAGGAGGGATTTAATGAAGACAGCTGTTCACTTAGTAGATGTTTGGCTTGCAGAAGGTTTTCAAGCCTTCACTTTGAGCTCTGCAGGGTGGGTGGTGGAGCAGTTCAAGAGAACCACTAGCAGCAAACACAGCAGGCTGAGCCCTGCAAGAACCAAACCCTAGGTTGTGTGCCTTGGCAAACTGTGATTTCAGCTGTAGTGAGGTATTAGTGCTGCTATAATGATACTGTTGGCTCTTCCCTTTCCCCTCCATTTGCAGACGCCAAGTGTGGATTAAGATGAAAATGCATACATTTTTAATGTCAGCACTTAGCACTTACAGAAAGCACTTTTCAAGCTGAATGAGCTTTGCCGTCATTAATCATTAATGCGGTTAATTCTACTCCTCAACCTGTTTGGGACCATTGCCAAAGGCTATTCGATTTGTTTCCCTTGCCTCACATTTATAGCCTTAACAGAAAGGCTACGAAGATATTTTCTGTTCTTTTCTATCCAAGGAATGACACTGTTTACCCCTGCCGTGAGCAGTGTCCAAGGCCTTCCCCTTTCCCCTGATGGGGCACCAGCCCCTACCTCCTCGAAACCAGCACAGCCAAAGTGTACTTCTTATGCTGCACCTTCTGGGAACACAGATGCTGTCTTGAGGCTATGAAATATCACTGTAAATTAGCCAGAGGACAAAACACCCTGTCCACTCAAGACTTCTTCACTTCAGAGATTTCTTGGGTGGAGAAAGAGTAATCCGAAGTGGTTGCAAGAGAATTTGAAGCACATGGTACCAGTGGTTTCTCTTGAGAGCAGACACAAGATGTGCCACTCGTGTCAGAAAATTTTAAACTGGTTACAGTACTAGAAACGCATCAGCACGCAAGCAAAACACTACAGCAGGATCAGGTACTCAGTTACATAGTATGAAAAATTACAGAACAACTACAAAGAGATGACAAATACATTGTTGCTCATTTTCTGTGCCACTTGTAATAGATCTCATGCTGGAAGAAAATATCTTCATAGCATTTCCATTAAGGCCATAAAGTATTGTATAGGATAAAGTAAAAATGTGGGAGTGTAAGTCACCCCAAAGAACTTTCAAAATGAACTGTATTACATAATTTTTCTCAGAGGAAACAGAGGCTGAAATTAGGTACCTAAGAGCTGAGCTTGGAATAAGATCACAAGATATCCTTCTTGTTGTACCTTGACCGTTATAAAACCAATATGCTGAGGAGCATCTTTATTCTTCCTTTCATGGATGTATCTCAATGGAAAGTTATAAGTATAAGGCATTTGACAAAAAAAAACAACTCTACTGAATTAAGTAGGTCATAAGAAGAAACGTTTCCTTTGTATTCAGTTTTGTACTTCACTTCTGACAATCTTCACCTGGAATATTGAAGACCCGCCTAGCCAGCAAGAAGGGAGGATCAAGTGTGTAAATTTTTAGTCATTAGTCCAGCTACAGTAAAAAACAATGTGTGTGCTCTTACTCCTTTCCCAATTCAGAACTAAAACAAACACCCCAGTTTGTAACAATTGTTAGTCAAGATACTTTGTTTTAAGTTGCAATTGCAACAACTGAACAGGTAATTGTAGTAGCTTAGATTTCTGTCCAGCACGCACACTCTCAGCATACCAAATGAGTGGGGAGAAAACAAACTATCAGATGTTGGCACCCGAGGACACTACTGAGGCTGCTTGGGTTCCTTAACTATACAGATCTATACCTTAACACTCATTTTACAACTTCAAATATTTATAAATTAAAAGGAGATTGTAATATACTATCATATATGAATGTTAGACAGGGAACCCCATGAAAACCGCCATGTAACTTTTGTAATTCCGTGTAGACAAAGGAAAGCAAAGCACTGTGCAATATATGTGCTACATATAAACTATACATAGAAAACATATAAACTATATTTCAATCTTTATTTAAGGTTATCTAAACTGTATGTCAAGATGAATCGCATGCCCCAATTGCTGCTAAGATCAGTGAGAAGAGCCCAGTTAGCTCCCCTAAGCATTACACCTATATTTTCCCTGTGTATGCACACTCCTTGTGCATCCCTGCTGCACATCACTGTTGTCCTTTCTGGTGTGTGGGTGACTTTTTCTTTCACCTGGTAATCCAAGAATTCTACTGCCATTTGCTGTCCCCATGACAAAGGGCTGGAGCACATCCACTGCGAGGAGTTTTGACCCAGATCCACTCTCACAGGGATCAACTGAGAGCCCAACCCAACAGTGGTTTTACTATCAGCTGCCTATATAAATCAGAAACACTTTGGGGTTTTTTTTGCCTCATCCTCAGAGATAGATGGCTAATAAAGGAATAACTTCCTTTCTGAAGCTGCCAGGCATAGCCTAACTTTTAGAGTTCTGCAAGGTGCATTGTACTTCTTTTGTACATCAAGAACCGCGCCACACAGAAAGGTATATTCAGTGACCACTGATGTGCTGTTGCTTTAGAGCTGCACATCATTTTGTCTAACGTTATAAAGATCAAAATACCCTGTGAGAATCAAAATGGTTATTTTTTTGCCTAATTTCCAAACCATAACACTTAATTTTACTTTGCTGCATTTAACAAACCTGCACAGGCCACAGCAAAATCTTGATATAAAGAATTAACATGTCTGGCTTTTAATTTTCTTCTAGGAGAATTCAGGCAACAATTATGCCTATTTTTGATGAAGATGCTTGTACTTATTTGGGTTTGGGTGTCAGGAGGAATAAAATCCTTCACAATTCCTAAGAAGGAATCTGACTTCCATTGCTTCCATGTGGGGCAATAGTTACCTACCATCTACTTTGACAGAAAACGTGTTCACTTGGTGGCTAAGGTAATTTTTCAATACAAAATGCATGTAAGTAAAAACACGTAAAGATATTTTTGGTTAACATCTTCATTTTTTAAAATAGAAGAGCAAACATTTTTGAAAAGTTACAACGAATTTACTTTTAAGAACATGTTATTGCTGCTATCGCAGGAGACAAGGTATGGCTTTTCAAGATGTCACCTTTTATTTGAGAGTTAGGCAGGCAAAAAGATTATCATGTATTCTTCTCTAACAGCCACCAGGTGGATTTTGTCAAAATGCAGACTTCTGACTACGCTAATGCTGCAGATGCAAGTGCCAAGTCTTATGCAAAATTTTATAAATAAGTCAATGGATTTGGAAAGGCCAAAAAGCATGACAGGATTGCAGAGCCAAGTATATCATCACCATATCATTTACTTCTTAAAATTTTAAATGTATTTTAATGCTGGCACTAGGCCACAGCCATCCCAAAATGAAATGTGCATTACACGCAAAATCATGTGCTGGTGTTGGTAGAACATTTTAAAAAACTCCAAACACCTACTGATAAAATTGAAAGGGAAAAAAGGAGAAATAAAAGGAAAGAAATCTAGCATTTACCAAGTTCTAAAAAAGAAAGGGAATGAACTGTTTACAATGCATTTAGTAAAGGTGAATATTCAAGGTAGACAATTACACTTACTATCGTGCACAAATATTAACCAGGTAAATAACCCTTCACCTTGGGCAGACAACCACCGTGAGTTTTGCACCACATTTCAGGAACACAAGGAAGGACTGATGTGCTTTGCCAACAAGGGAGGCTTTTTATATTTTTTATTTGTAACAAAAAAATCTTTTTCTAAAATTACTGGGCCTATGTTTCAATGCGAAGAGGGGAAATGGAAAGTAACACTGGGAAGAAAGTTCAAACTGAACAAGAAATCAAATAAGATGATTATTAACATGTAGCCTAAATTGCTGGTCTCACAGATTCTGTATCATCTGCAAACCAGGATTAGATGAGCTTCTAAAAACATACATACATATACACACACACATATTTATAAAAATTTGCATTCAACCACATGAAGAGTCAGGAAACACTGGTTGATATTTCATGATCCATATTACAAATGACATCAGGCTAGATGAATGTAAAGATCCCTTTTGGCCTTAAATTCTGGGAAAGAACATGAAGAATATTGAGTGAGAAGCACTTATTTAGCAGTGTTTCATAGCTACAAATCTACAGTTTGGTCTGTAGGTAGGTTTTGTGCTAAAAGGATACTAAGCCTAAGCTCAAAATTCATGTGATGAGGCTACACAGATGAACAAAACTACTGCAACAACTACTTTTAACAGTATTTTGTAGTATTTTTATATTTTGCACACAACATTTTTCTTTACATTACCTAAAAATGAATACTGAGGAAGTGATATCTTTTCTTGCCATAAGACAGCGTAACACCAAGGTTACTCTACTGCTCTGTGCTAATTCCACTAAGCTAATTCTAGTCAGTCTAGTGAATAAGTATTTATATTCGTAGACACATTGTCCATAAGTCTTTTGGGTAATGTGATGTAATGGTCATTTTTAGCTTCAGATTAGAATAGTACATAGTGATGCACTGTGCAGGACTCACGTGGGGAAAGGGAAGAGTGTGTGAATGTCTCAGGCACATGTCCATGTCTGACATGGAGACTTAATACTCTTGAAGTAATAGGTCCCCTCCCTTTTGTCCAAATAGCAGATTCACTCTGGACTAGAGAGCTTTTCCCTGAAGAAAACATCACTTGCTAGGAAGTCTTTCCATTCAGACAAAGCTGAACAATCCAAAGAAGAAAGACTCCCTTAAAATAAGCAGCCTTCAGCTGTGGTATTCTCTGAAGAGGAGGGAAGAATGACAGAGTAAGGTTTGAGCCCAAGTCTTCCCTACTCCCAAAAAGCACAGATTCCTGTAGCCATATATAATTGTCATATGCTACCTTTTTTTAGTATTTTGTGGATACTTCTAAAAGCAACATGAATGCTCATCTGGCAATAACACAAATCATAGAACGGTTTGGGTTTGAAGGGACCTTACAAGGTCATCTAGTTCCGACCCCCCTGCCATGGGCAGGGGCACCTTCCACTAGACCAGGGTGCTCAAAGCCCCATCCAGCCTGGCCTTGGACACTTCCAGGGATGGGGCAGCCACAGCTTCTCCAGGCAACATGTGCCAGTGTCTCACCACTCTCATAGTGAAGAATTTCTTCTTTATATCTGATCTAAATCTACCCTCTTTCAGTTTAAAGTCATTCCCCCTTGTCCTATCACTACATGCCTTTGTAAAAAGTCCCTCTCCAGCTTTCTTGTAGGACCCCTTTAGGTACTGGAAGGCTGCTATAAGGCATCCCCCAAGCCTTTGAGTGCGACCATCCAGCCAATTCTTTATCCACCAAGTGCCCCATCCATCAAATCCATGTCTCTTCAATTTAGAGATCATTACTGTCACGCAGGACAGTGCCAAATGCTTTGCACAAGTCCAGGTAGATGATGTCAGTTGCTCTTCCTTTATCCACCAGTGCTGTAACCCTGTTGTAGAAGACCACCAAATTTTTCAAGTTCAATTTGCTCTTAGTGAAGCCTTGCTGGCTGTCACCAATCACCTCCTTATTTTCCACGTGCCTTAGCACAGTTTCCAGGAGAATCTGCTCCATGCTCTTGCTGGGCAGACATGAGACTGACTGGTCTGTAGTTCTCTGGGCCTTCCTTTCCTCCCTTTTTAAAAATGGGGGTTATGTTTCCCCTTTTCTGGTCAGTGGGAACTTCACTGGACTGCCATGACTTCTCAGATATGATGGACAGCGGCTTAGCCACTTCATCCACCAGTTCCCTCAGGATCCGCAGATGCATCTCATCAGGTTCCATGGACTTGTGTGCCTTCAGGTTCCTTAGAAACCTGATCTTGTACAGTGGAAGGTTCTTCATTCTCCCAGTGCCTGCCTTTGCCTTCTGCAACTTGGGCGGTGTGGCTGGAGCACTCATCGGTGAAGACCAAGGTGAAAGAGTCATTCAGTACCTCAGCCTTCTCTGTATCCTGGGTAACCAGGGCTCCAGCTTTCTTCACGAGAGGGCCCACGTTCTCCCTAATCTTTTTATCACTAACAAATCTACAGAAGTGTTTTTTGTTGCCCTTGATGCCCCTGGCCAGATTTAATCCTGTCAGGGCTTTAGCTTTCCTAACCTGATCCCTGGCTGCTCAGACAACTTCTCTGTATTCCTCCCAGGCTACCTGTCCTTGCTTCCAACCTCTGCAGGCTTTCTTTCTGTGTTTGAATTTGTCCAGGATCTCCTTCAGATCCCTGAAAAGGCCAAAGTCTGCTCTCCTGAAGTCCAGGGTAGCAACCTTGCTGTGTGCCCTCCTCGCTGCGCTAAGGGTCTTGAACTCCATCATTTCATGGTCACTGCAGCCAAGGCTGCCCTTGAGCTTCACATTCCCCACCAGCCCCGCCTTGCTGGTGAGAACAAGGTCTACATAGCACCTCTCCTCGTTGGCTCCTCTATCACTTAGAGAAGGAAAGCTATCATCAACACATTGCAGGAACCTCCTGTATTGCTTATGCCCTGCTGTGCTGTCCCTCCAACAGACACCACGGCGGTTGAAGTCCCCCATGACAACCAGGGCTTGTGAATGTGAGGCTGCTCCTATCTGCCTATAAAGGGTCTCATCCGCTCAGTCTTCCTGGTTAGGTGGCCTGTAGCAGACCCCCACTATAGTGTCACCTGGCCCTGCCCTCCCTTTAATCCTGACCCATCAGCTCTCAGTCAGCTCCTCACCCATCCCCAGGTGGAGCTCCATGCACTCCAGCTGGTCACTGACATAGAGGGCAACAGCCCCTCCTCCTCTCCCATCTGTCCTTCCTGAAGAGCCTATATCCTTCCATTCCAACACTCCAGTCATAACAGCCTTCCCACTTGTAATCTTAGTGTTTCACAGAACAAGAAAACTACTTTCTGCCAAATTTCTGTGGTACACTTAGAGCATGCAAGAAAACATGTGAGAGAAAAGAGAAAAAAAAAGGTACATTATTCCTCGGAGAGCTTTTAAGCTTCTTTCAAACTTCCTACATGGCCTTTTTGCGTAAAGTAGTAGTTATTATCCTGCCTCAAATCTATTCTTACTTAATCACAGGTTCAACTTTGAAATACTCCTGCACTGCTGCTCCACTGTGCACAATTCTTTACGGCAGATCTACAATCTGGCTTTTTAGGTACCACACTAATCCTACTTGGTTGACAAGTGACTTACTGGGAAACATCTATGCATGCTTAATCAGAGAGATGTCTGAGGCATACACATGACCGTGGGAGTGATTTTTTTCTTCTTTACTAGATACGCTGTCAGCTATACTGACCAAATTAAGAACACAAACTATATTCAACCTCACAAACCACCTAGATCTGAGACAAATGTACATTGCACAGATGTTTAATGTTTGTGATACTACTTTGAACTTTAATAGATCATTTCCACTTCTATAAACATCTTCTCAGAGACAACAATCTACTTTCAAAGAAATCTTCAATATCAAAATTCCAATTTTTATTATCCCTGCAGCTGATTCATCATCATTAAGAATAAATCACAGAAGGAAACAGTCACTTGTCTTGACATGCAGCACTTCAAATCTACAAATGTGAAAGCAGTAACAGAGAATAGTCTTACATGTTTGCTCTTTATATCATTTGTTTTGTTGCAGAGACAAAAATCATGCTACACATACAAAGACAAGCACCTGCAAGGCTCTCCAGAGCTCTGCAACAAGGAAATACCTAGTGCACAAATTTGGCCTCCTATGCCATGAACAAGAAGGTACACACCAAGAAAGGGAGCTCAGCCAGGACCACAGATGGGTAGTATCACAGGTGACAAATATTTTCCCCAAAGTGGCAAGTAATTTGAAAAAGTTCTGTTTGACAGGCATCCTGCTCCTACTTGCACAACACTTGGTATCTTTTTAAAGATATTTTTTTGTGCAAAATTGTCAAAGGTAAGTGCCTTTCCCCATGCCCACACTGTCAGTTTTTAAAGGCTGCAATAGGCATTCTGCAGCCCTGCTACAGCCTGTATTGTCAGCCTACATCCAGTAACATCATCTTGCCTGCGTATGATAGTCAGTCTTGGCTGGGGAAGATTAATGTAACCCATGTGCTTCCACATCTCAGGGCAAACCATGTAAGCATTCTTTCCTGAGCTGTAAAAATTGGTCTTGTCCAAATGTCCTTGTGCTCTCATCAGCTGGTGAAATCTCAGGATGGGAAATGCCCAGCAGACTGACAGGAGCAGGCACTCACCCATTGCAAATGCCACTGCGGTTAGTGCAAACATGGCTGTTGATTTATCCTGTGGACAGATTTTGCTGCTTTGGCTCTACCTCTGTCCAAATAGTTTCCATGTTATACCCAGGTATCACAGCAGTCCCTGGTACACACTTCTTAAGTGATGCGAACAACGCACAGACAAGATACTTTAGGGATGAGGTACAGCACCCCTCTTCTTGAGGGCAGCTGCCAAACCCTCTGTATCAGAGTAACTGTGCCAGTTTGAGCATAGGGAAGTGTCAGCATCAGGCCATCAGTCCATCAGTCAACAAATCACAGAATGGTTGGGGCAGGAAGGCACCTCTGGAGATCATCTAGTCCAACCCCTGCTAAAGCAGGTTCACCCACAGCAGGCTGCACAGGGTCACGTCCAGGCAGATTTTGAATACCTCCAGAGAAGGAGACCCCACAGCCTCTCTGGGCAGGCTGTGCCAGTGCTCTGTCGCCCTCAAAGGAAAGTTCTTCCTCATACTCAGATGGAACTCCCTGTGTTGCAGTTCGTGCCTTTTGCCCCCTGTCCTGTCGCTGGGCACCACTGAAAAGAGCCCGGCCCCATCCTCTTGGCACCTGCCCTTCAGGTATTTGTAGACACTGATAAGATCCCCTCTCAGTCATCTCTTCTCCAGGCTAAACAGGCACAGCTTGCTCAGGCTTCCATCATAAGTTCCCTAATCACCTTTGTAGCCCTCCACTGGACCCTCTCCAGTAGTTCCCTGTCCCTCTTGAACTGGAGACCCCAGCACTGGACACAGCACCCCAGATGTGGCCTCAGCAGGGCAGATCAGAGGGGCAGATAACCTCCCTCCACCTGCTGGCCATGCATCTCCTAATGCACCCCAGGGTCCCGCTGGCCTTCTTGGCCACCAGGGCACACTGCTGGCCCATGGGCAACTTGCTGTCCACCAGCACTCCCAGGTCCTTCTCCACAGA
This sequence comes from Ibycter americanus, assembly GCA_035590275.1. Lineage (NCBI taxonomy): Eukaryota > Metazoa > Chordata > Aves > Falconiformes > Falconidae > Ibycter > Ibycter americanus. Next base: position 27,306,274 of record JAVJGI010000062.1, on the reverse strand, counting down.
TGGAGGTGAGGGAAGAAGAAACGTACGTATCATCAAGGATACAGAAAGAGGCACCCTGCTGACTTCTTCAGCTTGAGAAATACTAGATAATGGCAAACATCCTTTGAGACACAGCAAGCAATAGCTGTGGAAGGCACAGGCAGGACCAAGCAACAGGAATTAAACAAACCTGAAAAACAAATGCCTGTTTCCAGTTGCACGTCTTAATAGAGAAAGGGGAGGCAAAGACGACTTACAGCTGCCTACGCCTTGAAATGGTGGCTTGGTTGTGGGTTTTTTTGAGGGACATTATATACACATTTATATGCGAGTGTGTCCTGTAAAATATATAGATGAACAATTTCTCTTCAGAGAAGTCTTTTAAATCAGTAGTCATGAGACAAGGATAGTATCTTGCAGTTCGCACTTATCTTCATCTTAGTATAGATATTTCAAGTGAATGTACATACAAATTTTTTCATGTTGGATTTTTACCACTCCATTAGCTTGCATAAGCTGCTTGTTCTCACTTATTCAGGGCTGCAACCGGTAGAAACACACAGAGTAAATGTTACAAAAAGAAATTTGTTTTCAAATGCCAACATATGCAGGATGAAACTCAAATATTCAGGAGGCAAAAACAACAACAAAAAATTCAGTCTTCCCTTATATGGTTGTTTGAGAAAAGTTGATTCTATTTCAGAACAGAATGAATATTTCTGAGTGGGAGGACAATACACCTGCAGCAAACAAAAGACCTTTCATTTTCACATGCAAAACATTATGCAAACAAAAATGAACTAGTTTTCCCAATGCTCAGATGAAGACAGATAATGTTAATCTCATTTAATAACATCACGCAGGAGAGGGAAGAACTGAAGGCTCTGGATCAAGTTTAGTTTTCACTCAGGGTTCTACAGTTTCCAACCGCATATTAATTACTCCATAAATAGGCGAGTTTATTATTTAAGCAGGGGGGGTTGTCATCACAGCACCTACAAGACAAGTCAAAACCCAGTCACGTGAACTGCTGCGCAAACACATAGTGACCTCTAACCATGAAGCCTCTCCTGACACATCACGTGTCAAGATCAGTATCGGTTCTCTGCTAAGGTTTGGGGGAAGCGAGCACAAGCAGCAAGCCCTAGGCTTTGCCAGCAGCTGGTGGGAGACAGGAAAACACTACAGCTGCTAGGAAGTACCCAGAGCTTTACAAAATCTCAGAAGCCATTAGATTTCCCGTACCTTTATTTATTTTATATATATATATATATATATATATAAAGCGCCTATGACCATATTGATAAACATTCTTTGGAACCACTCTTTACAGCAAAGGTAAGAACAGGAGCCAGTCTGTTAGTACCTCAGCACTTCTGTTTCCAATCATTTAAAAAAAAAAAAAAAAGCCACAGGCAGGGCATCTCCTCTCGATAGAGGTAGCGACAGCCTGGCCTCAGCCCAGCGCTGCCCTGCTAAGGCAGGTTTTCCTGGGCAAGCAGGGACAAACCATACGGGACAGGGAAGGCAACCAAGCCACCTGCTCCCACCCGCACTGCTCCTGGCGACTGCCTTGCCCCTGGGGAAGGAGAAGGTGACGCTGCCTCTGCCTCATTTGGAGTGAGGGATAAGACTAACTAAATCATGCTTTTTCCAGTCATTCCACGCAGAGGCCAGCAAAACTATCTGCTTCCAGTCAAGCATGACAACAAGGCGGAGCGGGGGGTGGGGGCATGACACAAAAAGGGAAAAAAAAAAAAAAAAGAAAAAAAAAAGATGCCTGCTGCCACTTACTGGCAGGATAATGGTATTTGTCTTGCTGATCACAGGGTCTTCCTTTTAAGTCTTCAGCTATGGAGAAGCTCTATTAGGGGAATGATTAGAATTAAGTAGACATGTATGAACAGTCATGATTAGGCAAATGCAGTAATCCTGGTGAAAGCGGGCCAGTGATAGCAGGAGAGCCCATCACTGTCCCACTGTCACGCTACTTGAGATGGAATACACTTAGCTATAGACTCAAATCAGAGTTCTACTGAACTCAGAGGGATGCCTAAAGGTGCAGGGAAAACCAGCCAGCTGTCTCAAGGCCTTAATGTAGAGCTTAGGGGTAAGAATCCGAGTACAAGTATCTACTGAACAGACACAAAAACAGCATAGCAGTGTTACTTTCAAACACCGCAAAGCTGATCCACATGCCCACAGCTGGACAACAAGAAATCACAGACAAGCAGAAGAATGTAGGTCTCAACATTAAGTTTGTTACTTTCTTTCCGATTGTAGGATCTCTCTCTCATGCACCTGAATAGCAGTCTTTCCTTCCATTGGTAACAAGGTGGATTGCAGATGAGCAATCACAATAAATTTTTCCATCAAAGACAAGTTCTCTCTCAGGCTTTATATTTCTTCTAGATACTTGCTTGCCTGGACTGCCTACTTGACTGATTTTCTTTTTAAACCTGAGAAAGGTAAGCAACTGATCACTTTAGTACCGGAAGATTTGGAATATGTAGCATCTTGAAGGGAATGGAGCAATCTAATGTGAAGTCAAGAGGAGCTGAGCTTGTCTTGAGTAACAGTAGCATCACTATACTTGCAACACATTATTTGTCACTTCTAAGTGTATATTTATATATAACTATAAATTATATATAGGTACACACATATATAATGTGCATACACCTGAATCAGAACAGATTTAAGCAACTAACTGGTTGACTTCCATGCAAGAATATCAACTGCAATAAAACCTGTTGTAACTTTAGCACATACACAATCGGTAACACATCAAGGGAACATCCTGTCCTTTAAAGACACAAGAATTTCATCATAGGTTATAAAATGGTCAGAATCTCAGGCAGGAATTGGACTAAAACTGCTCCCTCTCTATCCCTCCTCACCCCAAAAAAAGCAAAGGCTAAGTAATAACTGAAAAAATTTGGTACAGTAACTAATACAAACCAAATTAAACAACAACAAAAAAGTGATGCTCTGTTTGCTTTACTCTTCCCTTTTGTTCCTTAAGGAGAGAAGTGTGATAAGAAAAGCTTTCTGCAGAAAACATGCAAAATCAATTACTTCTGCTGGGGCAAGCAACTGCTGACTACCTTGAAATTTAAAATTACCAGCTATGTACTGTGTGCTATTTCAGTAGGAAAAAGTGATTTAATAAAAAGCAAGACATTTAAGCATTTTAGTCCAAAATTTGAAATATACTTCAAATACTTCAGATTGGTCCCATTGCTGATGTGATTGCAGAAGAAAAGAGATACTAGTTTGCCCCTTGACAATACTCGGAAAAACAAACAAACAGAAAGCCAACACAGCAGATAAGCTTGTTTTCCTTTCTACCCTCTAGACTTTTGTTCCTCTGGTACCTCAAGCAATCCAACAGCGGATACATGCCTAATGGATGAGATATACAAAACCTGAGAGCTCACAGCATTGTGTGCACATTAGTGATCATAACGATAAAAACCATAATGGAGTATTGTACTAATAGCCACAACTGGCAAAATAATGCGATGGGAAATTGTAGCATCTATGCCTTATCAGCAGAGGAGTGGCAGTCTGCTCTATTCAATCCATGCACAGCTCTGCCAGAGAGCAAAAGGAAACAGTGTCCCCATTCTTTCTTTCTGAATAGCAATGCTGTGTTATTGTGTAAGTGTTGGGAAGAGACAATCCTTCATGAGACCACAGCACTTCTATGGTTATAAAGAGTGAAGACTTGCAGACAGAAATATTATAGGATTGAGAAATCTGCACATTGATCTAAATTCTGCCTGCATATCAGTAGCACCGCACTTCAAAGATCTTTTTGTAATACATCCAGCAGGCTGAGACAGCACGAGTTGTTTAGACAGAAGGGCTACAGCTAGGAGCAAGAGCTGCAGCAAAAATAGTTTTCACACTTGCAACGGACATCCCTTTTTCTATTTTGCTCATATCACTGCAGTGCCCGTTAGTTACCTCAGATCATTTACGTAAGAGCAAGAAGCCAGAGAAAAATTATACATTGGTCCATCAAGAACAAAACGGAGACAGTCAAATATTTCTCCAATTGTATTTCCACTATCCTAGTATAATATACTGGATCTACTGTACATAGACTTCATCTGAAGTCTTCAGCCAAAAAGATTTTTTTTCCTGTTGGTTTTCAATAACTTTAATTTGGCTGTTCACAAAACATAGTTCATCTTGAGGACTGCAATGATCATTTCCAAAAACACCAATGCCAGGCTGTCCACAAGGTAGACATGCAGGCCTTGGGTTTCAGTCACGCTCAATTCCTGGGCTGTAACAGGTTTATAGCTATTGCCTCTTGCAATTATTGGGACTGATTCTTACTTCCTCCCGCACTGCCATCAGTGATGGCAAAGGTAGTATTATTGCCTATTAATTCACAGGAAAACTTTAGGGTAAATAATTTTTCCAGGACACTCAAATGTCACTGTAGCGAAGCTCATGCAAATGGCAGACAAGATACGCTGATTTGCTTAAACAGGACAAAGCTGAATTAACTATTCAAGACAATCAAATACAAGTGGTAAAAATGGACTGATGATTCCACCTGAATACAGTTTGACACAGGAACCCAATGTCACCACAGCAAGTTTCCTTATGCCTGGTGCTAAGAACAGGTTATCAGCAAAGGTTGCATCTTCAATATCTATAACGGGTTTCATCTTTTGAAAGAGCAGTAAGAATCAATAACCATATTCTACCAAGAAGAAATGGAAGATCAGTGATGGCAGCAAGTGTCAGAAGGAACAAGGTGGAGAGCAAAGATGCATCTGGTAACCCAGCCTTCCTTCTGCCACTTAAATGTTACTGAAAAATGAAATTCAAATTTTCTCCACGTCCAGGCAACAGGGAGACACACGGAAAACTCATCTGTAAATACTAGATCAGCAGAGAACAGCTTTAATTAACTCTATTATTTTATATACTTCTGCATGCTTGAGCAAACACTCCTTTCAAAGTGTAGAACAAAGCAGTACTTATCCTATAATTGGGCAGGCACAGTGTTTGCAATGGACCATATCTGTTTACCTGCCTGTGTGCTCACTTTCTCTTTTCCCAAAGAACATCAATGTTAAAAGTTGTTTGCAACAACTTGGGAGTTTTTAGAGTATTACATGTATCAGAAACTGAGCAAAACAGAAGCAACGCAAACAGCTGTTTTCTGTAAGCAACAAAAAGGAGCTGTCTGTTTTATTGGCAATCCCTTGTATTTTCTCAACAACAACCAGAAAAAAAACTATTATTTAGAAAAGGTAGTATTTCCATGAAGAAAAATAAAAGATATAGAAGACAACTTAAAAATCCTCACTTTTCAACATTAAAAAAAAAAAAAAAATCAAAACCAACTTTGTTGAAAAGGACTTTCAAGTTAAAAAAATAAATTACCCAATCCTATGTCTGAACCTTTAATTTCTCAGGAGTTTATAACACAGTGTTACAAGTCTGAGCATCACATATCCCAGAAATTATATTCTTATTGATATTACTGTCACTTTTCTACTGCCAAACCATCTTTACAAGGTTTTTGGTGTACCTGCACCCATTGCAAAATTAAAGGATCTAACATTTTCATTCCAAATCATCGTTAGGCACGGAAAACTACTACTACTACTTTTCTTTCTCTGTTCATAAACTAGCAATACCTATTTACTATAATGATGATGTTTGCTACATACTACACTTATGTTCACAAGCATTTTATACTTAACTGACAAGATTCTTGTTTTTCCAGGCATGCACAACATGGTAATGAAAACCTCTTATATGATTGTAACGGTGATACAGTAATACTAGAATCTGTAATACATTAAATACTTTTCTAGTTGCAAGTGCATGCATGGCTATACTGCATACTGTTAAAAGGCATTTAAAGAACGATGCAATCATCAGGCACAGCCAGCACGGGTTCACAAAGGGGAAGTCCTGCTTAACTAATTTGATGTCCTTCTACACTAGCGTCACCTGTCTAGTGGATGAAGGGAAGGTGGCAGATGTAGTTTTTCTGGATTTTAGTAAGGCTTTCAATACTGCCTCTCACAGCATCTTTCTGGACAAGTTGTGCAACCGTGGGATGAGCGTGTTCACCGTGTGCTGGGTGAAGAACTGGCTGAAGGGCAGGGCTCAAAGAGTTGTGGTGAAAGCGGCTACATCTGGCTGGCAGTGGGTCAGCAGCTGTGTTCCTTGGGGCTCAGCTCTAGGGCCAGTTTTGTTCAATATGTTTATCAATGATCTGGTTGCAGGAGTTGAATGCACCATTAGCGAGTTTGCTGATGATATCAAACTGGGAGATGCTGTTGACTCTCTCGAGGGATAAGAGGCCTTGCGGAGGGGTCTAGGTAGATTGGAGCATTGGACAATCATCAATGGGATGAAAATGAACAAGTTGAAATGCCAGATTCTGCACCTGGGATGGAGTAACACTGGGCACATGTACAAATTGGGAGAGGAGTGGCTGGAGAGCAGCCCTGCAGAAAGGGATCTGAGGGTGCTGGCTGACAGCAGGCTCAGTGTGGGTCAGCTGTGTGCCCTGGCAACCAGAGGGCAAACCCCATCCTGGGGTGCATCAAACACAGTATCACCAGCTGGTCAAGAGAGGGGATTATTCAGCACTGGTGCAGCCTCACCTTGAGTACTGTGTGCAGTTCTGGGCCCCACAGTTTAAGAAGGATGCGGACATCTTTGAATGCGTCTAGAGGAGGTGGAAGAAAAGCTGGTGAAAGAGCTGGAAGCAATGTCCTATGAGGAGCAGCTAAGGACTTTGGGCTTATCTAGTCTGGAGAAAAGGAGGCTGAGGGGCAACCTCATTGCTCTCTACAGGTCCCTGAGGAGGGGACATGGAGAGGGCAGTGCTGAGCTCTTCTCCCTAGTATCCAGTGACAGGATAGGCAGGAAAGGTTCAAAGCTGCATCAGAGGAAGTTTAAACTGGACATTAGGAAGCATTTCTTTACTGAGAAGGTGGTGAAACACTGGAACGGGCTTCCTAGACAGGTGGTCAATGCCCCATGTCTGTCAGTATTCAAGGAACATTTGGACAACATCCTTAATGACATGCATTAACTTTTGGTCAGCCCTGAAGTGGTCAGACAGCTGGACTAGATGATTGTTGTGGGTCCCTTCTTAATGAAAGCTTCTACTCTAAAGTTAAAAGAAAGAAAGAAAAAAAAATCACAAACAAAAAAACCTCAACCCACAAAAAACAACTGCCACACCAAAAAAACACCAAAACAACAACTAACCAAAAACAACCCAACAAATCCAACCCAAATCCAAGCCACTGATAGGCAAAAGGCTAAGGGTGAATAACCTTCCTAAGGAGCTAAATGGATACTCAGCGCTTCAGTCCACTGCCATAAAAACCTTTTTTTTTTTTTTTTTTTTTTTTTTTTTTTTTTTAAACAGGAAAACAGAAAAGTTTACTTGCTAGCATTTGCATCAGGTACACAGCAACAGTACTCATTGCCACTGCAGCATCAATGCTTCAGGGTGAAACCCACTCAGCAGAAACACACATGACTTCTGCAGCTGAAATTGTGCATTGCTTTTTTATGCATAATAAAAAAAGAAAACTCACCAGGGTACAGAAGATGCATTGGCATTGTGCTATTGTTGTCATCTGCTCCACGGGATATTCACCAAGACAGAGCTTGCAGGACACTAACGGGTCAAGTACCAAGTCCCAGGTAGGCCTATATCTTGCTGTAGTCATTGCAGAGCAGTCTGAAAAACAGCACAAAAGTAAAGATACTCCATTATTTCCTTATATTGATACTCAGTACATTCCTGCCACTGAAAATCTCATTGTCAGCTGCTGCCTGTTAGCTCTTTGGGGAAAAAAAAAAAACAGCTTATAAACAGCGATGGGTAATTTGACAATGTCGGCACTTGCAGCAGACTATATATCCTCTGCCTGACCTGATAAAACATGCATAGAGCAAGCAGAAGGGAAAAAAAAAACAAACCCAGGCCACAATACACTGACAAAATATGAGAACAAGCAGGAAATATCCTTAGGTCAGACTTGTCTGACATTATACATGCAAAAATCTCATCCCCAATTCCTGTCATTTTCACCACTAGTTACAAGCTTTCTCCCACCGACATTGATTAGGCATCACTTAAAATACATTCCTTAACCCCCACAACTCCAGCTACCCAGGCAAGACCCACAAGGTCTTTCATGAACCAAGTACCTATTACGCCCCTTTTCCAGCCTGATAATATTGCAACTCACCGAGCAAGATATTTTTGTTCCTAAAAGCATGAGAGATCGATCAGTTTGCTAAGTTAATTTTAGAAAGAATGATGAATATTCTGAGTACACTCAGAGTTTTAGCCTGCATTTTTCTTCCAGCCTTTGCAATACACTGAGAGCACAGCTTTGCTGTAGCAACAGCCAGCTGGGGCAAATGAGAACACAAAGTGAACTATAGAAAAAGGCTGTAGTACCTATGCACCACCCTCAAGACAGCAATAGGCTAGGACCATGCAGAGCATCTTTATCCTAGGCTTCAGGGCCCAGATGGAGAGCTGTCAATTGACTAACTGGAAATAAAGTAATTTCACACATAACAAATGTATTCCTACAAAGAGGAAAGCTAATTTATAAGTTACACACATGGGGGAAAAAAACCAAACCAAAACAAAACCCCCCACACTCCCCCAAACATCTAAGGTAACTCATATAGTATGTCCAATCTTAATACCATATTTGCTAGCATCGTTTTGTCACTGTGACATGACCTTCAAAGTGTATGAAATTGACATCCCAAGACTGCTAGGAGGTCCACATAATCTTGCTTCCCTCCTCAAAATTAGCTGGTTCCTTACCTTCCCCACACTGGCAGTTACACTATTCCAACCATGGTTACCGTTGGGGAGCGGGTGGTGGTGTTCCCCCTGCTCCCCCTTTTTTTTTTCTTCCTTCTTCTCCCTTCATTAGCACTTGTAGGAACTGCTTATATCCAAGTTTATTATCCGTGATTTATTCCCAAGACCTCCAGAACTGCAACAAGTTACATTAATGCTTATTACACTAGGTTTAGGCAGATGTTCAACCAAAGTGTGCTTCTTGCCCCCAAAGAAATCACATGGAGAGTTCAAAGAAGTGTTTGTGAAGTTTAAGTCTTTGATATTCAATTAATTGTAGACATGACTCTACCCAGGTCTCTTAAATTCTCTGAAACAAAGTGAAGATTTTATGCTAGCATTCTGTTCAGTCTAACTCATTAGAAGATGCCCTTTATAAAGTACATAAAGGACACCAAAAGTGCAGAGCCTGGTCATACTAATTTCTAGTGCAGTCATCAGGCAGGAGAGGGGGAGAGAAAGATTAAACCACCTCATTTCCAGGGATGCTCTGGATCACTTCCTCTGAAAGCCCACGCACAAACTCCACACTGTTTCAAAGGAAACAGAGGCAACAGTTCTGTAGAATGGCACATGAGTAACGGTTCCACGTCACAAACCAGGACTTCTGCTGCAGTCTTTTTGAGACCTTAACATGACAGTCTGACACACTGATATGAATGAAACCCCAAAACTTTTAAGGCTAGACTGCTTCTTTACTGTCAATTACCAATACTTTTTCCATTTAACACAAAATATCAGCAAAAACAATTTTCTTCTTCCAAGCTTTGGTTTATCTGACATTTGCAGATAGACTCATGAAGTATTTGAGAAGCAGTGATCAAACACACCTGAACTAACTCTGTTTGCTGTCCTGCCCCGTTTATTGCACATCTGTTGCTTGTGGCAGCAAGCAGATGAAACTAGCAGATGAACAATGAAGAAGAATAAATTTAAGTCAAGGACACACCTGAATACATCCGGCAGGCCAAAATCCTAGCAAGTTTCATGGAGAAGATGTAAGATCTGACACAATTTGGACTAAAAGCTTGCCAAATATATTGATACAGACAAATAAGAATAATCCAAACAAAAAAGAAATTTATATATTTATTCAGTGTGGGTCAATAAGTGATGATAAAGGGAAAAATATTAACCTTTCAGCTCCAAGGGTAATGCTTGCTCCCTAGGACTTTCAACAGAGGCTTACTGGTATCACTGATAATTCCTCCTTTGCAGCACAACTATACTGCAGTTAACACCTCACTGGGAAATATTTATCCTCTTGTCTTCTGTAAAGCAAAAGTGAATCAAGGTGAAACTTCTTCCAAGCTGGCATCCAGCAGGCCAGCAGAAATTTGTTGCCCTACACAGTTGGCACGTAATCCATGTCGAACTCAGCCATGGAGATAACAGAAAGCAAAACCTGAACGCAGCCTCAAGTGGTAACAGAGCCACTCCTGCTCACCCCTCCTTGCCAAACACCTTCATCAATGAAATCTTATAGCCATTATAGGGTGGGGGAATATCGGTTGTTGCTGGTGGCATTAGAGCAACAATCAACAAATTTGCCACCCAGCCTTAGAAAACATATACATAAAGCTACCACATCCCAGTGGAGCATCTCTACTGGGTATCCCTGTAAAGGAACAGAGAATGATGCTTTTCAAAGCACAGACTAGACCCTGCTTCATGATCACCTGCCACACTGTTGCAACTAAATAATAAGCTTCCATGTTTACACATCATGAAGCTTAAGAAAGCTTTTTTAAAAACAAAAACAAAACCAAGCAAACTCACAAGTGAAGAGTGGAGGAAAAAAACCCCACACCTTCTGTCAAAAACAGATGAAGAGTCTCATTGTTCCATAGCTGTGGTCCCTTACAGCTTCGGATTGTACTCTCATGCTTTCTAGTGATGTACAATGCAATGTGACTGAGGTCTCGTTGCTGTAACAACATGTTAAGATATTTAAAACGTTACTATTATGCGTTCTGGGAGATGGTTATGAAGGAGAAGGAATCTTTCATTATTTCTGCGCAACAATTAATGAATTAAGCGAATACAAACTGGATTCCTGAACAGTAATCCCTCAGATTCTGGTCCACCTACACAGCCTAAATTTTCAAGTGACAACAAACAGCTGACTATCTCTGGTAAGTCAAGAATAGAACGACTCTTTCTTTCCAGGCTTCAAGAAGTTGCAGAAAAAGAGTGAAACAGAAATACTGTGAAAACTTCTGTGAAAAACACTGAAATCAGGAAATAATGCAACTTTCTTCCATGCGAGTCATTCAAGAAATCATAAAACAGCATGAGTTTTCTTATTGCAGTCAAGTATTTCATAGCACTGTACAGTCAAGATGCAGTTACATTGTCAACACTTCACAGATACATGACCAGTTTATGAGAAAAAAGGGACTAGAAAATATGATTAAATAAGATAGTCATACACAGCACACTTTAACTGGTGGATCTTTTTCACCAAGCAAGACTCAAAATAGAGCTTTCAACAGAACCTAAATTTCAGCTTTAGGTCAGGGATGGGTTTAATTTCTAAATTAAGGGCTTCAGTCCCCTCTCCTACCAGACAGCTAGTTAATCAGCTACACTTAATTCATCTGCCTTAAGGAGCTATCTTAATCCAAATTTACTGACATGATGGAAAACAGCTCTCTTAAAAGTCAAAGGAAGGAATTTAAATGGGATTTAAAATTAGTTCTCATTCCTGTTGTCCCTCTTTGTCAATGTAATGCTAGTTAAAATAATCCAGGCTGCCAGATGAAATCAAACACATCTGCTATAGTACAGTTTTAGTTTTATATATATATATGTGTGTGTATATATATATGTATAATACAGGCTACACTTCTTCCTATGTGAAGTCAAACACATCTGTCACAATACAATTTTATATATTTAATATATGAAGTATGTTTACATATTTATATGTTGAATATTAATATATAAAAATATAAATCTAAAATTTTCTCCCAATTTCTTACTTATGTGGAAAAATGCACATTTCTGACACGGAGTCATCTGCAAAGGCTACTACACTGCACTCTGGAACTGGCACTGCCTGCCACATCTATTAAGTGAATATTTTGACTGTGACCTAAGTAATTCTGAGCCTTCCTAAGTAGGTACAGCTGTAGCTCACTGCCTGTGAATCAACAGCTATTTCCAAGACCCCAAGTCAGCAGGGGCTAGTTCACATGATCGAGGTTGGTGGCTGAGGGTGTTCAGCAACAGTCCTGCAGCTTGTTACCCCTCTGTCAGAGTTTGAACTTGTATGCCATTTTTCTCTGTTCCTAGGCTCTTCCAAGGATCCTCAGAAGAATTATATGGCTAAGGAAATACGAAAGAAGCCTGCATGACATAATTGACTAGTTAGCAACTACTTTTTGTTGGTGTGGCCAGTTTTTATTATGCAACTGTACCATAGACTGATAAGAACATTCAGAAGTCCCCCTATAAAACAAATTAATGAATAAAAATTCACCCACTAGGTAGATTTTATGATTATAAAAGTTGACAGGCATACTCAGTATCTCTCACTTATCAATCCCAGTTTACCAGGGAGGTAAGCAGAATAATTCTCTCTGCTAGATGTCAAGCAAACACACAGAAGACTGGATTTATATAGATGTTTAGAGATGACTAACTTACAGAGCTTTGCTGCCTGCCTTCCTTAGGTTCTTAAATCCTGCCAGATACCTACCTAACTCTCAAGGCTCACTCATAAATCTGATCCACAATAACTGCACGAGTCCAGCAGATATCAGCTGCCCTTTGAATTTCAGGCAACCCCAACCAGTAAAGCCATGTTCTGTCTTCCACCAGTATAACATGCTGCTGTTTTTCAGGCATAACTCTTATCAACACGTAAGAAACTTTAGCTTGTACAGAATACTGCAGAAAGTAATGTCAACACATAGTCTACCCTGAACTCTTCAGACCTGACCTTTAAGTCCTTACACCAGCTAACCATCAATGCCAAGCCCACCATCTCTGTTCTTATTTTCAAGCTATTCCACGGCTTCAGCCCCGAAGAGATAAAAGAACATGTAAAAGCTGAGAGTACTGTCAGCAACTTCAACCTTTTGGCCAGTATAGCATGTGGGAAACAGGCTCTTCCCTGAGTTGAAACAATTATTCCAGGGACTTCAGTCCACCCCATGAAGAGCCACTGTGTTTCTTTGCTTTACCTTCCTGACTGATAAACCCCCCATATTTTAAATATATATAAATATCTAATATAGATGCTCATGTATATATAATATTAAAATATATACACGTATAAAGATTACATTCAAACATTCCAATGCCCAAGGAGCTGGTTTCTCACTAATAAAAGGTACTTGAACAACAGCACCAAGAGTGAAAAGAAAAATCTACTGGATCACTTCTGGGACAAGTCACTGTTAGTGGAAGCCAAGAATCTTTTTGCTAATACCTGGTTAACAACTTATCTTGTTTCTTTTCCTGAGAAATTAGAATAC
>JAVJGI010000062.1:27262638-27292859 GCA_035590275.1 Ibycter americanus | reverse complement strand
GGGGGTGGTGTTTAAATATTAGAAAAATAATGGAGAGCTCCCAGATCTAGTGACGTATATAGCAATATTGCCTATCAATTGTGCATGGGTAAAGAGGAAAAGATACTAACTTCTACAGAATACTACAAATATACACACCACAAATAGATAAGCTCATCTCCTCTCCATGCAGAAGAAACCTCAGAGGGCAAAATCCTTTCATGTATCCCCAGAAATACAGCCACTAAATAATGTGACAGTGCCAAATACTTTTCTGACCCTGCATTCTCCTGTGTGTGTCACCAGCCCTGGTGCAATTGTGGCTTCTCAAAGCACTGCCAACAGCAGTAACCTGAAATAAACCGGGTGTGGCTGTTTTTCAGATCCCATAGGCAAGGGTGAAAACATTTCAAAGAGGGAAAAAAAAAAAAAAGAAAAAAAACCACACCACTTTAGTCCATCTGAAAGAAACTGCAGTCAGGCAGAAGGGAAAGCACTGGAAGATTCAAAGGCATAGGGAAAAAAATCCCGTATTTTAATAAGAAGAAAACAGGGGTGAGAAGGAAGACAGCAGAGAATGCAGAAGAGACAGGGGAGAAATGAGCAGAAAATAGGGCAAAAAGATCTTCTTCCTGGCTGTTGCCAGAAGAAGTATATTTTGTTGTACAGAGTACAATAACAACTGAAGTGGAATTCCACTGCATTGTGCCCAAAAAAAGTTCATGTAATCTTTTGGGGGTATTGAACAAAAGGACAGAGATGTTGTAACGCTAAAGAACATTGCTCAGAATTCAAGTGTCTAACCAATGCTTGCTGTCCAAGAGATTGTATGAGCCCTGGAGCAGCAGAGCACCACAGGCAAGAGCCGGGAGGTCCCTGCACCATCCTGTTCCTCGCACTGGTGCCCCAGACCCTCAGCACACCCCCGGGCACTCTCAGCAGCCACAGACAAGGCCTCAACGTGGAACAGCTAGGCCAAGATGATATGCATTTTAAAAGCATTCTCCTCTGTGCTGAGCAGGAAAATTCCACCCCCCTGTCATACTGGAGAAAAGCCCAGACATTGTAGCACAGGTGTATCACCTGGATCTGAAACCTGCAAGAATGCAACACATCTTGGTCTGGAGAGAATGAGCCTGCCCATCTCCTTGGCTTGCTTTAAGTGATGAACCCATTTGATCCTCATTAAAGACTCCCATGAACTTCAATGCAATTCCTGATGAAAAACTCCCATAAACTCTAATGCAATGAACCACTGCCTTTGAATACTAGGGCCAAGAGCAAGGTATCATCTATGAATTATTGTGGCAACCACTAAGCCCATGCAAAAGTGTGGAAAACCATGGGTTAAATCATCAACAGTTGAGAAATGTTTAAGCCCTGTATTTTAGAGACAGGAATATCAGCTGCACACAGAATCTAGATATAAGAAATATTTTCTCTATATGAAAAGTGACACTCTACACTGCATTGTTCCTCTTCTCCCCGAGTTTCAACGAACTAGAACCAAGACTACATGACTGAAATAGTAGCAAGACTCTGAGATCAAACACAGATTAAAACAACCTATTGGCATCACAAACAAAGGAAGAAGGGTAACTGAAAAAAAAAATCTCAAACCTTCCCCCTCTACTGACAGTTGAATACAGAAAAAGCAATGTAATCTTTCGTGAAAGGAGTTATGATATGAGTAACTATTTCAGCAGATGCTGGCAACTACCAGAAGACTTTCAGAGTGAAAGAGCAACATCCTGTTAACTTGGCTTTTTTGGTTATCAGAAAACAGAATCAGTAACAAAGTCAAACTCATTTTCCTGGCTGGATGTTTTCAGCTTTTGCTTCTGCTGGAAGAAAGCTGATGGTTACCAAGTTTTCAGATTTTGCAGAGTATCCTGCTCCTTGTAGCTACCACCTTTGTTAACATATTCATGCTCAAAACCATGGGTACACACAGGGCTATGCAGCTAGCGCTCATCAGCCATGCCAGGCAGCTCACAACATGGTTAAGTCCTACTCCAAATCAATATGGCTAAGATGACACCTTCATGTTTTCCAGCTATGAGTTCCCATTATAGTCATGGCTGTAGGTGCCTGCTTTAGGGTGTGCTGACTATTTTGGCAGTTCTGCTGGCCATACCAACTAGAGCTGTACTACTGACCACAGGTAATCCAAGGAGCCACCTGCATTTAAACTACCTTAAGCCTTAGGCTGATTTCCACCCATACGCCTTGTCCTCTGGCTGGCCCCAACTCTGCCAGATTCACCCTGGGCTCCTTTCATTGCAGGAGACTTGAACAGCTGGAAGAGGTCTTAAAGCAAGATAAGATGAAGCTGACCTACATGAGACTGGTCTTAACCAAAGCCAGTTGTAACCTGAGGACACACGTTGTGGCTGCAACAATCCCAGAACACTGTCCAGCACTGAGAAGCCGCTCATGACACTTATGTTCTAGCTTGTGAAGGTCACAATAATAACAAGGGCATAGACAATTCCACTGCTCTCTAGGGTAAAGTTTTGTTACATTTCAGAAACTCCTAAATCACCCAGTCAAAAAACGACTGCTTTGTTGTGCCTTTCCTCCCATCCCTTACATTTTCCCCTGTTTTTATTTTGTCTCCACCAGCTCTTTCCCCCTCCACCCCTTTCCTTGTTTCCTCGTATTCTTTTGCTTCTCTCTGCTTATGAGGAACTGATGAATTACCGCACTCTGGGCTGTCTCCACAACAGCAATAAATCAGTAAGGAGCAGTTTGAAACTAACATACCGCAAGGTTTTTCCTTCTCCACCACTGACTCTCCCAGATAAGTGTTTACACAAAGCCCAAATAACATCAAGCTTGAGCTCAGACTACGCATAAGGAAAAACTAGGATGGGATTTAGACTCAGTCACCCTATTGTTGGTGCCTAAAGAAGCAGATTTTCCAAGATAACTGCCTACATTACCTACTCAGTGAGAGGAAGGGAAGCGATTTTGAAGGCCTTCAGAGGAAGGCTGTGTGTCTAATACCAGGCACCTCAGCCAAAGGAGAAAACCCACCCCAACAAAAAAAAAAAACTAACCAAAACCATACACATCTTTCTGGAAGAATTCCATCTTTTGACAATATATCCAATAGCTTGGGCTTTGCAGTGGTCTAAATTATAGATCAGTAAAATGATCCCACTCCACCCCCTGATCTCTCGAGCACCAAGAAAACTCTGATCCAGCCTGCTCAGTACATCCTGCAAACAGGACCTAGCCTGATCAATAGTACTAGCTGCTCACTGCTTCTCTTAATAGTAGTACCAAATTTAAAAATGAATAACAGAAGAAAAGACTTGAGAATTCCTGTATGTCTCACCAACGGTCAACGCTTCATTTCATTTGATGCTTTGCATGATAAAAATTACACCTATCAGCTAGGACATTTTACAACAAACTTCTGGCCTGACAAACTTGATGACTCGATTCAAATCTCCTCTCTGTGCACTGTTCAAATCCAATTATTACCCTGCATCCACTTAAAAGTTTTATTTTCTTTTCTTTGCCTTGTTATCTCCTTTCCTATACATAATACTGTTGGTTTAATTTCCTCCTGCTTGAAGCAGCCTGCCCTCTTCCCATCACATCTTCTGCATTACAATCCCGCTCTTCAGTCTCCCTTCCCCTGCACAGTATCCAATGGAGGACAGCCCAGGTCAGCCAAACAGGAGAGTTCAGGGTGTCCTACTAAGAAAGTGGCTTGGAACAAGTTTCCCTCTTTTCTCTGGGAGAGGAGCAGTTTGCCTTCAAGCACAATATTAAAAAATTTAATTGTGTTATGGTCAATGTTAGTATCTCAGCTCTGCTAGCTTGATGAGTAAGGTGGTGTTTGTTCCCAAGTTTCCTTTTGCACGTACAGAATTAGGCATTCCAACCACATTCCTCCATGTCCTGATGTGACATTCAGCCAGCACATGCCTGGGCACAGACCTGTCACTCACATGGGCTAGGGAACTTCAGACAGTCATTACGCAGTAACACTTTGATTAGGGACAAATGCTTACTTTGGTCTGGTTTCTTCCTCCCTTCTTATTAATGGTCCAGTAAAGTGATTTTTCACAGGCCTTGAACTTCACAATCAAGAGAAAGTTCTTATGTCAGTGTGAACCACTGAGATTGCACACACCAAAAAAAGGTGATGTTCTAATCACTAGATCATCCTGAGTTATAAGAAACTACTGATAACCTCTTCTGTCTCAAACTGACTGCATAACTGAGCCGCTCACATAGCTTAGCCCTGCCACTGACCCATCAGCTGGTACTTACCACGCCAGTGCATTAGCTGCCTGAGTGCACATTTTCCTTCTTCTGCAGAGTAAGAATCAGCATTTACAGTATTTTCAGAGGTGCAATGCACTGGCCTCAACATCAGCCGCAGCTCTAATCCTTCACAGTAATATTATTGTTGCACAGTAATGCTTCTGGCTTTGTTGTTGGCGGAGATTTTTTTCCCCCCTCTCCCCACATTGAACACCACCTGCAGTATAACACACCTAAGTAACATGCATACGTTTACTGTGGAAAGCAGCAGCACTGCAGCACCCCATCTGCCTGCAGCAGAGAGCATGCCTAGAGCCTCCGCAACAGCAATGGCAGAAGGACCGAAACCAAAGGCTGAAGCGCTAAGGGCATGTACAGACAGCAGAAAGCTAAGGGGGAGAAAGGAAGAGTGCAGGCTGGCCACAGTGGAGACACTCCCATCAGGGCTCCTCATGCTACAGTTGTCTAGATAACAAGTACTGGCAACTTACAGACCTTTGATTTTGGTAACACATGCAGAGGAATGCTATTGGGATTTTTTCCACACCACTTTGTACACTTCAGCACAGCTCTTAAAAATCAGTAGGTGTTGGGCCTTATTACTTCTAGTTTCCATCTAGCTTTCTCCTCTTACTCATTGATTAATTGTAAATTAAGATGCTTTTGGAGCTTGAACTAGTTTTTCCTTCTTCATTTATAACATCTTAAAAGCAGACTATGGGCAGTTCTGCATTTGTAAATGGCTTTCCCTACCAGTTAATCAAATTATTAAGGACAGTATGGAGCTGATTAGGACTTCTGGGGGTGTTAACCTTTAATATTATGAAGAAGACTTGGCTTTTGAGTTACCCAAACAGGACAGATGTTGAAAATTAAAGGAAAACATCATCAGTACAGAATAAGCTATCAACAAAAAATTAAATAAAGCTATTCTAACATGGTATCAGTATAGTTTATTTGAATTGCAATTAAAATATAAATAAAAAATAAAAAAAGCACATGGCCTTACATGTCACTGCATTGTTAGAAAGTGAAAACTGAAGGTGCTTAAGTCTGTCCCTTAAACTTTCTACATATCTGCATAATTCATCATCGAAGAAGGAACACCTCAGGTAACAATGAAGCAATGCAAAAATACCCAGTGTGATCACAGTTCTTGACTTTGCTATAGATTTGATATGCAGTGAAAGTAACAGCCTACTCACAAAATAGGAATTGCCTGCTAACATTCTGCATTGCCTCTTAGCAATCCTAGACCTTATTAGCCCCTTGCCCAAGTTAACATACACATTGCAACAGGTACTCAGTTCTGGCATGTTGGGTGTATCCCACGCTGCACCTTCGTAGAAGCAGTTTTGGTTTGTGGCTCTGTACATACCACCTGCATTCTGCTCAATCATGAGTGTGGACAGAAAGGATACTGAAATGCAGCCCTTGCTGCACGCTTTTCGTGGGTTGCAGTGCTGACCTGCTTACTAGCAAAAGGCATGCTGGGCACAAGGATAGAAGACATACTCATACTTCACAGTTTCCCAGCAGAGAGATCTGGCATGCAGCATAAAGTGAGGGAAATTTGCATAGACTTATTCAGGCAAGGAAGAAAACATTTCTAACAGCTGAAGTTTGTGGTTATCATATAAACCAGGAGTTTATAAAGAGCAGCTTTAAAAACAAAACAGCCAAATGAAGAGCTTCTGTCAGTGAGTCTTGATCATAGAATGGTTTGGGTTGGAAGGGACCTGAAAGATCACCTAGTTTCAACCGCCCTGCCATGGGCAGGGACACCTTCCACTAGACCAGGTTGCTCAGAGCCCCATCCAACATGGCCTTGAACACTTCCAGGGATGGGGCATCCACAGCTTCTCTGGGCAACCTGTGCCAGTGCCTCAGCACCCTGATAGCGAAGTATTTCTTCCTTATAGCTAATCTGAGTCTACCCTCTTTCAGCTTAAAGCTATTACCCCTTGTCCTGTCACTCCATGCTCTTGTAAAAAGTCCCTCTCCAGCTTTCCTGTAGGCCCCTTTAGGTGCCAGAGGGACGCTATAAGGTCTGCCCAGAGCCTTCTCTTCTCCACACTAAACAACCCCAACTCCCTCAGCCTGTCTTCATAGGAGCGGTGCCCCAGCCCTATATCATCTTTGTGGCCCTCTTCTAGATTCGCCCCAACAAGTTCATCTCTCTTCTTGATGGTTTTTAAAGGAAGTTAACATTACCAGAATTAAGTCATTTTACTTTCTAAAGAAGGAAACAAAAAAAAGCAGCAACACTTATATTTGAAGCACTGACACATACAATATATTCCCTAAGCCACTTCATAAAATGAGCTCCTTCTGCAAGACCAGGTGACCAGTTTATTATCTAAAAGGTAACTAAAGCTGTTTCCTGTGGGACAAGCTAACAGCTCTTTGAAGACATGCTTCTCCTTATGTAAAACATATAGGTCAAGCCTCTCACCTCAGACATGAATTATGTCTGAAAAAAAACATTTTCAGGAGCTTGACAGATACTCAGATGGTTGCTCTGCGGTGTCAGAGCCAGTTTATTAACAGGAATCAAACAAACTACCTTAATCACTAGGTCAGGTCTTGCTCTATAGTCTAAGATACCCAGAATAGGGTCAGTATCACCCTCAGACTGCATGCTCTGTGGGAAAAAGATTTTACTTTTGCTTTTATGTTTGCGTAGTGCACACTGCAGTGGACAGCTGGTTTCAGAAGTTAACATCAATATAAAGTCATAAAACAATTCAACTAATATGAATACCCTTGGTACTAAATTCTCTGCCTCAGAAAACTGGCAAGTAGCTGAATTCAGTGGACAATCATTTTCTCTAGACCCATTTGGGTATCAGGAAGCATCTTGAAGCACTATTGGTCTGAACAGTTGTGACTCCTGAGCTTCCTCCCTTTTGCATGCAGCCTAAAAGACAGCAGAAGCAATAATGTCAACCATTTAACACATTATTTCAATGTTAAAAAAATAAAGCAGAAAAGCCTTAGTAAAACAAATTTCTACTGGAAAAATTTATTATTAAAAAGGCTGAAATAAAAACCAGTAGGTAAAGATATTCTAAACTTTCCAGAGGCCACGTGTTGAACATTTTAGATAGTAGAAACCTTTCCAAGTTCAACTCATGCTTTCCCAAACCAAACAAGACATAAACCACAGAAGCCTGCCTTCTTTTCAGCTTCTGGGAAGATCACAGATGAAGTCGTTCATTATGGTCTCAGCCAGCTAACACAGTACACACACACACCACCCACCCAGCTCTTGAGACATACCTCCCTATTTAAAGGGAATCCACTGTACTAAGAAATGAAACTTTTTTAGTTCTGTAATTGTTACTTTTTCCTATTTGCTTTTAATGGTCACCATAGCATTTACGTTAAGGAGACTGTGAAAGAGCAGCCACAGCAGTCTGACATACCAGTTCAAAATAGAGATGTTTGGAAAGGAACTGCTCCAGAGGTTCTAAACTAAACAACATGAATTGCAACCCACTGCTTAAAATTAGTTTTTGTGGTTTGTTTTTAGATATTCCTCGTAACAAACTCAATCTGATTGCTCTCCCTTGGTTGACTTTATTGCAACTAGCAATCTAGGAGACCAATAATAGAAATTTCATTTAAAATATGGCTATTAATGTTCCTAAAGATAGTCTATTACATGAGTAAGCCATGTCACAGGCCTGAAGTCACTCTCTAGATTGTTTTTTTCTTTTTGTCAATGGACAGTAAGTGCTTGGCTAGGAGTTAAGAGCTTTACATGCTTTTAGAATGAAATAGTTTGCCAATATTAAAACTAGACAGGAAGAAAACTTTCAGAAGGAAGGAACTGAACCCTGGAATGTCCTTGAACTCCTATTCCATAGTAAGAACCCCCCACCAAAGAACAAGTATTTAACCATCAAGGGTATCCCACATTTCTTTTCTGAAATCCTTGGTTAACCTACGCTGTCTACTAAAGCAGTATTTTGCCATAGTTAATTGGCAAAGGCAGCCCTTCAGTTTCTTTCCAGGAGGAAACCAATTAAATAGATCCAAGAGCAAAGCAGTGCTACTTTAAAACAAGAGGGAGGAACACAGTAACTGGTTGCTGCCTCCACAACAGAGTTGGAACAAGCCACTTGTTTAAAAATTGGAGCCACAAGGACAGTACATCTCCTTTACACAGGTCAGTACGAATGGGAACAAGAGCATTGCAACTTGAACAAAGGTGCCTGGTGGGCTTCAGAACTCATTTTGGTGGGAAAGGCCAGAGCAGAGCAGTGTAGGAATGCAACAGAAGATGGGAAATTCAGGGTTTCTTTCATTCATAACTGACTGTGTTCTAAATGGAGAATAGTGAGGTTTTTGCATCAGACATAGTGCACCAGCTATAAGCCAAGGCAATGCTATGTGAGCTTTAAGCCTCTGAAGTCTAATAGGTGAAGTAACACAGCTGAGTTAATGGGGAGTTTGGGAATATGACTGGCAAAGCAACTAGGTCAGTAACTACTGGCACATTTGTAGTGTATCCATACTTCAAAAGAACAAAAAACCCAAATCCCACTAATGAAGGTCTACAGAAGACAGTGAAAACGAGAAGCACATGCAGACCAGGAAACATCTAAATACAAGACTTAAAAACCTATAAAGCATAAACTGATTTCATGGGGCTTTCTAACTATGCGGTTGTCAGTAAATGACTAAAAATAACTAACCATTTGTAAAAATGCCTCATAAAGATGATCAAAAAGATTAGTAGCAAAAAAAATAAATCAGAAAGCAATATTAAAAAAAATTATGGTCACAGAAAAATGGCACTAGAGCAGCACTTCAGGTACTGGGTGGAGACCTCTTCTCCCAGGCAATGGTCAGCAATACAGGCTGTTGCAAGGCTGTTGCACTTGGGTACAACACTGCAATACTGAGTAACAAACTGGACTTAACTTCTACCTATAGGTACAAATCACATGAGCTAGGCTGAGGAGGATGGACCAAAACCTGCTAGTGACCTGAAATAACCAGGAGGCCTGGGCTCCTGCAATGCCAGCAGCGGTCAGAGGCTCAGCAAATGGAAAAAGCAGGCAAAGTGGTATGTAGTGCATAAGGCAATATAATTATACTGTGTCACAGACAGTTTGTACTCTCTCCTGCCTTCTCTACTAATACTCAAAATGAAATGTTTTCTTCTGGAGAGATTGGCTTTGTGTTTTGGTTAAAGAAAGCGTGGTTGAAAAGTGGGTGTTGTGCTTGGAACAGCAAGCAGTGAGGTTTGAGAGGGCTCCAAGTTCCTGGAGAAGTTCCTTCCACAGCCCCTGAGAAAACTGCTTCACTTGTGCAGCTCTGCTCGTGCCTATGACAAACCAGCAACCAACCTGCGCCCTTCTCAGCCCTTTACAGAAATGGGAACCAGCACCTCAAAATTATGACAGAGGCATTCAAAGGCCTACTGATTAACGTGGCAAGCTGTAAATCAGCCTTTTACCATGGTGGCAAAGGAAAGGGATGAAGCTGACAGGTCACCTTTCAGATGTAGCGATCTAGAGCAGCTTTATTCCCACTGGCAGTTCTTACCCTGCAGGATGGTTTCAAGACAACCTACAAGTTTTATACGAAAGTGAAACTGGATTGAGACATGCAGAAAGCAAACCAGAATAGAAAAAAAAAAAAAAAAAAAAGAGGAGAAGAGGAGCTGAATTTTAGCTATTGGGGGTGGGAGGAAGATTCAGTAACACTGAGATGACAAAGAGAGCTATCCACTCCTGTCAGGATCAATACACTAACAGGAGAATGAAAAACTGATCAGAGAAAATTAGAATCCCCACTGTAACGTCTGAATGTAGGAAGGGTCAAGAAAATTTCTCATGTGCTGCTGTAATGAATGTGTATAAGTTATATTCAAAAGTAGAAAAAGTGGAAGTTCTGCTTGTGAAAGCCTATCAGGAACCAACTTTGGTATGCAGCTACTAGACCTTTTTGCACAAGGCAGATGATTGCTACAAGAACTGGTATGCAGTAGTTGCCTAACTCTTCTTTATGAAGGTCAAAAATCCTAACAGCAGACAAGTGTCTAAACTTGTGCCTCTTTCCCTACTTTGTACGTTGCCAGTACATTCCAGCACATTTAAGTACTGGAATCCTACTGCTTTTCCATGTTGCTCTGTGCATCTGCAGCAGTGTCCTCTACTCCCTTCTCACTTGCTGAGCAGGAGGAAGAAAAAGAAAAAAAACAAAACACAAAACTATCCCCAACTCAGACTCTTGCAATCCCCTCTTAACAAGAAAAGTGGCCAGTTATATAGAACCAGGAACAAACTATTCCAAAAGTCGATTTCATATATACATCAAATCTGTTCAAAAAGCAAACATTTGTAGCCAGATATCAGTTCTACAGACTGTAAAAGAAGGGCACGAAGTAACTGCCATTCAGGTTGTGGTGTATGGCACAATCCCAAAACGTCTTATTCAATCTGAACTTACTAGAAACTAATACTAGGTTTAAAAAAAAAAAAAACCAAACCAAAAAATCCTAAACAAACAAACAAAGAGGAAAAACCCTCCAGTATTTGAAATAAAGCCTCAGAAATGTGACATCCAGCTATACCAATAGAATGCCAAGTTCTTCTGTAGTAATAGTGAGACATTCAGAACTAAGAATTAAAAGCCTCAAAGACTGAGAATGCCTTGCCTAAGCCACAAACCCACACATATAAACAATCAGGCAAACAAAAGAATACAGATGGCTCTAGAATGAGCTGCTGTAATTTACTTTTGCTTACTTTAAAAAAAAAGCTATTACTCACCTTCAAACCTCTCTTTGCTATTGGGGGAGATTTTTGGTGTACTAAAGCTAATGAATAGCTTTAATCTTACATCCTGTTTGATGAGCTATCATTAAAAACAAACTGCTTTGTGGCTGTCACCACAGAATGAGTTTGTCACCCTTGCAGTGCAGTTCTTCCTTCTTGTCACAGGCTGAAGGAAACACTACTCAACTTTTGTAGGCAGATTATATTTACATCTTTATTAGATTTCATTTTAGCTATCAAAGTTTTGTATGTTGGACTAAGCCAAGCTGTGCCTTTGGCTACTGCTACAAGATGTAACATAATAATAATAATAATGCAAATTATGAATGTGTCACTGGAGCTAGATCGTCCACACTGCACACTTGTCATTAAATTATGGTACACAGACTCACAGAGGTCTCAGCTGCCGTTAAGGTTACAGACAGCTACTTAGAAAACATTATCTTTACCTGAAGCAAAGCCAAAATATTTTGGTTGCTTCCTTCCACAGCAAAACGAAACACTACAAATATTTTAAGGTTGTAAACGGGACAGACATGAACAACTTCATAAGAAAGCCCCACAATTTCAAGCCAACACTAGATCATTAGAGAAGAATTTGCCTTTTACTGGCAAACTCTTGATTTTCCCCATCTGCTCCCTTCTCTGCCAACTAATGAGCAGGAGTAAGCTACGTCTATGACAGCATCTCTAAAGATGGTGAGACACAAGCTTTTCTCTAGATGCTTAGGAAAGATCAATGAGTTCTGCCACTATGTTTGCTACCACGCTGACAGGAGTGGCAGGCTCTTGCCTGCTAGATGAGGAAAATCAGAGGGCAACACTCCTCTGCTTCATATTAATAGTCTGAACTATGTATGGTATGTTCTTGTTCGTTACACAAATACCTCACAAGCATGCATATGCCACAAATATTTCCCAATACAGACCTCTGCCAGGATATGCTCCATTTCAGTAATCCTGCAGAGCCATTTCAGTGAAACAGGGTTGGCAGGCAGCAGAAAGATTCAAAACCAAGGCACATGCCAGTTATGTATGTGCACAGCATGTCAGAGCTGCTCTCACACTGATCACAGAAGTCCACAAAAGACTGTAGAAGTCCAGGTTGTTTCACATTTGCCATAACAATGACACTAAATTGAGGTTTCTGCTTTTAAGAAAAAGAAAAAAGAAGGACGAGCTCTGCATGCTTTTTCAAGAGACTGGACACTGGTCCCAAGAGCACTTTATGTACGCTTTTCCCCTTCAGTTTTCAGAAAATGGGATATAGTGCCTGGAGAGATTTGAGGATCTTTAGAACACCTCAGCAGAAAGCTAAACAAACAGGGAGATGAGAACTAGCTGCACTGCTGGTAAGAACATGGTAGGGAATGGGTGCAGAGGTAGACAGCTATGCCTGAAGGCATGGGACACTCCAGGAGAGGGATGGAGAGATCATCTCAGGGAAGGAGGCTAATGGACCTTGGCTTATTTAGCTTCACACATGGAGACAAAAGAAGAGATATGGTCACTCCCAGATTACACATAATGCAGGGTAATTTGTGCAACATCACACAACAGATGAGAAATTATTTAAACTAAGAAGCCATTGACCACAAGGACAGACATATAAATTGCCATTGTCCATTTATTATAGAAAGTTTCTTCAAGTTTTTAAGCATCAGAGATGCATTATATGTTTCTATTACAGCTTTCCAAGTGCAGAGGGAGCAGAAATACTGATTACTTGTAAGCTGGAAGTTTATGAAAGGAATTCTACTATCTACAGCCCAAACTGTGAGGGACCGAAGAAATCCTTTCCACATCTCCGTATTTAAATTTTAAACTAGTTAAAATAAAAAGAAAGTAATGAAACTGTATAATTGTTTTTTGAACCTCAAGTTGCTTTTTAAGCAAGTGATACAGAAAACAGTATCAGCCTTTGTGATTTTAAATTTAATCTCTCTTCCTTCCCCCTGCCCCTTTTGGTTTTTTCTGCTAGTAAAGAAGATGTGACAAAAAAAAGTTTTTTCACTTAGTACTAAAAAAGTGAGCAGGAAAAAATCCCAGATGAAAAATACTTCAACAAGCTTTACAATTAAACAGTACTTCTTTACACTAAGACATGTTACTCAAGCTGAGCACACAGATTGTTACATCGAAACTTCTGTACTTAAACTCAAGCCAAGGACAGCATGACTATGGTATCTTCACAGGAGGTTTTTCCTGCGATCAGAAAAAGTCAAGCAAGAACACCATTACACTTTGATAATTAAGCCATTAACATGAGTTTCAAAGGAGAGGAGAAAAAAAATTAAAATCTGTCAGTATATGACTTTTCAATACTATTTCCAGAAGATGCTTGCACGAGAAAGTGGCATTGCTTGGGAAATGGAAAGCTACCAAGAGGAAATTATGAGCTCAGGCAAATGAAGTATCTAAAAACATAATTATTTCTGCATATAGCTGTGTATTAGTGTAAGCATAATGCAGCATTTCCAGCTGTAGTGATATTTACAGGATGATCTTTTCCAAACCATACGGAAACTGATAGATTTCAATTACTTAAACAGAATTTTTACTGCCTTCTAGAAGACAAGATGATAAATATGTACTAGTATTTTTTTATTTGACTGGAAATGCATTTATCAAATATATCAACAATTACAATGGCTTACATATAGCTCTGTAGCCATCCCAAAAAGGAAATCACTTTTTTATCATGTCACTTGCTTTTTTGGGCTATGGATTTACTGCTGTTTAGAACTGAAGATGTAGCGTTGTAGAAGCTTAAACTATTAAATCAAGGACCACATACGAAAGCCAAACAGGCTCTGTTGTAGAGATATAAAGACATATACGTCACATATTTTATTATAAAAACAAAAACCTAGTGAACCAATCTGAGGCAGTACCATAAAAGTGTGCTTCAAAGACAGTTATTGGACTGCATCAATGTTTCTCTCTGTGCTTTGAACTTTGCTAGGAAGTTAACTAGAACCCAGATTTTGTTGTTTTCCTAAATCTAATTGGTAAATGAAGCACTCTAGAGCTCCATAATTAAAAGCAAAGTTTGATCAATTCCCTCCTCTATAGTAGTTCGGGCTACGTGGTTTTGATTTTTATGGGGGAACACAACAGCAATTCCAAATACTATAAAACCCATCTCTCAGGCACTTCCCCTCCCGGCACAGCTCCTGTTGGCATGACAGTCCTACGAAAGAGCGGCTGCACTGGAAACTGCATCTGTCTGTGCCCAGGCCAAGAGCTGTCAGGGCAAACGCCTACCACAACAATCTCTCCTTTGTCAGTCACAGGGATCCCATGAGAAAGCACCAACCAGCCTAGGAATTTGGTGCAAGGTAGTGTTACACAAGCCTGAAAGACAATAAATAAGGGTCAGACTTTATTTAGATTGACTGTATAAAACCGGAACCAACAGCTCCATTCCGCCAACAAGCTTTTACAATTGTGTGGTGGCACAAGTTGTCTTAGTGAAGACAGACAAAGTCCACCTCTTAACCCTTTCTACTCTCTGCACTTGCTGGCTCCGTTTGTACTTAGCATCTCATCACACAACAGATTTTGTTTATTATTTTTTTAAAAGCAATTGGTTTCCAAGCCTGAAAAAAAGCCACCGCACATTTTACCACCATCTTACATCGCTGCAGCCCTCATGGCCCAGAACTTCAGAAGAACACAGTCTGAAGGATCACAAGTTGTATCCAGCAAAAGGTTCACGGACTTCTTAAATACAAATCCAACAGTGAACTACAACAGCTTTCCAAGCACTTAGCAAAGCACTTCTAGAAACCGCACCAGGAAAACATACATACAAAACCACAAAGCCCACTGCTTTGAGCACCGTCAGTATGTAGGCAGAGCATTTTAATAAATGTGATGAGATGCCAGGGAAGAGAAGGAATTTAGAACACAGCAACTGGGAGGAGTCCTACTGTCACTTCAAGCTACTTCCCATTTGCAGATTTACCCAACAGTGTTATTTCTGAAAGAGAAATCACCAGCTCAGTTCCTTTCTAAAGATTTCCAAAGAATACTCAGAAAACTTATATCCTCAAACTCAGTATGTAGATTTTTAACATAAAACCTGTCCTTCATTACCAAATCTAAATAAAGGCAGCCTAGAGTGGGTTTATAGCCAAACACACACACACAAGATTCTGGTCTTCCTTATTCATCTTAAGCTTTAAACAACGTGCTGTTCAAAGAGACCTGCAATTATTCAAGCATGCATTAGCCTTTGGAACTTCTAAAAATGAGCATATAATTCCTGCCACATTCTAATCCTTCACTCTGATTGCCATTTACAGTGATGTGATATGGAAAAAGTATCCGCCGTACTTTTAGAAAAACCCAAAACAGTAGTTAAAGGAAGGGCCGGACAGCTCAGGCAACCTTTACTTGAACAAGCTCAGATATATACGCACTGTAACATTTTAGGCTACTGATTAGTTATTCAGCCAACAGTTACATCACCAAAAAGAGGTTCCCTCCTCCCTTCTTGCACATCCTCCTCACTTTAACCTTCCCCTCCTACTTGCTGCTTTGCCACAAAACCTGCTTGAAAATTAGCAGATCTTGACAAAACTAAGTGATTGCCCTCCTCCCACTTTCTCTTGACATTTAAGAAGGAAAAAAGTGACAAAATCTATTTTCCTTATGGTGTATCTGCTTGTAAAATAAGAAAACGGGCTTCCTGGAGCTGATCAGGACCACTGGATGCACTAACTTGTTAACCTGAACACCACAAATTATTGCTCATTTTCCAAGTACCCTGAAAGCTAGACAAGTAGCTTGTACATTGCTAACAAATACTGCCTGGGCACATGACCTGCCTTGGGCTGGACACCTCAACAGATCCACCGCCTTCTCTAATGGTGGGAAGGGCAATTTACTGGCTTGAAGAGCTGCAGCCATTCACCTTTCCTATTAGATCCTCAGCCAGCGGTTCTAGTTATGCCTCTCGCTCTCTAAATAGAAGGAGGAGAACACAAAAAAAGGAAGTGAAACAAAGTTAGTAGAAGATACTTCGTGGTCAAGGCAGCTAAGATGCTCAGACTCTTCTGGTCCTGTTGGGGTATGGTTAGTTTAAGCTGCCGTCAAACTCCTTTCCTACAGCTCTACCCCAGATGTTTTCCAGCTCTTCTGCCAGCCCTTCTTCCTTAGCAGAAAACTTGTCCTGGCCAGCGCTCTCAGTCATTGCATCAGCTTCAGCCAACTCGCGCGCCTCCTGACCTCTTTCTTCCTCTTAAAATCCCGCCCTTGCCAGCACCTCCCTCAGCACTTCACTCACCGCTCCGCCCGGGGCCCTCTCTCCCACTTCTTTTCAAAGGCAGAAGGGATCCTGAGGAAACAAATCCTTTTAACAGTGGCATTTGTGTCTCTTCTATTTTGTTCCTGGGTGCTCTCGCAGAGCCACAAAAAACCAATCATCCTCTCCAGAGGGATTTACCTCCCCACAGAGTTACCTCCTATTCCAGGCCTCCCACTCCTTACCCAAACTGGAAATTTCAGTCCTCCTCTCTGACATTTCCTTGGAGACATGCAGCTACTAGGTTAAGCTCTGCACAGAGCCAAACAAACCTCTTGTTTCCCCTCCCACACAAGGCTTTCCCAAGATAAGCCACCATCCTGCCAGTCCCCCAGCCTGCAGGCTGAGTATATTCAACAAGAACCTTTATGTCTAAGCCCTGTAGAATGAATATGCGTTATATACATAAAATGCAGTCCTTTCCTTCTGATCTGTCAGACAGCTAAAATACTCATCCAGGCATTCAAAATCCTCCTCTTTTTCTTGGGCTTCAATCAACAAAATTTGACTTTGAGAAGTATTTCTGAAGGGAGGTAAGCAATGGTCATCTTCTCTGCATGCTGCCTTGCCATTTTAACCCTTTTTTTTTGCTATTTAATTCATGTTAAAAAAACACCAAACTCCATAATTTTAATAACTTTCTCAGCCTGTTTTCTCTTGATCATTTTTTACCAGCGCTTAAGAGCCAGCTGCCTACATCTTATCAGCTGGTGACATTGTCCTCCACCACCAACACAGCAATCTATCTCACAGAGATGGGCCTGACACATCACTCCATCTGACCTATTTTAGACATTTGTCTTTGTACGAGATGAAGCCTGTCCTAAAATTATCTAGACAGGGACCCAATAATTACAAATAAGACAAATGCAGAAAAAAAAAATTAAAAAACAAGAGCTGCTCACACCCCACCCTTTCCACATTAAATCACTACCAGGAATTTTTTTCACCACTAATAATTCTTGTGGCCCTTTTTTCTACACCTCCTGCAGGTTTTCAAAAGTCTCTTTAAAGACCTGAAAACTAGAACCAGATATAGAACTTGAGTATTACTATCATTAATGCTTTACAACGAGAAAAATGTTTATTTTATAAGTCACATCAGCCAAGAATTAAATTAGCCCTCTCACCTCTCCCTGCAATGGACTGGTAACAAAGTTCTGTAATGAGCCTGATCTCTAATACTTTTGCAGAGTTGCTGCTTTCCAGAATGCAGTCTTCCCATGCTATGGATGCCTGGAACACTTGTCACTGAGAAATCTGACTGCATTCAGCCATGCCCTGCATACCTACCACCTTTGGTTTTACTCAAAAACGAAGAAATCATTGTGACATTTTAATGATAGGTATCATTAAAAATCTGGGAATGACAGACTGGGAAACAGCATAATTGGCTGCCTTTTTTTTTTTTTTTTTTTTTAAGGCTTCTGCCTTACAAATTAAACTGTTAAATGGTGTCTTGTCTAGGACCAGTCCTGGAACATCTTGATTCCAGTTTATTTCTCAGAACAACCTACTCATTTATATTTTGCAGCCTGCTGCTGCTCCATTCACCTAGCATGCTTCTTGCTGACATGCTGTAATGGTTTTCCCAACAAGCAAGCTCTGTTGCTCAGAGCCACAAGCTGACAGGCAGGATTAGGAAACCTGTGTCAGGCTCAGCACAGGACCAGTGACCGATGTGGAAAGAAAGCCTGTAGGATCTGCTCTGGTTTTGTGTGTGACAGCCCATGGTTCATCTGTTTTTTGTGTCAGCCAAGAGTAGCTAGAAGGCATGAATGGCCATGAAACTCATCTCCTTCCACTTCATCCTGTCAGAGCTGATGATGCAGCTCACAGCCCAGCAGCCGCAGGGTCCAAGGGCAAAAGCAAGAGGACACATAGGAAAGAGGATGACATTTGAGAGGTTATATGCACAACAAGGAATTTCAGCTGTGGATTCTCACCTTAACTTATGGCGGTGGCAACGCGTGATTATGCAAAGTGTGATGTCCTCACCAGCCTCCTTAGCCTTGCCAGGACACTGCATTTCATACAATCCTACACTGTCACCCCCACAGAAAGATGTAAGAACCATAAGGAGAAAGATGAGATCCCTCAGCAGCGATGGCTACCACATCAGCCAGGGACACAACACACTTCTCACAGGGAAATCCTGCAGTGCAAGGTACTTACATACCATAACCAAACTGAAGTCCTGTGATCCCTGTGCCAGGGTGGTTACACAGAGTTACATCCTGAAATGCTAAAGCAGAGCTTAAGCATATAGTTTAGCAAAGAGAGAAGCACATACGAGCTTTTGGTAAAGCTCTTTGCTGTTCAGCACCAGCCGAACTCGGCTGTCACTCAAGCCAGGAGGTCAAATTCCCAAGGACTCCCTGGGGCAGAGTCTGAAGCTACCCACCTGCCACAGTCCTTCCCCTGCCTCCGGTTTACATATCCACATCATTTTCTCTTGGCAAGTGTTATTCAGGTTATCACCGCTGAACAGTTATTAGTCTGGCTGGATCATGACAGTAAGATGCTTTTTATCAGGTCAGATGTGGAGAGCTCTGTAAAGGCTTTTTACAGAAAGCAGCTACATGATTTCATGAAGACAGAAAAGCTTACAGCATGGTGATAAAAGGTATTTTAATAGATCCATTCTCTAATACAGGAGATACTGTGTGCTGAAAACAGTAAAATAAATTACATTTCTAACGTGATAGGCCAGAAGATTTAATTACTAGCTTTGCTTTGAACCTGACAGCTATTACTACTCTAACTCCTGGATGCACTTGCAAAAGCAGACTTGTCATTTTAGATTTGTAAGAAGACATGGTCTTAACTTGGATTAACTACCAGGTTTACTATAATATGTAAAATAGAAAAGCACACACAGTAACGCTTTCATGAGAAGACAAATCCCGACAAACACACCTGCTCATTAAAAAGTTGGAATGGAAAAATGTCTTCCCTATATTTATTTTTCCCCTCCAATGAAGAACACACAGTCAAAACCTACTGTTAAATACAAAATGATGATTTCATTATGTTATCTTACTGGAGAAGGTTCTGTAATCCTTCCATACGATCTTCAAATGCAGCAAAGCTGATAAAGTACTGTACTGATTCCTATAAAAAGGGAGATGTAGGCATGTCACACCACTTTGAACAGTCTTAATACTGTGTAGGAAAAATGCTTTTTCCATATGGCTTGCTAGTCTAGTTTCTTACAGAGAAATATTAAAATAATTTGACTATGATTTGGATGGACATTTCAAGTAGTGTAAAAAAGTCTGAACCTTAGAAAACTTGTACCAACCCTCACACACGTATGAGAACATAAATCCATGTTTTAACACCTCCATTTGCAAATATTTTTTGAATACTGTTGTTCACTTAAAGTACCAGAGAGAAATTTAACAGGAGTCTAAGGGCAGGTTCAGCCTGACCTAGAATTCCACACAGATTTAACCTGACCTCATTCTGACAGCCAGTCACAAAGGAACCAGAGAAGTTGCTGCTCATCTCAGATACTTTGTACATTTCAAAGTATTTGACTGGAAAAACGGTAGTTTGGTGTTGGGTGGTTTGTTGTTTTGTTTTTTTTTTAATGAAGGAAATTTTCATTTGAAATGCCCTAGATTCACATTCCTGCAGTCCTGAAGCACCTATTCCCCCTTGAAAGCTGAGCACACAACAGGTTGCCTGGGTGAAGAGAAACACACACAGGGCAACTCCTTTCAGGCCACAAAACATCGGCACAACAGTCAACAACAGCTACAACTGCATTTTGTTTAGTCCACAGTCAGATGGACAGACTTGGCAATGGTTCGATCACTGAGCTACACAGCCAAAACAAAGGCAAAATAGGAGGCATGGAGAAACTGATGCAATGGCATTATCCCAAAGCATACACCCCCTACATGCCCAGAACTTTGTGGTACTCTTCCTTGCACCTGCTGGGTTAGAGCTGTACTGCGACTGTCAGTGCTCCTCCCCTGTATTTTGTGTTGTATCAGCACATTTACCAAAGGCACTGTATTGGTTAAGAGAGAACTACTGTCCCTTGATGAAAAAGGGAATTAGATATGCCATTTACCCTCAGCTCTCCGCCTCAAGTTTCCCATGTAGCCTCAAAACCAAGCCACTACACACACAGCAGAACACAGGGAGAGTGCGTAAAAGATGGGAATGATCCAAACAACAATTGTCAGGAAAGAAAATACAGCTCTGTATGCAGGATACACAGCCCCTTCTCTGTGTACTCATTTATAGCATGGCATGCAATGTTGTAATTCATAACACCACAGTCATCAATGGCCCCCATTCAGCCTGGCTGCCTCCATGGCAAACACCAGACAATCCTCTGAGAAAGTTCTGAAATAGCTCCCATCCTCCTAGTCATACAGTACTGCTCAGTCATTTACAGACACACCAAGTCTTTACATACTAAGAGTTCATACACTTTTAAGATGTACCATCACATGCCCAATGCTCTTGTTTGTTTCAAGGCAGATTGCCCTGAAGCCACTCTTTGCACTTGCGTGCTTCGCATATGCGGTACTTCCCCAGAACAGATGACATCCGCCAGAGCATACTGTATTGAGAGGAAAACCACCGTATTTACATTATTCTTTTCTGATGAACTCAAATCTTATTTTCTTTGACAGTTCCATTACATTACTTAACTGTTACAACCATAGGAAGCATCAACATTCAAAAACAGCAAGTATTTTTGGAAGTAATTTATGCAAAGTATCCCCTGTTTCAAAATATCCTCATTTCCTTCTTTCAGCATACTGAATGGCTGCTGAGTAGGAAGAAAAAAATGAAACTGGAGGAGGTTTTTTGTATTATTATTATGAAAATTAACTGTTGTTTTAGAGAAATACAAGAACAGTATATTCAGGAAAAAGTTCTCAGGCAAATCAGGAAATCTCTTCTGACCCTTGCAGACCTCCCATCACTGTAGGTATATATTACTTTCAAATGGCAGGGGCCAGCTCAATTAGAGAAAGTCAGTTTGGCAGTTAGACTCCCTAAGCATATAATAAAGCAATCACAGAAGGTACTGTTATCATGAAGCCCTCTTAAGCATTTACAAATGCATTCAAAACATGATGTACTTGTATCTGATGTATGTATTCAAAAATGTTGCTCTTAGGTATGAGCACCTTATTAGTCTTCTAATTTATTTCTTATGATCGATTTACAGCATTTACCATTTTCAAGTACTAGAGTTCTGTGTATTTTCACTGAATGGAAACAATCAAAGCTCTGAATGTCTGGAAGAACATTCCAGAACTGAGGAACTTCTGATTTTCTCCCACTCAAGCACCAGAACATCTGGACAGCAGACATGAAGACTTTGGCTAACATGCAACACCTAAGCTCAGGTTTACAGCTTCTATAAAGGGCATTTCCCACAGGTTTCTTGGAAGACCTGTTGCTGATGGTCAGATACCAGCCTCCTGAAACCTTTCAGCAACTTTCAAGAGCACAGATACCTCCTGCTTCCCAGTCACCACCTCCAAACACCTGCTTAGAGACAAGCTGTTCACTCTTCACTTCATGTAGTTCTCAGTACATCCTTTAAGTTGCCCTCTTCCATCAGACAAACACTGACGCCACAGCCTTACTCGCCATGTGCTGGTTTTCCCCTTCCCCTCCTGGAGGGCAGGGCAGCAGCCTGCTGCCTGAAGGAATGGGCCATTTTGACTTGCTGGCAGTTTTACATGGGCCTTGCAGTAACGTGGGCAGTTACGCTGGATAATTGCTTCAGAAACAGTAGCCTTAAGTTGCACTTTACTTAAAAGTTATTTTCTTTGTTTGATTCAGGCCCTCTCCCCCGATTAACTTTTTAGTATAAAACTGGCAAACGTTAAACAAAAAAAAACCAAAGTCCATAAAACAGTTATCAGAAATCTTTAAATTAGAAAAGATCTAGACCTTGCCATAACCTGACAAACTTTTATTATCTTTCATTTAAGCCTACTTCCCTTAAATGTCTTTGACTGTAAAGTTTTAGAGGTTTTTTTAAGAACAAGAATTCCTCCCTTTCACATCAAACTCCAGATACTGTGAATTCTTCAAAACCTCCATAACCAGTAGGGCTGGACAATTCCATGTCAGCCACGTTAAGGGAATCATATGATAGCTCCCTTGGTACTGAGATGACAAGTGGATTTTCATGTTAGTTGAGGTCACTTTGATATGACACTCACATACTGTTTTACCCTGGCACTCTCCAAATTGTAATTTAGTAACACTCAGTCCAGCGTAGCACAAAAACTGTTTTGTTGGGGGGGTTTGGCGGGGTGGAGGTGGGGGGGAAACATAAATAGCACCCTCTTTGCCATCTTCCACAGTTAAAGATCAGAATTAGTTGACACCACAGCGAGAGATACAGCCATTTCAATGAAAAGAACGATTCAGTCTCAAGGAGTAAGAAAAGAAGTTGTATGAGAAAAGATACAAAGGTGAGAGGAAAAAGCAGAGATCCTGAATGACCCTGCTGCCTTTCCAGTGATCCCTCCTGAAGCTGCCGCTAGCAGCAGCGTTGCCTGCCAGGAAAACGGTACATCGCTATTATTAGCACAAGGGGACACGATGGTTTGACTCTTCCTTATATTGGCAGCTATGTTGCATCACCCCATCCAAAAGCAGCGATTCCCATTAAAGAAAGTAACAAAGACAGGCCTGTGTTGGTCTGGAGACCAGTACACTACAGTTGTAGAGGACAGGAAAACAAAACCAAAGTAAAAGACACCCCAGAAACTCATGCAGACCTTTCAGACAAGAGAAAGCAAAACTGTGGTCTTCCCAAGAAAGAGCAGCCCCTGAAAGCACATTTACCTGTAACTATAATAAAGCTTCGTAGCAGTAATCTAAATTGAAAGTCAGGGAACAGAGTCATAAACATTGTATTTCATTAAAATCTGTGAACTTCAGCAGTTTGAGGAGCTAATGGAAATATGAAGCGACTGGTGAAAATATTTAGTGCTGACAGTTTGCTAAAAAGACTATCACACTTCTGGATTCATGAGTAGTCTATTGATTTGTCATAACTTGATTTTAAACTAATTATCTAACTTGAACTGAAGCTAGAACTACATTGCTGCTCCCTCTGAAGTGAGATTTTTCAAAAGGAATGTCAACTTGGAAAAAAAGATGAAAGAGCAGTGGGTTATCACCCTCCTAATGTCTCTTTGCAGATGCAAAGCGGACAGTAAAACAAGCAAGAACTGCGTTTCAGCCTCAATAACAGTCATTGGTAAAACATTTGAGAACGTATTTTCAGACATAAATCCACACAAAGTACATGGCCAACACTGCTGCTCCAGTGGGACATCACATCATGGAAGAAAGGAGATAAATATGGGAGGTTACA
This sequence comes from Ibycter americanus, assembly GCA_035590275.1. NCBI lineage: Eukaryota > Metazoa > Chordata > Aves > Falconiformes > Falconidae > Ibycter > Ibycter americanus. The sequence goes on along the minus strand of JAVJGI010000062.1, from coordinate 27,269,116 downwards.
CATTCTGAACGCCACCACAGATGATGCCCAGTGATGGCAGCAATCTGGTGCAAGCCAAGCTCTGGCGGCACTTGCTCAGGCAAGCAGCAGAGGTGAGAAACTGCAGCAGAGCTAAGGATGAACTCACACTGTGGAGAACAGCTCCCTCAGAGCATCCAAAGTACAGGGCACAACTGAGCAGACATACAGGAGCCAGCTACAGCATGGACAGGTGCCAGGACCAGCAGCACTCTAGTGCAAGCCTCACACAGCACACATGCTCCTAGCATAACCTTTCGCAAGCCGGTGACCATCACATCACAAGAGAAAGTAAAACAAACTAGCTTGGAACCTTGAGATAAACTTAAACCCTGCAGCTGAGTACAAATGGATGAAAATCCGTGAACGTAAAAGGCTTTTACCCGATTACCATCAGAGCTGCAGATGAGATAACACACCCCGCACCCTTAGGAAGTGGTTGGCATCAACACGCGTAGCAACTTTGAAGTTCACCACTGTGTTGTGCTTAACAAACAGCCTTTACAGATTCCACTTGTCGGTGATTAATAGGAAGAGTTGCCTGGTCTGTTTTACCTGCAGGTTACCTGAAGCACAAAGGCTACAACCCCAGCTTGGTCTCAGGAGCAAGCCAGAGCCCAGCATGCTCCAAGTCTGGTCCTGAGGATCAGCTGAGACCAAACCTCAAGATGCAATGGGCACCAACAGCTCGCCTGAGCTGACACGCGCATCTTGCGGCCGTGACTGTGGTTATCCTACCTCTCTCAGCTTCAGCTAGTGAAACTTCGTGATGTTGTCACTCCATCTCTGCTAGAAAGCTACACACACACAACTAGGAAACAGTAACTGACACAAGCACAACCTAGTAATTTAAAAGTAGAGAGAAATGTAATCTGCAAACCTTTCAAAATCTAAGATGTCAACAAATATCAGAAGTACAAAGAGCATCAGGAAAAACATTGGAAAGCTTTTTTTAAAAAAATTTAAACATTGACTGTCTCTCCGCAAATCTAACATCTTAAAACATATCCTCAACATGTATATTTGGTCAGTACTTTTGCCACAAATTCAAAACAGACGCAAAGTAACATGCGGTTCTTCTAAAGAAAGTAGGCGTAGGTGTTTTCTCCTCTAGGCTCCAAATGCATGACAAGAAATGCATTATACATGAAGGAAGATGATGGCACAACATGAATCAAACCAGCACAAAGAAGCAAACAGAAGACCAAAAGATGTATTCAACATATCAGTGTGCAAAAGTGATCAGCTAATTGAAAGGGTCACACAGGGTATGTTTATGAAAAAAAAACCCACAGAGAAATACAGAAATAAGACTGAACTGTTTCAGTTTGTGTCCTATCAAGTAACATGCTTTATTCAGGGAACAATCTTTATACCACACAACTACAAGAACACTAAAAGTTTCTGGGTGTCTAAAGAATTGCTATTACAAGACGAAATCAGTAAAAGGATAAAGACAGACTTAAAGTCATTATTTTAACAAAAGAAAATTCACATAAGCAGAATATTATTACAATGTATGAAGAACAGTATTAGGATATAATGTTGAAAAAAAACCCAAAGAGCCTTTCCTTTCTCATCATGCACTTTCTGCAGTATTATAAAGCTATTTGGGACTAGAGACTAAACACTTACTCTTCTTCCATATTCAAAATTGTTACAAAAATATTCAAAGAGGAAGTAAGTGTCTAATTTGAGATAGGGTCAAAAAATAGGAGCACAATACAAGTTGATTTGCAAGCAACTGATCCAATAAAATCCAGTTTCCTAGGAATGTGTGTCACAGCTGTAGGAAGAGTTCAGTCTGCAATCTCTCCTTCAGCAGGCATCTTCCCATCTGTCTAGGCTGCCTACTGCCAGAAAAGTTGTACGTTTATCGGAGATAAGCTTCTACCCCTCTCATAAATGCAACTGAAGTTGGTTGAAAGGTTTAAAAGTTATTAAGAGTGAGAGCAAGAGACAAATGTTCACAGAGTTGCATGTAATCTCCACTTTCTCAGCAAACCAGGATAAATATATATATATACACACTGACTGCAAATACCTTGGTGTTGAGTTGCAGTCGCTGTTACAGGACTGTACTGGAGACATAAGCCTGACCACACAAGTCAGAGCATCACTCTCATTCTGTGTGGATGGATGTATTTCTTAATACCGGTATAGAGAGACAAAGGGAAAACTGTTTCCTTAAGTAGCAATAGAAGGAAGTTAAGTAACTTACAGAAGAGTTAAGTAACATGCGTTTTCCTCCTGAGAGGACATAAACATTGTCCAAAGCATCAGGCTGAGGAAAATACAACTGCCTTCAGCAATATGGCATGACCCCTGCTGTCACCCCAGGGAAAAGGCTTTTGGGCAGGAAGCGGGCTCTGCTCACCCATGCCACCACAGCTGCCCTGCGCGGGCGCGGGCACACAGCCCTGCCTGAAAGTGGAGCGCAAATTCCTTCGGGGGGGGGGCCTGATGCCATGTAACACCCCCGAGCACCTGGCAACAGCTGGGCGTTTCCCAAAATTCCATCAAGCAAGAGCATCCGGGCATAGTGCAGGCTCAGGACCACAGCAGACCCACCACCTTGAGTTACTCTGGGGATCACGCTGCATTTGTAGCTGCAGCAGCCATCTAGCAGGCTCATCTATGGTGAGAACAGAAGGACTGATCTGCCAGAAAGATCCTTTTAAATACCAGAAAAAGGGAAATAGCTCCAGGCTCCTCACAGAATCATGGAATGGTTTGGGTTGGAAAGGGACCTTTAACGATCATCTAGTCCAACACCCCTGCCATTGGAAGCATTCAAGGTCAGGCTGGATGCAGCTTTGAGCAACCTGATCTAGTGAAAGATGTCCTTGCCCACAGCAGGGAGGCTGGACTAGACGATCTTCAAAGGTCCTTCCCAACCCAAACCATTCTGTGATCCTATGATCAGTGATAACCTGACTTCCCCACCACTTCTGCTACCCCACCAGCAGCAGGCTGCACAACAAGTCTGCCACACTCCATGCGTACCAGCTACCTGCAACAGGAGGAGGCTATTCCTGACAAAGGAGTGACAAAATGAGAGCTTCATTATCAGCATACCCAAATCTGAAGAGGATGCTTAAGGGCAATGTGGTGAGAAAAAGACACCAGAAGTTACAATAACAAGTGCTTCAGGAAAACCACTGTGGGTGGGACAGCATGTGATCACTGTTGACAACTCAGCCAGATCTGCCCTCAAACAGACATTGTTTAGAGAAATTAAAGTGTAAAAATATATTTTACATATGCAACAGTATATAACTTATAAAATATTATATATAGCATTATATATACACACACACTTACCTATAAGAGGAGATTAATATCTGTGAGATGAGTAAGTCCACACACAGTTCCCTCTCTACAGATCCTCACCAGCAATAAAACATGAAACAGACCATCTGGTAAAAAGCAATAGCAGAAATAATAAACATAGAAAGAAACTGATCATGTAACAGATTGTGGTGGGCCAATAAAGGACTGTTGTCTTAATCTATTTTCCTAAATTCATCTTCATGTTCCTCACTAGCTAAGAGTCCTCCACAAGGGCTGGATGCGTACAACAGTTGTCAGGTATTAGCCAATTCTTATACTGCTTATGACCTGTTTACTAGGAGGCTGGAGTTGAAACGAAGGCAGGTCAGCTGAAACTTTCTGAGAGCCACAGTGGTAACTTTCACAGATTGCAGTCCTAGTGGAGTTTTATGGTAACAGGAAATAACCCCAGTACTCCAGAAACAGAATGGTCAGTAACATTTCCAAGTGAAAGTCAAGAGTAAATACAAAAACTCCAAAACTTTGGAACCTAGCTGCTCACAAGCAAAGTAGTGATCACAGCAAAGTCGAGCATATGTGGTGAAGAAAAAAAAAAAATAAAAAATGCCTGAACCTGATAAGTCAGAATCTGTTATTTTCCAGACAACCTTGAAGGCCCATCTTCACTCCAAAGTATTTCAGATGGTCCTTTGGAAATCACACGGTACAAAAAGGAAATGTTAAGTAAGCTTTAGTCCATTTCTTCAGTCGTAAGTCATTTCAATTCAGTACAAACAGGATATAGTTTTATTAAAATGTCATGGCGGTACCTGGAGGATAACAGCAAAGTATTTTAATGCAACAAGCTACCACTCACTTGCTATTCTTTGAGTGAAAAGATGAAAGTGATGCTATAAGAAGGAAATAACATTGTCTTGCCAAGACTAGAACCACCTGACAAAACTTTTTCCTCTCACAGTAAATAAAACTACCAGACGCATCAGTTCACTTTCTCCAGCCTTTTTGAGAAATGACACTTATGGTGTCACCACCATAAATGGCACCATCAGCAAACAATTCAAGCTATTTGAAAACCCATTTTGTACTAGCATTGCCAGCTCCAGTATTCAATGGCTGCATATGCAGAAAAACTGTAAGCATTTCTGATCTGATTATGAAATAGAAAAATCATTCCCATCGCTTTGCAGCAAGCAGCCAGAGGAGCAAGTGTATTTTCAACAACTCCTCCCAGCCATCAAAAGTGAAAAATAGAAATTATCATTATGATCTTTTTGTCTGATCTCCTTCAAAAGGTCAGGGAAAGATGAGTATTATGAGCTCATTTCTGCAAAGCAGAAGAGAAAAGGATCCTGTCTTATAAAAAGAACAGCTGACCACAGCCTAAGCTAGACACAGCAGAATTGCTAAACCATTCAAACTGAGCAGTGGGTTGGTTTGCAATTGTTTTCCATTTCCTTTTTGTAAGTCAAGATACCGAAAAGAATACAGTTAAAAGCAAATCTCCTAATCAAACCATAAACTACTAACTCAACTGCCTAACTATTAATACTACTCTCCACAGGAAACATGGTGATAAATATAACAGGTTCCGATTCCCCTGCTACATCAGGTCTCTAGGAGAGAAAGAGTCTACGTGTGCAGATCAAGCTGTGGGATCATCAGAGTTGTTATTTTTCCCTGAATCAGCACTGAGAGGGCAAACAACAGTTTTCTGCCAGCCTATGAGAGCATTCTTTGAAATACAGCAGATACACTGAAACCATTCATACCCCCAGTACGGCACTGCAGCCAGAACTCATAGTTAAGACAGCAGCCTTGTCCTTTGGCTTAAGTGAAAGTTGTCACAAGTTATAAAAAAAACCACAGAAAACGTGACAAAGACTTGGAATGCAGTACTGAAAAAAACCATATTAGAAACAAAAGCTGTTTGGTAAATATATAGTCTTTTTCTTTTTTTTTTTTTTTTTTTTTTTTCAAAAAAATACTATTGCCTGAAAATACTGAAATATGCAAAATCCAGACTGTAAGTGAGGGTAAGTTCTAATACTGTGCTTCAAGGGCAAAAGTTTGCAGTAACTGCTTACAAATGATAAACACATGATCTGATCTAGCAGCTGCTAGAATAGGAATCAGGGTGATTTAGAAAGGAGGGGAAATCAACCCTTTGTTTTATCTAAAGGATGGCTCATTCCAAGCAGTTATATCAGGTCAAAACTTCCGTTATTGTACTCTTACTTCAATCACAGATGGTTTCTCCCCCTCATGAACAATATACAGATTGCACAAGAGGATAATGAGACATGATGGCCAGGGAAAGGAGGGGTAAAAGAATTCATCGGGGGCGGAAATATGGTCCTTTTCAAGTAGGTCCTAAGCAAAAGCAAAGCTTTTCCCACCACCACCACTCTTTTCTCACTTGATCTTGCTTCTGTTGGGTATTTAATAAACTTAAAGTCAAGTCACTTTGACTGATACCCTAACATCACCAGGAGACAAGTCACTTAAATCCTCCCACGCTGTAAAGTCCCATTTAAGTATAAACAAAGCAGTTTCTTCAAAGGCACAAATCTGCCGCTCAGCACACCACATCCCCACACACCCTTCTCCCACCCCTTCACCTCACATCTATATGGGAAGCACACAAAACCGCAGGGCCGGCAACCAGGCGTTCGAGCTCCTGGTGCCACCTCTCCCGCAGCACTCGGCCCAAGAACGCCGCAACTTCAGCTGCAGCCGCCGCCGGGTCAGCGCTGATAAGCGAAGGCAAAGTGAAGCAATCCATCTCGCAATGTAAACAGCTGTTTGGCTGCACGGGGAACAATATAAACAAACGGATCTATTTATAAGTCATCATTCATTCTTGTTGTAGGACACAGAATACTATGTTCCAGGAGAGAAACGACAGTATTTCTAAGAATACAATGGAAATTCAGGCAGATTGTGCCTTCTTCCAGCGCCCTGCCCCGCTGACACTCCCAGTTCTACAGAAGCAATAAAACCCGAGCGACACAGGGTCTGATTTTGCAGGCACAAGGTACCCTTGATTTAACGGGTCACCGGGGATCAGGGGAGGGGGGTACGGGGGAACTGATCACCATACACACGGTTTCTTCCAACACCTCAAACAAGTCAATGGTAGCACCTGTACAGCACAGTGAGGGAAGGG
>JAVJGI010000062.1:27219806-27241511 GCA_035590275.1 Ibycter americanus | reverse complement strand
TTTTTAATTTTTTTTTTTTTTTTTGTTTTTTTTTTTCTTCTTATTTTTTTTTTTTTTTTTTTTTTTTTAGTGGAAAGCGAGAGAAGAGGTTTCTTAGCGAGGAATTGTTTTGATGGCTTTTTTATTCTATTTTAGCATTCATGTTTCTTGACATTGTTGTTAGGAATAGTTTGAGGCTTATGCTGCACATGCTGAAGAAGCAGTTCCGTTTATAAAACCCTGGGTTTTGGCCTTAAATCCCATCATCTTGGATTACTCCTTTCCCAAGAAAACTTGACCGTGCCACAGGATTGCTTGCATATTGAGTTGCGACCAGGTATGAGTGGGATACACTAGATCAGATGGGACATACAAGATCAAAACAACTTTGCAGAAAAGGAGGTGTGGACAAGAAGTTGAACCTAAGTCAGAGGTGGGCCTTGTAGAGTTGAAGGCTAATCGTGTATGGGGGCTGCACCAGAAAGAAAGTAGCCAGCCAGTCCAGGGAGGAGATTATTCTTTTGTCTATCCAGCGTTTGTGAGGTTGTGTCTGGAGTGCTAGGTCCAGTTTGGGTCTGCCTATCACAAGAAAGAGGAAGGAGCAAGGGGCTGAGGAAGCTGTGTTTGACACTCTTAAAGAAGGCAAGACTATGGGGAGAACCAAACTGCGGTATTTAGCTAAACTGAGGGGGTGGTTGCAGAGAAGGTGAAGTCAAATTTCTCAGAGAGGTTCATAATATGCAAGGATGAGACTCAACAGTTAAAAACTGCAAAAAAGGAAATACTATTTAGTGCTAAGAAAAAAGAAATCACCATGAAGGTGGTCAAAGACTCAAGTAGGTAGCTCAGAAGGGTTTTGAAATCTCTGTCTTTGGAGATACACAAAATTTGACTGGACAGAGGCTGAGCAACTGACCTAACTTTGGGGCCAGCTGAGCTTTGACTTGAAATTTCTCCTGAGGTGTCTTCCACCTTAAATCATTCTATGACTCTAAATACGTGTCCAAATATAATCATAAAGCTTTTGAATCACAACTGACTAAAGTCTTTACAGAGTTGGAGCACGTACAGAAACATCTTGGTCTGGCCCATAAAATGTCATTTAGATATAGTTATGGGCAAGAAGTGTGGAGTCCATTATATTAGAGCAAACTGTTGACAATTTATCAAATTTGGTTTTCATGATAAAACATTGTGTAGACCTTTTCATTCCTGACCTTCAGCTATGTTGTATCCTAAAGAAAGGAATCAAGACCTTGGACGTCCTTAGGTAGTCTATGGAAAGGTAAAGGAAAGCCTGGGGCACAGAGCTGATATGTTTCCAGTGGCCTGCACTGCTGAAATGAGATGTAGCATTCTTCAGCAGCTGAATTTCTGTAAGCACTGAAACAGTATGGCCATTTATATTGAACACTGAATCACTGCAGTCTAAATGAGAAATGACAAAAGCATGAATAACTGAGGCCAGGTCATTGCCTTCCAGGAAACACTCTTTTAGCCAGCTGGAAAGAAAGCTTTACTGGTGGATGCTGTTATGTAAGCCCTGAGCATCAGTGAATAATTTGATGTGCTTTCATAGATTTAAGGCCAGACTGAGCCATCAGATGAAGTATTTTGAGCTGCTGTTGGCAATTTTCCTCATAACATGTTTTTTTAGAATGGTAATTGATATTAATTTGAAAATATTAGGAAAAATAGAAAATCCATCACAATGGTCAGCTTTTTCCTGTAGTTAACCATCCTGATTTTTATCACCTACACTTCAAATTTCAATGTGTCTAGATTTAGCTTCACAACACTGACTCTTCTATGCCCTTCTTTCTTACATTAAAGAGGCTGATAGCATTCATAATTATGTTCTTCTGAAGGTATTTCTTCAAGTCTTTCCTCGATCTTCTTTCACGTCTTTCAATAGATGACTGATTCTACAATTCACAGATAATTTCACAGCTCTTTTTTGAACGCTCTTAAACTTTTAAATCCTTTTATTATGAATACGAGATCATATCATCCAGTAGTTGTATCCCACTACCAGTTTTGCTCCACACACTATCATGTGTTTGCAGAATTAAAATAGTTCCCTCACAGGAGTAAAGTGTTTGGCTTTTCTTTTTTTCCCCCAACCAAGAACCATGCCATCCATTTACAATAACATTTTAATGGGAATTTATGTTGAATTTGTCTCAATTATTTTCTGAGTCACTGGTTACCAGGTTAGAGACTTTCATTCTGCAAGTGCAGGGTTCTTTTCCCTGTTCCTTGGTGACACTGAATTCTATGGAAAGCCAAAAAATTACGAAGGCAGTTCCCCAAGCAATTTAGCTAGCTCCGACTTCATCATCCTGTCCATCCCATTCACTGCCATTCCAAAAAAACATATGGAAAATCTGAAGATATTTTTATAACCAATTACTTCACAGTGACTTGGAGACCCTTACTGAAGAGGACGATTAGTGTCCTCCACAGTCTGGATCCAGGTGGAACATCACTAAAAACAAAAGCCTTTGGTGGCTATTGCTTGCTGGAAACTGTGTGCTGAGGCTTGTTGATCATTAATGTTAAATAAATGAAATGTTAATTCATTTAGGAAGTGTTACTGGTGTTGTATTGCATAATGCTAATGATTTGACAGAATGATATGCAGTCCAAAATCGTTACAAAAGTCTAGGGGAGTGCTAATTCAGTGCGCTGGAGTGAGGACCTCCTTAACCCAGCACTGAACAAGCTGGCTTCAGAGGAAAAAGCAGAATGGTACTGTACCTTGGCTATTTAATCCTTCTGAAGGGGAAGCAGATCAGTATGGATGTGGAGTTGTACAGATACATCTGTGCAACTCTGGTACTGGAGTGCCTTCCGATGATGCATTATCAACTCGTCTGGAATCAGGGGTATGCAAGAATGTAATATCTGTGCATGATCTTTATCAGCCAAAATTTTAACACTGTCAAAGTTAGATAAATTAAAAAGAGATTATTTTTTTTTTTTCACATAGCCACTTTAGTTGATTAAATCCTGAGCCAGATTTCCTAGGATTTCTGCTGAGACTTAAGACTGACCAACTAACCTGTTTTTAGCTGTATCGTTCTGCCTTACCATTTGATATATTAACATAATCTTAGCTATTTTGAGGCTTCCTGGCATTTTCTGAATGTATGTATGTATATATATACAAACTTTATTATAAATTAATATCAGTAAGCCACAAATTTCCTTAACCAGCATTTATGTGACCCTCTGATGCAAGTTTTCTAGGCCTCCTGATTCAGAATTATTTATCCTAAGTAGCTGTTGCCTAACTTCTTCCTAAGGCTTGTTAATAGCCTAGAAATTGCCTCCCTGTCCTCATATGGTATGAATGCAGCACTCTACTTCTTTCCAAATATAGACACAGTATTTATTAAAAACTTCTGTTCTTCCTGTATCATCATTGACAAATTTACAATCTTCATTTGGTAATAGGCCTTTATATAATTTATTTTGTTCCCACTCCACTTTCATTTATTTTTTTTTTAATGTCCTTAGCTCTGTTAGTCTGTGTATTCTATCTTAAGCTACTTTTGGCAATTCACAGCTCTTATGTTGTTTACTATTTCACTTTTTTCCACCAATTATACTTTCCTTAAAATTTTGTATTCTTGTCCTTGCCAGTGAAAAAAGACAGACTTTTAGTTAAGATTGTTTCCATTCTTCATGGTGATACCAGGAAACTGGGGGTTTTTATTAGTTTTTTTTCCTGTCAACATTTTTCCTTCTAATCAGTTTTTTTTCTAAGTTTATTCAGATTTTGAATATAAACTGTTTCGGAGCACTATACATTTTGTTTATATACCAGTATTTGGGGCAGTGTTTGTTCTTATTGAATATGAGATCATGATCCCCAGTTTCTAGGCAACCGCTAACTCCCAGTACCATGGTTATTCAGCTTTATCTGGCACAGTGAAGTCCAAAACTGAGTTACCTTTTCTTGCTGCAATCACTTGTGCATTATAAAATCATCATGCATAATTCTAGAGATTCTGAAGAAGTTACACTACCACCCACATGAGATCACCAGTCTGCGTTTCTCAAATTCAAGTCCCTGTAGCAGCATGATTTCTCTTCTTGCACACAATCAGCAGATACTTGGAAAGAAATTAATTCTCATAATTTAGAGAGCAGTTACAGGCAGTGACGGGTTCTCTCTGCTAAGCTGTTAAGTAGCATGTTGATCTATGTGCCTTCATGATCCTTGAATAGAACTTAAACAGATAACAGTACCTTTAATAAAGAGTTCAGATTCTACCATTCCATTATCCATTCTACCATTATAAAACAAATTGTAACAGTTTTCATGTACTAGTTATGTGAAGCATCTCAACAAGTTGTGACAACGCCAATTATATCAAATTTCTTCTTCATCATTAAGTGTTTCTAAATCTCTTATTGAGTATTCTTTTCTTCTGTGAAGTCTGTAATAATGACTTCCAAGTTGTTGAATACATATTTGTTTCCATAAATGCTGCACAATGGTGAAAATTAGGTGTCTGGGTCATGTACTCTGCTCTTCATTGTGCCCATCCTACTTGCCTTAGTGCTGAAAATATCTAAAAACAGATCATGGAAGGAGTTTCTTCATCATCTACATCTTAAATCATATTTAGAGCCATGTCTAAAGATGAAATTCCCATACTTCTGCTGCTGCCAAGGACTTTGTCTTCAAAACCAGGATCCATTGCATGTGCCTGGATTTCCCCTGTTTCCTTTCTGAGTGCGCCACTCTATTTCAAAACAGAGGGGTTTTTTCATGGCTAAGAATCCATACTTCGCTTCAGTGCATTTTCACTTTTGTTGGAGCATTGTTAAAAATGAACTTAAGCCTATGCAAATAGTCTTGGAAGACACTATTATCATTCTAGCTTATCTGACTCTGCTTGTTGCTGAATACTACTGTGAAACATTGTGCATCTACAATTCTCTATTTCACAACTGGAATTAAGGGCACTAGCACTTCAACAGATAGGTCTTCATACAGGACTTCAGATAGGATGAACTACGGATGTGGAGTGGGATGCTGGTACTTAGTTAACTACTGCATCCCACTGAAATCAGTGAAATATTTTTATTGATTTTAGGAGGAACTTGTTGAACTAATTGGAATTTTCTTAATCAGAGATCATAGAAAATTATCAGCACGACTTTCCTGAAATAATACAGACTGTACTACATTGCATTTTACAGAAGTAATCTACTTGCAACATACTTGTTGCTACTTGCAACACAGAGATCTAAAGATATTATCTGAAATGGAGACCCTAAACTGGTGTTAACACTGAGAGAATGTGACTTACGACAGATAGTAATAATTTATTAAAAAGGGGTAATGGAAATCAATGGTTGTGTTGCATTAAAGCACAGAAGATGGCACTGCAGACTAGATCCTTTAAAGGCTTTATTTCTCCTACCTTATAGTAAACACTGGTGTTATAAAACCACAGGAATATCCTATTATTTCTCATTTCTAAGCCTCTATTCACACAGAAGTGAATACCACTATTCCGCCCTTTTTAAATATGCAGTCCTGAAAAGTAGTGGCTGCAATTCTGAAACTTGGTAAAGATCTAGCATGATCATTCTTACTGCCTGTTGAAACTGAACAGCTATAAATACTTATGAGATAGTAGCTAATGTAAATAAATAAATGTTCTACAAATGTTCTCGTGATATACACTAATCATTTATTAACTGCCCAGGTCAATCTGAAAATCGCTACAGTTTATTTTAGCTGCATGATTTTCTCTACAGAAGAATGACCAGTGGCTTCTTTGGGAATTACTGTCTCCTTCACCAACATCATTGATAAAAATTAATCTCAAATAAGTTGCTATTGCACCCGAGAATGAAAACAGATTCTTTGATATGATACTGAAAGTTAATTTTGTGAGGTATGGAGGAGGAAGTTTACACAATCACCAATTGGAGAAGTTGTAAAATCACCACATGGAAGCAACCTCTATAATGATAGATGCAGTGCATTCATGTGAAGTGGTTTAAAACAAGCACTGAAATTCAATGAATATAAGACTTAAATCCTGTCTTTTCTGCTGGCTGCTTGACTAAATGAGTCCTTGAATTAAAAACTGATGGTGATAGGTAGCACTTTTAAAAATATAAATCCACATTCTGTGAGAGGTGAGTGTACAAATGTGTATAGTCCAAAGACAGGGAAGCTTGAGGAGTGTGGCAGTATTGCATCTTCTTGTTTTGTTGCCCTGAACTGGTTTTCCTCCTATTTAAAAACTCTTAAGCTCAGCTTACCATGGTGCACCTGAAGTGTTTCACTGTGTTCATGATGGAAAAACAAAGGTGGACAATTACAGGGAAAAAAAGTCTTTCCCTATTTTATAATAGACCCCAATCCCCTGTAAATGTCATGAACAGGGCACCGCAAAAGTCTCAGGAACGGGTTAGTGTCATCAGCCCTTTGCAACCTTCCCCTCCGTCAGCATGACTTGTGCTTCTTTGGCTGAGCAGAGAACGCATCTTTGCCTTCTCAAAGAGAGGGAGGTTTTCCATGCTCCACCCATGGCCTGAGCCACAGCACTTGCATGTACCGCTTCCCCCTGACACACACTCCTGTGACATCTTCCAGTCTGAGCAGCCAGTACCCACAGCCTGCAACTTGCTGCAGGAGCTTCGTTATTTGTGCCAATTCTTTGGCATGGCCCCACTGACTTCGCTGTTTAGCACTGTGAGTAGCAGTCACATCGCTTTAAGCTCACCTCTTTTTTCATGATTGATTAATGCTTTTGGTCCTGAAGATCACAGGTCTCAGTTTCTCAGCTGAAGGATGGATGGCACAAGCATCGCCAGGTCATGGAAAGCAGGTCTGCTCTCAAAATGCTCTCTGAAAGGTGAAGAGGCTGAGAACCTAAACGGTGATCTGGAGCATTTCCAAGGGCATAAAAAACCCCAGGAGAAAGGAAATGCACAAAAGCTGTGCAAGTACTTGACACCCTCCTTTTTTCATTATTGAAAGTCTGCTCATGTTCTGCATGAGGTGGTGTATTTATTGCTAACTATCTGTCAGACTGCAGCATAAAAATATCAGCCATAATTACATTCATGCTACCAGCCTTGACATTAAAGTTAATCTGAAAAACACTCATTTTCCTATACCACCTTATGTAACCAGAACTTAGATGCAGTGATGGTTCACTGTCAGGTTTTGTTCTACTGTGTTCCAGTGCAGGGTGTTACTTGACAGCTGTGAAAATGTTGGCTTGCCCTTTGTCTTACAAAGGGAAGTATTAGAAAAGCCTGACATTTGTCAAATGAAACTCCTATCAGTATGACCTATTTTTAGGTACCCTCTGAAACCTTATGATAACTACCCGAAAACTAATGATCCTTCTGTTGCAAGAGAGAACATTTAGGAATGGTATATTGGAAAAGATAGACAGAGATCTCTGTCTATGTTAAAGATAGGGTCAGAGAGATCCTGGCCGTGCATTCTGACAAGTTGTAAACTTAAGTGTTTATAAAACTGTTTTGGTTTTAGTAACGATTTTAGAAAACCAAAATGATGCTGTGTAGCAGGTTGCAGACTGAGACCTTTATCACTCAGGAAAATCTTGCCCCATAACTTAGTTTAGGTAAGCTTCTTCTTGAAATTATGTTTATCTTTAATAGAAATAATTTGTTATTTTAAATATACCACTATTTGCCTGAAGATAGACAGGTCCTAGGTTCTGTGAAGCTTTGGACAAGGCAGACATCCAGCAGAGTGTCTCATAGAATACCCATGAGGGGGAGAGTCATATCAATTATTATAGCAATTGTATTATGAGCCTATTATGAAGATACATAGAAATGTTAAGTGAGTGCCATTCTAGGGAACAAGTAGTGTTGGATGTACAGTACTGTCCCTTTTTGTTACCTGCAACCATGGCACATTGTAAATTGAATGGAGAGAGGAAAGAGGGTTTCTTTTGTCAAAAACAATGGGTTGTAGGGAGCAACTTACCAGAAGAAACCTCTGTTTTATTGCTAGTACCAATACTCAAGATGTTGGATAACTCTACGTACAGTTGGGGAAGTTTGTGGTGTGGCAGAGTAGAAGCTTCTACACTTTTTCTCTAGAATCTGATAGCTTCATGAGAGCCATATGAAGTAGGAAGAAGCACGTTACAAAGCAGAGGGCTCTGCATTTGAGGTTTGGCTCTCATTTCCAGCTGCAGCCAATGCAATCTTATCCCCTCTACTGTTCAGACATCCCAAACCATATCAAACTGTGATCAGAGAACAGTGAGTAGTTAGGTAAAGCAGACTGTAAGTATTACCTAGTACATGGTATAATGTAAGTATATACCATAGTATGGGTGGTGGTGGTCATAGAGTCAGAGGAAGATGTCTTGCTGCTGTACTGCAAGTATCCGAGATGCATACCTATTTCAGGGAAGCAGAGCATGGAAGCCAAATTTTGGGATCCAATGCCACTCACATCCAGAGCATGTTACTTTTGGCAGGTCAGAATTTGCCCTTGACAGGAGGTTGGGATTCTCTCCTCGTTTTATTTCCTCTTAGGAGAAGGTTCCTCCTCACAAAAATCTGTTAATTTGATTTGAAGAGGCTGCACAAAGCCAGTTGACTTTCACCTTGAGTTTACAGATAAACCAGTGGTATATAAAGTATGAGAAATGTGACTACAAAGAGTAATAATTTTCCATAAATTGAAGAAAAGATTGAAGTGGTCTCACATTTGCAGTGAGTATGATTTGTGATTCTGTCCATCCGCTAGCTACAAGGCAGATGGCACCAAACTTCCAAAATATCTAGGTACACACTTCCATCCTGACAGGTGCATTTTTTGGGATAGAACACAGGGAACAAGTCCATCATGAAATGGCTCAAAGTTTCTTAGATATTTAGGAAAGATTTAGCTGTGATGTTGAACATGATAAAATAGTTTCCTAGGAGAGGAACAAAGTCATGGTGGAGTTGGTGGAATTTTGAAGGAAGTGTATAGGAAGACAATGAATGGAGACATTTGTCTTCACCTGGCTAAAGATTGCACAGATGTAGGGTTAAGTCTGGTGTTATAGTTAAGTCAGAGTCAAAGCTCCTGCTGGGTGGGAGTGAGAAGGATCATCAAAGGAAAGGCTAGGTTGCAAAAAAGAGTTTTCCCTGGAGAAGTTTGTCATCGGGCCACCAATGGGGACCTGTGGCAAAGGCCCAGCCCACGGCTTAATTTTAGAGTTAGGGTTAAGAGACAGACAAAGCCTAGAGCCCCAGCTGAAGTGTTGCTGGAAAGGACTTCCAGAGGAAGGTGTAGGCTTCAGATCTCTCAGTGTGCCCTTTGTCCTATGAGTTGTCCAACTTCACCATACTCACCCTGGAAGTAGCAATTATTTTCTCCTTTCTTTCTTTCTTCCCTCTCCCTGGAGCCATTCTTACTCAGCCTCTGTGTCTCCTGGGCTGCAGTGTATGGGGTGGTAGCTGCTGGTGCTCCCTATAGCAATTCACAACCCCACTGTCATCCCCTGGATACTCCAACCCATCCTTTTGCAATGACAAGAAGAACGGACATCACCAGGGAGGAAGAAGGCTAGAACATCCTGTCTTCCTCTCTTCTATTAGACAGCTTCTACTGAGCTGCCTAATTTGTTTGTGCTTTGAGACAGTGCCCTTGTAGTCAACAGTTCAGACTGAAAAATAAAATGTAGAACTGAGCTTGTTTTAAACCAGACATAGGAAGAAATCTGGTCATAGCAGTGAAGGGTCACTATGGGCTAATTTTTTTCTGTGTCTCAGATACCTGCTGTGTCTGAAAGACTGCAGCGAGCAAATGAAGCTTTTTGTATATGTATTTACTTCTGGGTGTTCAAGCAGTGACCCATACTTAGTTGTGGTCATACTTATACCAGGTCTGTTTGAAAACTTAATTTAAAACACAAATTCATCAGCAGATTATGTCAGCTGAAAGTTCAAATTCATATTTAATCACAGTTAATTCATGAAGTAGGTGCATCACCTCCTCTAGCTGTGATATGATACAGTTTATGCTGTCAATATATATCTGAGATTAATGAGTAAAATTGCAGAGCATAGAAAAGTCATTTGTCACCCCAGCTGGCACTTTAATCAGTTAGAAAATCAACCAAGAACACTTCCAGCCTATGGAAGCTTTATTGGAATGATTGCCAAAGTATGGCCTGAGGTTACAGAGCTCTAAGCAAAACTTTTTTGTTCAGCCAGGTAATCTATTTAGGTTCCTGTGTGGATGCAAAAGGTACTTATTCCACTACAGACAAGTTGGATGCAATAATATAGGATTCCGTGCCAGTAAATGTGTCACAGTTGAAATAATTTTTTGCTCTCTTAACATAAAATACTAAATTCATGACAACTCTGGTTTTATTGCTGTCAGCCTTGCAACAAAGCAACTACTGAAAATTGTAACAGAAGATTGCTTCAGAAAATTTTAAGTTGCTCTTAGGTTGACTAAACAGTAAATTATATTCCTGGAAAGGTTAGTGTTGATGACCCAGGTTATCCAGGGTGCTTGATTTTTGTTCATTCTATATATGGAAGAATGATAGTTCCTTTAGCTCAGTCAGCTAGTTACATATGGCTTACCCTGCAGGTGCATAAGGAACAAGGAAGAACAAGGAATCCTGTTCCCAAACAGTATTTGCTCTGCTGCAACCATCTCTTGTTTGGGGAGATGGCATCAAGACATTTCCTACTTCCATTTTGGGACATTATTACAGATAGGACTGCTGGATTCTCAGGGACTAGGAGCATAGCTGATTTTAAATGACAATGATACAGTGATAGTGATATTGCAAAACTCCATCAGTATCTCAAAAAAAGTTTAGCTCAAAAATTTATTTGTCTGTTGAACTATTTCCTGTGTAAAAATAAATAAACAAATGCTACACTGGGAACTTTTAAAAAGCAGGGCTAAAAGGTTGTCAATTAATAGAAAATATAAACATACTGTTAGTTAGCAGTCCTCCCAGTACCAGAATAAGTCTGAAGTGGAATCTGAATCTCCTATTGCGAGTGCTAATATTGCAGCTATATGGACCTTCTCAGCTTCCAAGGCTGTAGTTCAGGGAGTCCTGGTCTCATTCACAGTAATGCTATACCTTCTAACAATGACTTGGTTTTCTTTTCTGCAGAGTATTTGAATTACATTGTTAGTATTTTAAGCCAAGGTTATTGGGGTGGATTCTAGATTCTTTTCACTAAAGTGAGAGGAGGGTGTGTAGAGCAAAATTAACAGAATTAACACATGTGGTTGGATAGTCACTTTGACATCTGGGTTGAAAATAAAAACACTAATCACAAGAAGTAGCCATGAGTATAAGCTATTTTTCCCCTTTATATGCACTGGCTTCGTAACTCCTCCAGGAAAGTGCCATGGATTTTAAAATGACAAATGGACAGGACAGTGGTACAATTTTGTACTTTACCCAAAAGACAGTATCAGCAGCAGCACAAAGCTCTGATTAACTTGCAAGAGAGATTGACTGTGTATTGCCCGAAGAAAGAATGCCATACACTTAATCACTGGCAGCAGTTCCTATTGCTTCTAAATGTTCCTGACCATCTTTCCAGGCTCAAACAGAGCTACCTCAGATATGTCTCACCAGATAACGGAGTACTGTGGTCTATGAACCATTAGTGATTTATGAGTCATTTGAAGTTACATGGCTCAGGCTATTGGGGAGTGCTGCTGCTACCGTTGGTAGTAGAACCAGTTGCTACTGCCAACAGTGGTTTTATTCAGGAACAACAACAACAAAAAAACCCCAAAAAACCCCGCCTAGGAACTCCTGAACTCCAGTCTACTCTGAGATGAGACGTGAGCATTGCACAGTACTTTATGATGTTCAGAAGTTTTCATTTATACTGTATTGCATTGCAATGCCTAGCTTTGGACCATGTTATGACGTAGGTTAGTTAAATTGCCTTTACATGTCACCTACATCACATTCTGCCCTGAGGCTGACTCATACATATGCCAGTCAACTGTATAGCCTACATGTAATTAAACTACGTGTACATGTGCTACAAATTCACGTAGTCTAACCAGTCTTTAGAGAATAAAGATTTCATATCCATTCTGTGTAACTTGTTCCAGTGCTAGTCTGTCATTATGGTCAGAAGCTTATCTAACATCTCGTATCTCATTTATTAAATATTAACCCATTTGGATCATAGCCAGTGCTGCTGGGAATGAGAGCAGTCGATCATCTTTAAAACAGCTTTATGCATATTGGAAGACTTACACCCTGTGCAGCCTCAGTGCACTATTTAATTTAAACAAAATTCCCAGCTTCAGGTGTTCTTACCTGTGACTAGCCATTCCTACCTGTCTGTTCAGTGCTGGCATACTGTTTGTATGGTTGCACTGTGAACCAGGTTAAGAGCTGATAGAACTGAAAAGAAAAAAAAAACAAAAAACCCCAAGCCCAAAACCTCTCACAAAAATTTAAACCGATAGGGAAGGTACAGGTGAGAGGAAATAAAAGATTGCACCCTGGCAAGCTAGCACCTCTGGCAAAAAAAGGTATGTAGAAAAAGAATACATATGATATTTTCTGGACTAACTGGATTTTTCAGGCTTTCCTTGTTCTTTTCTCTGGGTATAACTTTTTATAGCTCTCATAATGTGGGAAGCTCAAATGATGACACCGTTCTCTAGACATGGCACCACAAATGATGCATAGAGTAGTTTACCTCCTGATTCTTAAGTATCACGTGCCAGGTGATGCATCTAAGAATAACTTAATTATTGTAACAGCAGCAGCCGGTTGACTTAGAACTTAAGTTTGTAACACGTAGGTTTTTGTCCACACTCTCCTGTCTAGTATGCCATTTTCCACTTACTGTTTAGGCTTTTCTCTCTCCTAAGAAAACATTTTGCATTTTTATTTAATTTCCTTTTATTGAATACTATTTGACCACTCCTCAATTTGTCTAAATGCATTTATAACCCTCTTCTCCACAGGGTTCACAACCCATCCAGACCTGTGTCATGTGCACTTAGTACTGTCACTGGGTGAGAAGTTTTAATTCAGTTTTTTCACCCCAGTTTTCTCCAGAAATGGAGCAATAGCAGGAACGATTTGATTCTGTGGAGCATTTCAGTTCTGACAGGGAACTGATGGCTCCATTGAAACTTCTCCGACCAGTTTCCCACATGAGTCACATACCTCCAAATGCGGAGTTCTTGCAGAAGACAATGCTGCCTCTTCCCTGCTCCCTTGGATGCACATAGAGGTTACTGCTGCTCTGTGAGCTCATTGGTTGGCTTTTAGAAGTCTGTAATTATCTCCACCAAGAATAGTATTAACTTTAGAAAACCTCCTTCAGCCTATCCTTTGTCTGCTGCCAGCTGCTATAGATCTGTCTGTCCCACTGAATTAAATTAGCACATCCAAAAGCAATGTCTCTGAAGTGATTGACAAAAATTCTACCATTGCTCATAAGGGAAATAGGAATAGAAAAAGGGCTAACAGCAGCCTTCAGTGACTGTATTTGTGAGACACGGAGACTGTACCAGATCCTCAGCTGTTACACACTCACTGAATATAAATATAATTGAGCTGTGTTAATGTTAAATCAGTTGAGACCCTGGCCTGGAACACAATTAAATATATCAAGGCTAGCATAATTGGTCCACCACAAAGCATTAATATGGTGGTTTACTTTTACCATGGGCTGCTCAAATGCACTAAACAACTATAATTGTGTTCTTATTTAACCCTCATATCTCTGTCATCTACATAACTCTTCTGTCAGACACTGTTAGACAACAAAAGCAGCTGGGTTCAATTTCTGGAACTGCCTGCAAGAAGTCCAACAGAAAAACAACCACTCTAAAATTTTAGTTGACACCAGTTTTAGCATCCACCTCCAGTCTTGGCAAACTATTACACTGCCTGAATCATGGTGTGTTAGCAGTATATTTGCAATTACAAGCAAAGATCTTAAACAGCAGGATTAAATCAAGGATACATTTTATTGTGCAGAAAACAGTAAAATGTTAGCTTTAGAATTTTGAGACAAAGACAGATGATTGCTCAGGATGCACCGTGAGTAGTGCTGGATCATCAGCGGAGGTAGCTGTGCTCTGCTAGACGATTATGACGTGAGTTAAATGTCCTTGTGGTGTGGAGGTGGCAGGCTGAGCGCACCATTCTCTCATTCCTAAGGCATGGAGAGTTTGGGAAGGCTCTGCTGCCGATTACGGTGCTGCTTCTTTTTTCGAATGGGAAATAAAAGAGATTTTGACTCCAGGTTGCTAACATCAAAGTCACTCATGTGTTTTAGGGTCGCTGAGAGGCAGACCCCCGTCTGCAGCCCCGACCGCTGTTTCTGAGCTCCCCCGTGTTGGCAAGCTGGGGTCTCTGCAGCACTCTTGCAGCAGTATGCCTTGCGAAATGTCTGTGGCTCTCAGGAAAGGCACCAGCTGGACCTTGAATTGAAAACTCCAGCCAAAAGGGGTACTGGTGACCATCCTTCAGCTGTGTGGTGCCTGGTGCAGTGCTTCAGCTCCTCCGTAGCCCTCTCTGAATCTCTGCCCACTGCCTCAGAGTACCTCGCACTCCATCACCCTCCCAAGGCAGGCTGAAGTGCTGACTCCATGCACTGTGGACTTATCATCTCCCTTGTTTATATCTTTTTAAACACAGATACAAAAGACATATTCACACAGGTTTAGAAAAAGAAAGGTTTAGTTCATTGGTTTCATAAATTGTCCCATATTGAATCATAACTGATAGGTAAATGAGGCTCAGCCTCTGCCATGAAAACCTCCTGATCTCCAAATATGTGCCTCCCCAAAGGGCTCCTGCCTGGTGTTTCTGGGGCTCTGAGGAGCTTAAGGTTTTATACTAAAAATAATTTTATTTTCCTAGAGGGTTAACTTTGGAAAACAACCAGCTGCTTGGCATGCAAAGGTTGACTTAAGTGGATCTAACCAGGGATTCCCCAGCTGCAGGGGAGACATGCAGAGGGGTTAGGAAATTAGTAGCAAGCTGCCTGTTTTGGATGCAGGAACCCTGAAGGACTATGAGTGCAATGCCCAGAGAAAGGAGAGGCAAGAGCTTCTCGGGGCCTAGAGCAAGCTGCAGGGGTTACAGTGGGGATTTCTGAGCAAGGAAGCTGCCAGCTGCTGTTTATTTTTCTTTTATTCAGAGAAACAGGACTGAGCAAAGACTGTGTGCAAATAAGACTACTTACCCAGAGAATATCTTTGTCTCTGCTTGCTAGCTTTTTATTCCAAAAGATCCTGAATTTTGGCTAGAGGGAGTAATATTATGGGTTGCATTTCTTTAAACGTTATTAGCTTGTGTAAGTACATCAACAGTTGTTTCTTGGGGATGGAAGACATTGTGAAAGAGTGTTAGGTGGGTGTTTAACATTGCATGTACAATTTCCAGCTCATTTCAGATGCACTGCTTTTTTTGCTATAGGATTAGGTGAGAATGAAAAACAACATCAGATTTTCATGTAACAAGACATTTTAAGTTTGAGAAAAGAGGCGAATCCCTTCTAAGCTGATCAAATAATAACTTTTGTTGCAGATGAGCAGGAGCAGAAGATTTAGAAAGCAATGAGCTGTATCACATCCCATTTTCAATCTCCTTTCTCATGTGCTGCAAGGAAGCATTACAGATACTAAAAGAAAAGTAACAAGAGTCATTTGTGCAACAGTGCAAACCTGTTTAGATCCTACTTAGCTAGTTATCTTTTCTTCCTGTCGGTACACCTGTAATGTAATGCCACTCCTCCTGCTCTAAATACTTTATTTTAATCACTGTGGAAAGAACTGGTGAGGGCAATCATCTCTTCTACCTCATGTGGTCTTAGTCACCTGCAATAGTCTCTCCAGCTTGTATCATTAATGGAATCTCACTGTTAGAAAATGAGGAAAAATTGACTGGAATAGAAATCTTCAGAATGCTCTCAGAAAGCAAGTTTTAACTCTTGTGCTTTGTTGTTGTAGTCTGGAATTCCTTGAAAGTAAAGAGAGGCCAAAGCACAGCAACAAGAGCCCATGAAGCCTCCCAGCAGAGCAGGCACGCGAGGCAGGGGCTGAGAGCTGTGCTGCTGGCACTGACACGCAGCAGAAGGGTTCATCAGTCAGTCATGTCCTATATATGAAATCCAATAACCTGCTGGGTTAGACTGCTTAATATTTATGTGGTTGAGTTCTACTTGCTGTTCCTTTGGCAATTCACAGGTTTGAATATAAAGTGAGTGCACAGTATCACTGTTCAAAATTTTTGTGTTGTTTCAGAGTAAACATCTGGCATGACACTTTCTATATTCTAAGACTTTTCTGTTAATAGTATATTTATTTGTTTACCATATCTCCTATATCTCCTAGTGTTGAAAAACCTGCCTTTATCCAGACCATCAAGGATTGTAGGAGGAAGCAATATATTTTATCAGGCCAATTCATCTACCCGGAAAAAAAAAATAGACTTGCTTTCAGGCACACAATTTCTTCTTCAGTCCAACATATATGTATATATTTATTTAGTTCTCTGTAAGATTCTCAGTTTACTGACAGAGGACCCTCTCCTGTTTGTAAATTTGAAACGTCCATATTTTAAGATGCTCTGCTGTGTCTCTGCTTCACGCCTTGCTGAAGGAATTGGTCGGAATTTCTTCATAAGCATCCTCTACTTAGTTGGTCATTTCATTGTCTGAAAGGTAAGCTGGATGGGTTTATGATTATTGAAGGAAAAAAATAGCTCTGGTAAATGAATCAATGTATACCTGACTGGAAATTCTTCAGTGGAAGAAGTGTCCTTGGGAAATTACTATTTGAGATAATCAATTTGTTTTATCCCCAACAATATGAATTTTGTTGGCATTTCATGCACAAAGAACCATGGTTTCCACAATTTCTTATGACAAGTGATTTAAAAGCTGTTTTCAAGTCATGTGTTTGAAGTAGTATTTTTCATTTTATAAGAATTTTGTTTACAATATTCCATTACCTTGCCACCTGTACATAATATGCCATTTAACAGTGCAGCAGGTAAAATATTTCTTTTCTGGTTTGCATTAAAAATGTTAAAGAAATATTTAAACTTACTTGGAAGACTTGGACACCATAATACTTGGATATGACATCACAGTAAGCACTACTACCTGTCATGAAATAAAAAAGAAAAGGAACAATCAGAAAAACACCAAAAGTAAAATACCAATTTTGAATCCAACATTATTCTGTTTTTTCTACTAAGCACATGTTAAAATAGTTTAAAACTTGAAATTCATTAGAAATAAAATATTTTGTTCTAAAAATAAAATTAAAGTGCCAACATATTCTGTAAGATGAGCATTTATCATTTTGTTCCATTTATGGCTAACCACACTGATGATGGCCTTGGAAAAGTTGGCCAGCTTAACCAGAAACCAACATAATTAATAGATTTGTTTGTTAAAAATCAATACATTGAGTAAAAAATACAGATTTCAAATATCTTAAACAGAAAGAATTGAAAACAGCACTTTGTCTTTTGCAAATTTTTCATTACCAAAGCCCTCATCTTTCTTCTTACCTCGTATTTTTCGACCAGCACTGGAAAACTACAGTCTACTGCAGGGTAAAGCTTACCCTGGTGTGAAAGAGGGTGGTCAGGTTTGGTGAGTGCACCACTGCGAGGCACTGGGGGTCAGAAGAGGGAGTGCTCTGCTACCGGCATACAGCATCACAGCTCTGTTAGGAAAATTTCTCTTTATTTTACCTGGGACTCTGGGTAGAGCCATTCAGGTAGTAAAGTCCTGACCAACTCTAGTTAAGACACTCTAGCATTTTTACTGTTTCCTTTTAACCCCACTTACTGTAAGGAAATTTTCAACTTTTCCGAGACTAAAATTCTTCAAATCTGAAATGCATTTGTACTTTGCTTAGTATACATGAGATTTAACATTTCTGCCTGTGCGAACAGGGACTTTTACCAGGCTAATAGTAACAGTGGTGTTCGTTGTCTTTACCACAGTTTGAAATGCTGGGCTGTGGGAACCTGTGTGTACAAGTTAAGGGATTTCCTATGGGACTGTATTGGGTTTGGTGGCAAGGTTTGGTATCAGGGGGGCTACGGGAGTGGCTTCTGTGAGAAGCTGCCAGAAGTTTCCCCTATGTCCGACAGAGCCAGCGCCAGCCGGCTCCAAGATGGACCCGCTGCTGGACAAGGATGAGCCCATCAGTGACAGTGGTAGCGCCTCTGGGATAGCACAGTTAAGAAGGGGGAAAAAAACCTTTGGGGAACAACAGCAGCAAAGAGTGAGACTATGTGAGAGCAGCAACTCTGCAGACACCCAGGTCAGTGCAGAAGGAGGGGGACAAGGTGTTCCAGGCACTGGAGCAGAGATTCCCCTGCAGCCCGTGGTGAAGCCCGTGGTGAAGCCCCTGGTGAGGCAGGCTGTGCCCCTGCAGCCCGTAGTGGTCCACGGTGGAGCAGATACCCACCTGCAGGCCGTGGAGGAACCCAAGCTGGAGCACATGGATCCTGAAGGAAGCTGTGACCCCATGGGAAGCCCAGGCTGGAGCAGGTTTGCTGGCAGGGCTTGTGACCCCATGGGGGATCCATGCTGGAGCAGTCTGTGCCTGAAGGACTGCACCCTATGGAAGGCACCCACACTGGAGTAGTTTGTGAAGAACTGCAGCCTGTAGGAAGGACTCACGCTAGAGAAGTTCGTGGAGGGTTGTGTCCCGTGAGAAGGACACCACACTGGGGCAGGACAGAGTGTGAGGAGCCTCCCCCTGAGGGGGAAGGAGCAGCAGAGACGGTGTGTGATGGACTGACCCAGCCCCATTCCCAGTTCCCCTGCGCTGCTGGGTGGGAGGAGGTAGAGAAACTGGGAATCAAGTTAAACCGAGGAAGAAGGAAGGAGTGGGAAGAAGGTGTTTAAGATTTAGTTTTTATTTCCTCATTACTCTACTCTGACTTGATTGGCAATAAATTAATTTCCCCAATTTGAGTTTGTTTTGCCAGTGATGGTAGCTGGTGAGTGCTCTCTCCCTGTCCTTATCTGGACCCACGAACCTTTCGTTATATTTTCTTTCCCCTGCCCAGCTGAGGAGGGGAGTGATGGAGCAGCTTTGTTGTGCACCTGGTGTTCAGCCAGTGTCAACCCACCACAGGGACATTAAAGGATACCCATTTATCATAAAAGTTTTTTTTGTGTGATAAGGCAGCTGAATGAAGAAATTTGGGTGTTCATTTCCAGCAAAACATGAAGATCAGCCAAGGCCCCTGTTTTCAGTGGTGCCTATTTATGTCACCCAGAAGAAATCAGATG
The DNA here is from genome assembly GCA_035590275.1 of Ibycter americanus. Lineage (NCBI taxonomy): Eukaryota > Metazoa > Chordata > Aves > Falconiformes > Falconidae > Ibycter > Ibycter americanus. The sequence continues at coordinate 27,222,218 of JAVJGI010000062.1, read as the reverse complement.
TGATAATGATGGAAAACACAGCAAAGCAGGTGGTGGGAATCCCAACCAAGGTCTCTCAGGAGCTGCTGGAGAAGGAGGAGACCCTTGAGGAAACACAGACATTGTGTTCCTCAGGCTTCTTCCATGTTGCCTTGGGTCTGCCCTGACAGTGAAAACCATTCTTAACAAATAAACTAGAAGTGTGTGGGCAAAACAATCGTCCATTTCTGAATCTAAATTGAACCATGTGGGATACTTATTGCTCTGGGTTCATGTCCCACTTCAACATAAATGTGGAAAGACAGCTAGAAAGAAGAAATTGATAAACAATGGGGTAGGAAAGAGACTTGGAGAAGAGGGAAAGTCTAATTAAGAATAAAAAAAAAGAAATGCAGTATAAACTGGTATGTTATCTACAGGCCACCCATTTGTGCCAGCCAATTTCTTAACAAATAACACATGCTTCCCTTTAGCAAGTAGGAAAACATGTCTTTATTTTTAATTGAATTATACTCAGAGGATGTCAGAAAAAAAAGAGTGAGGTGGGGGAGGAACATGGCTTTAGGTTACAGGGGAAATATGTTCAAAAACAGAGCTTTATATATTCCCCACACACACTCTGAAAAGTCCGAGACATTTGGAAAACCTCAAATGCTACTACATTCTCACATCTGTATCATAAACAGTTACTAAACACCTTATTGCCCCTAATACTACATTGTCATAGGCAACTGCCTTTGCTCTCTGTACAAAAGCATCAGCTCTGGCTACACACGCAGCTGTTACTCTGGGTTGGATCTGGGCTGTAAAAAAGGCATGTGGCAATCCACACTTGTGGATTAAGGCTTTGCAAATCCATTAAGACACTCCCAGTGGCCTATGGTATGGACTAACAGACTGTCACCCCTTACAATAGCTGAAAGTGAGAACTGTTGACTTTTAAATAGCTTTTAATTAAATATTACTTATTTGGACTGCTCCTGCTTCTGTGTCTTTTCTTAGTGAACACATTCCAGAGGTAGGTTTTGCCTTGAAGATTTGTATTTGATCTAAACTCAAAAAGTACATCTTGTCCTCGTTAAAAGTAATTTTTCCCCATCTTATTTCATGTGACTTTTCATCACTATTGTTCCTGATGTTGAAACATTTTTAAAATGGCATATATTTCCCAATTCTGAAACAAAATCAAAATAAGACCTTCAAAATTTATATCAGTTTTATGAGCAAAATAGTTTTCTTCTGTGATAAAGCTGTAACACAGAAATGCCATCATCATTGAAGAGATGTTTTTCAATCTACATTATTTTTTGTTAATGATTCTGTAGAGGGCACCATTAATATACCAAGAAACTCCAGTAGGAGAATATAAAAACAGCTGACTTGGAAAAAAAAAAAACCCAACTGTGCCCTATCATTTGTATCAATTGTCAGCTAGATACAGAAAATAAACATAGGGATACACAGAAGTATATGGCATAATATAAGTTAAAATTTTAAATAGTTCAAAAGCATTCTGAAATTTATTTTAGTGTGACAAATATCACATTTACGTTGCAGTTGGAGAAAGGAAGTTAGCTGTGTAGGAAACAATTATGCAAATAGGAAGAGTCACTGAAAGAAAGGAAGCAGAGCCAGCAGAGCAGGGTCGGAGTCAGGGAGCCAGATGTGCCTGTGGCCAGAGTGAGTATCTTGAGGGAAAGGCAGCAAGTAGCCAGCTGGCCCAGGGAAAGGAGTACCCAGCAGAAACTACACAGTACAAAACCGAAGCTTTACCTTCAAAGTTTCTGTCTCTGCTGTTGTACCTTTGTTTTTGTTAAACACTTCATCACTATCCATGTGTTAATAGCAATTATAACTTTTCCATATTTGTTTGTGTTTGCGAAGTTTTTTTTAAAAAAAGGGGTTTTGTATTATTAGCTGCATTTATTTATGAGGTGTGAGCTTTCTTAATGGACAGAGTGGGAGACAGGGAACTATTCCAACATTCAGCCAATACAGAATCTCCTACCTCATAGTAATAGTGATTATTATTAAGAAAAAACAGACTCTAAGGGCAGTTTTTAGTTGTATTGTGACATAATAGCTGTATAAATCATGGAGAAACTGAAAAGGCAAAGCTACCTCCTTGCTAAATAAACTACTTTAAATTTTTTGGTTTCATGCCATATATTGTTTGCAATCAGAAAATTCCTTTTTGTACATTTCAGAAACCTGTGACAGATACATTATTTTACAAAACTGCAATAGACATATCAAATATGTGACAGAATATATAAAATATATTTTTTCACCTGGAAAGGATTTAAAATGGATTTTTAATTTAATTCCTAGAAATTATTTTTAAAAAGTGGCTCTGGTAAGCATAAGACATTTCACTTTGCAGTGTCTCTAATGGTATTTTTACTTATTTCTAAGCAGTTAATAATTTAATAT
>JAVJGI010000062.1:27189948-27212165 GCA_035590275.1 Ibycter americanus | reverse complement strand
GCGCCCCCGCCCCCCCCCCCCCGCCCCCCGCCCCTTCTCCCAAGCTTCCTTTCTTGCAGGGTTCAGGGCTATGATGCTGATTCCTTTCCTGACACGTCCATCCTATGCTGATCATAAAGAGCAAGAGGCTGACAGATAATGTCAAACAGCTTTCCATGGGAGCTTGGATTATGCAAGTACAGTTTGATCTCTGCCATGGTTCAGAACCACTCAGATGCACATTGTGCACTGATGCCAAAAGTTTGTCTCCAGGCTACTAGGAGAGATATTTAAGGCCCTGTGATGTTTAAACAAAAAAAATAATATGTCTTTTATTAATCATATTTGCACAACTGATCAGGAAAATTCATTTCTTATGTTTTCAGAATTAATTTTGTGGAGCAAAATGAAGTCAGATTAACCTATAGACCTAAGCAAAACTATGGCTTCTTTGTTTCAGGCTGGAGAAAGGCCAAATCACATTATAGCATACTTTACCGGTAAGGTTATATCTTAGAAAAGCCCCAACAGGCTTTGAGAAGGAATCGGTATCTAACAGAGTTAACGGCTGGGTATACAGCTCTATCTTGTACTAGTTCCAGATTCTTACATTATAAACCACACAGCTATCAGTTTTATTGTCACTGTGCTTCAAGGTAGATGCATATATCACACAGACTCTATGGTAATACTTTTAATGAATGAAAGGGCCACTTTTTGCCCAGATAGTCCGTACACAGAGATGAGGAGAACATATTCTAGGTAAGACTTTTGGAACATATCAGCTTCTATTTTTCCATTATATGGAAATCCCTGTGCATCACTTGCTTTTCTATTGTTTTTTTCATTCTCTAAGAACTTTTGTCACTTTATCCACTGTCTTTCAATGTGATTAATCTGAGTTTATTGCATACAAATTTTATCCAGACATATGGTTTCTAGCTAACAGTCCATTGCGTACTATATGTAAAGTAATTGGGCAAAATTTTAAAATATGCTGACCTATTTAGCTAGGATGTATTTAGTTACCTAACTAATTTTTTCTGTGTTTTCAGATGTTTTGAGAGCTGCAGTGCCTACTGAAGTTAGCAGGAACTTTGCCTGCTCAGCATGTCTAAAACTTGGACTTTAATTAACATTTTATTGATTATTAAGCTATCTATGTGTTCAGACAGTAGCATAAAATTCTAATGACTTCAGTTCTCTGATCACTTTCAATTGCTCTAGAAAAATAACAGTAAGCAGATGGTGTGATAAGGAAGTTGTTGCTTCTAATGCAAAAGCATACTCTACATCTCTTTTAACCCTAATTATGTTTCATTGCTTAAACAAAATTTATTTTACATAGGGTATCCAAACAAGATACCATGTAAGAACTTCAAAATGGATTTTTTAAACTAAGCTTTCCAGTCAGAATGGCTAACCAAACCTGTCTTCATGCCAACTACAACAACTCTTCCTTCTAACTGTCATCTACCCCCTTTCATGAAAAGGCAGAGGAAATAGTTGTTTCCTGCATAACCTCCAGTCTCAATGATATCAAAGGCACTGATTTTATACTCAGTGAGGTCTATGGGAAACCAGTGCCTTATTTTCCCTAAAAATCAGAAATCTGTGTAACTTTATATTTGTTTATGGAGAGCAAGGGAAACCTCAAGGTCTTTTTTCACGGCATCATCAGATAGTATTACACTTTCTTTACACATCAAAACCATCTGATTGTTTGAGTAGAATACCCAGGGACGGAGACAAACCATTTTGGACCACTGACCTCGATCAATTTTGTTTATGTTTTACTTAGGAATGCCTTCTTCCTCTGCATATCAGTACAATTCTACCTTAGCCCCATGGTGCTAAGCCTCATTTCAAATAATGTGGAAACATAAGCAATGCTGTGGATGTAGAAGGCATGTGTAGATCATACCATTGAATTTTCCAACTATTGCAAAGTTTACAGTTAATCACAAATAGGTGGAACTACTACATTTGAATCCAGATTGCTATTTTGAACACCTGAAAGTCTGAATATATTTGCTTTAGTCTATCCTTAATTCCAGAAAGGTTTGATCCCACAAAGCACAGAATCCATTTCACTTGCAATGAAATCAGGAGCTAGCAGTTGGTTGGGATCTATCATTTTCACCTTGTCCTTGAGAATCAGCCAAATGACTTGCAATGGAAGTCTGTTTCAAGAAGGAAAAAACCCCAACCCTGCAGCCATCCATCTCAATGAATATTTTTCATATCCAAACAATAAAAACATCAGGCTTAAGTATCAGACTTAAAGCTGTCAAGTTACTGGCCAAAAGAGATGTTAGCGTTTCACATAATCTAATGTATACATTTAGGCAGTTTCATGGTTCTCTCAGTTCCTCCAGTTTGTTTTTCATTTGGGATCCATTCCAGCCCCTGTCACTGAGATCCAGACTCTTTTATTTGGCTGTAAAGGCTCTGCAGCAGTGTAGCCTGGGTTGTGTTGAACCTCAGGATGCTCGTGTCAGTCTGGGTGATCCAGGAAGAAAAAATCCTAAAGCTCTAAATGTACAGTGGACTTTTAAGGCCCATAAATTGGCTGTAAGAAAGAGCTCAAGAAGGTATTATTAATAATAAGTTTGAAAGCCTCCCTTCTCAGCATTTTCAAACCAACACAAACATGAATTCTGCCTCGTTTCTCAGCATTATGAAACATTAACAGCTCTAAACCCTAAAACTAACTAAATCTATCTTTTCTTTCCTTTTCCAGAGTACCTCCAAATTTTTCCATTCATTTTCCACACTCTGTCACAGACATATTTTTATATTTCTTTGTCATTTCTTTGTCTCAGCTCTGTGGGTAAAAGAAGTGATCCAATTACCTTGAGGAGAGGATTTCTAATAAAAATTTATAAAGAAATGGTAAGTTGCATCACCTTGTCTCTCTTTTTCATCTTTTTTCCTTCTCTGTTGTTGGTCAGCAAAAAAATGGTAACAGTGATGTGACTATTTTTTTATGTAAAGGCAGAGCAAGGGAAAGAAAGATTTTATACTGTTCCTTGCAAAAACCATTACTAGATCAGATGTGCTAGTAGTTGTAACTGGCCAGAGTTTTCCTCAGATCCTCAGTTGGAGGAGATGTGGGATACATCCAAATTAAGGGATTTGGTCCCAGAACTCCCAAGGGGGCAGAGAGATGATGGGAAAGGCTGCTTCGTGGCTTCCAGCTCCTCCACCCCTAGGCAGCTGGGCTCCCCTTCCCCTAGCCATTCCTGTACCTGGGAGGGTTTTGGAAAACACTTTTCCATCAGGAGAAAAGTCAATGCAAAAATAAATGCATTAGTTTAGTTTCAAACTGTGTTAACACCTAGATACATCTGAACGTGATTGCTGATGGGATATTGCATGTTCCGTGGCACTATGTTTTCCTTGTCCCCAGTGTTTTCTGCTCCTTGCCACTTACTGACTGATCCCTTGACACACAGGTAAATGTGATCACAGTTTGTCATATTTGGACTTCTCTGCCAGTATTTAGGAGCAAGGAACGAGCATTCTCGTTTTCATGTATGACTCAATGGATCTGAACTTTTTGCAGAGTTATTCTGGTGTTTCCTCTCTTTCAGTGGTATGCTTCTATCCCAGGGTCTGTCCAGCAGAATGTCTTCCTCGCTTATTTTTTTCCTCAAAATGATGCTCTTCTGTGAGGCTTGCATAATGCTTAGAAAGGACTTTCTAGTGAATGTGCTACATGTGATATCCAGGTTTATTTATTCTTTTCTGATGATTTATTAACAGAATGAATTTCTATATGCATTTTTACATGGATGTAATTTTGTGTTTATTTAATTTATGGATTAAGAAAGCCACTGCTATTGGCAAGAGTATATGAAATAATTTTGTAAAATTATGTATATTTTTGTCATTCATTTTACACATTGACTCAAACAATTTCAGAATTTTTATGACGTGACTCAACTATTGATCAGGTGTTTTGCACAGTTTAACAGTTTCACTTGGTCATTTCAAGAAAAACCTTAAAGTCTGACTGTTAAACAGATTTTGGAAATGGTGCTGCAATGAAAAAAAAGAATAACCAATGGAAATATTCTAGAAATCAGTTTAAAACCAACTTGCTGATCAAATAGAATACCTCATCTACCAAGAGCTAGGTCATCCTTAGTCTCCTTTTGTAATGAAGCTGTAATTCTCATTTCAAGCCCAGCTTCCATAATCTCAGAACTTTTCAGGACCTGAAAAGAACGCTAGCTCGGTTGTTATGTAACTGTGATAAAATAGACCAGTGCCCTCTGGACGTTCCCTTCTACCCCCAAACACATGAGAAACAAAGTCCTGGTACATTCAGTGCTTGTAGAGGAAGCCTGTTGGAGGGCTACTCTGTCTAAGCTCTCCTGTCTTCCAGGGAGCTTCTCTGCTTTTTTTCCCTAGGAAATACCCCTGTTTGGTAGGTTGCCAGACTCTGGAGAATGCCTGTTGAAAAGGAAGAAAAGAAATACAGTTCCTGATTTTTTCCACTAAAGATTTCAAATTTTCATTCCATAAGAAATGTCAACATTTTTTAAAAATTCCATTTTAGAAAGAAATTTGCTTCCAAGTTTCAGGTTTTTGCAAGGAAAGTGAATTCCAGCTCCTGCTCTTACCTGATTTTGAGTATGTTTATCCACAGAAAAATTCTTGACTTCATTTTAACCCAAGATTGCCATCTATTTTGGGGACCTGTGCAGCATCCTTCTCTGCCTTTCTGTAGTTAAACAAAAATGAAATAAATGGTAATTCAGGCCCACATTTCTTACTTCTTTGTAATAAAGACTGTTCAAATCCATGCTGAGTTTCTACCTTTTTGTTTGGGGCACAGTTATTCCCTGCAATAAGTACGTATTCCAGGCAGAGGAAAATAAGTTGATTCTAAGATAAAACATACAAAACCAATAGCCATCAGACACAGCAGCTAAGAGAGTCGTAAGAGGCAGAGGGACGCTAATGCAGAGAATGTAATGAATTCTTATAGGCAGCTTTAAGTAAGCTGAACGGAAGGATTGTATACTTTAACTGTAAATACTACGTTGGGTGATTGAAATTCATGCTGTAAGTTCTTTATATATAAATGTTTAGTTACCTATCAGCAGAATGAAAAAGGTCTGTATTTTGGTGGCATCTGAAATAAAAAGCAACTGCCTGATGTTCTGGGAACTGCCTTCCACCAGATAGTTTATAACCACTGCCTCAGTTCTGCAAGGCTCAGAACTTTGTGAATCCTCAAGTGCTGCTTTAAACCAGAAATTAAATTTCTTAGTTATGTGCATCATGCACTTGAAAAGTATACTGACAAAATGCTTTGTATTTTTTCCCTGCCTGCTTGCTTTTCTGTTTGTCATTCAAGATCTTGTAAAATTGTGGTAGAACAAGTGTTTTAATTAGTGCAATTTGCATGTACCTTCTCAAAAGAGAAATATGCTCACAAACTGCTTTGGGTGCTATTATAACTCATCAGGCTCATAAAATAAGTAAAATACATTAAGCATAAGTTTTTTTGATTTTTTAAAAATATATTTTAGTCATTGCTGTAGCGTCAGTGTTCTGCACAGGTATCTTCTGCTGTGAGACTGCACCTCACTACGCTGAAACAGGGGGAATGTTTGTCTGTATGGGCTTTACAGCAAACAGCATCTGTATGTCTTTGACCAACATAGAAGAAGAATGGTTTTGCAGGTATTTCCACTGAACTTTCATTGGCATAAATGTCTTGTCTAGGTCTTAATCACACACTTGCATTCTTGAATCAGCTGAAAATTTAGGGCTTCAGTTGTGCTGGGCACTTTGAGGGAGACCTACCTTGATTAAAAAAAGTAGGTGCTAAATTAACAAAAGAAGCTTCATTTGGTCTGTTGCTCCTTGTGCTCTTTTCAATTTACTTATCCCTGTGGCTCATCTGCTTTTTCTGCATTCCAGCCCTCATTATCTATGGAGGAATGACTTTAGTTTTCTTCATGTTTTAGAGGAATGAGATACTGTAATGCAATGGAAAGGGAACCCAAAAAACACATCCAAACCCATTGTATGTGGGTTTTGCACCTGTTTGATGAAAAAAAAAAAAAAAAGAAATCTACATATATTTTTTTAAAAGGTATTAATTAAACACAAAGTTAATATAAAAATCAAATAAACCTACTGCAAGTGGCAAACTTGCAGGGGTCTGCCAGAACAGAGTTCTAGTAAAAGAAGAGGTTTCCTTGGAGACACTTCCTTACTTAATGCAACCATTGCCAGCATCATCTCTTTCAGGGCTGTCCACTCAGATACTTGTGTGTGTTCTCATATGCAGTAAGAAATGGCAATGCAATTAAAAAACCTTCATTTTTTCTTGATGCTAAAGGTACTAGGTACTAAGAGAGTAGAGAGTGGTCTGGGAAGCTGGCTGTTGCACTCCACAGTCAGTAGCAGCTCTTCATCTTTTGGTAAAGCAGCCTCATCCTTGGAGCTTGAAGGATTTCTCACCTGCACAGATCATGACACAAGACTCATCATTTTCCACAATCTGTTCTTGAACAGCTAAGCTGGAAGCTTGATCCTGAGATGATGCTCCCAGGATTGATTTGCCTCGAGTCAATTATTTTGAAGCAAGGAGACCATGTGAGTGAAGGCAGGACAGCTCATGCTGTCACCAGAAGAAAGACTGAAGTAATCTTCAAATTATACAGCTGCGTCTAGTGATGACACTAATGAGCTCCTTAAAAATGCAGATGGCAACTCAGGTAATGATTAGCTTGTTTTATTGACAGACTAATATTGAGTTCAAAAATATAACATACTCTAACTAAGTCTTTCACATCAGTTCATGATATATGTTTCAAAGTTTCAAGGTAATAATAAGTGAAGATGAAATTTTGATTAAAATAGTTTCTGTAGTTGGAAACAGAGACAGCCTTCCATGTTTTCCAAATGGAACTGTGATTATGGACATAATGTAAGAAAGGTTTTAAAACCATTAAGTTTCTAGGCAGTCTTATAGCTTTCTTGTTTATTTGATATTGCCTATGAAAAAATGACAATGAAAAGTGAAGTCTGCTATTATTTGTCATGCCTACAACAGCTACTCTATTTGCTGTCAGATTGCATTGTATGCATTGTGCATCTTTTAACAGCACTTAGACATGCTGACATAAAATACAAACATGATCCAATTACATTTTCTGCAACTGCATCTCATTTTGCTAATGCTTACAAATTAAGGGTGTCTATCACCCCTTACATGAGACAGAACACAGATAGCATTTTAAATCCCTTGAATTTTATAGTGTACGCCACTTAAATATAGAAGCAGCCCTAATCGTAAGCAGTTGACATGTAGCTCATAAACTAGTCTAGTCAATATGAAAGTGCAACCATGTAGTGCATACAGAAATGATTCCTCCTTACTGTTATTTATTAGTTGTAGTATTATTTATTTGTAGCAATCTGCTTTTGGTAATTTATTTACCAAAGGCAGCTTAAATGTACAGCAATAGTGCTTATATGCTTCCAGAATGATCAGTGTATATTATCTTTTTTCTCCCTTCCTCCAACCCTCCTAAACTCTCTTGCCATGGGTAGCAAACTCTGGAAAATCCAACATACCTTTACAGAAGTCAGGGTATTGGAGGGCAGTCCTTTGAAAGGATGTCATTTGTTCATATGTCACAGATTTGTATGAAATACAAGAACCTCAGAGAGTAAAGGAGGCTTACGCTGATGTTCCCATCAGTGACCAAGTGGGGTGGCAAAATCTAACCCTATAGGCAAAGTTTCATTAGATGTGGAACTGTAGTTGAAACCCTTGTGCTCCAATGAGACACACAATATGGGGTTTCACTGAAACAGTTTCACTCTAGAAGCAAAAAACAAGACCTGAGTTGCTCCTGAGTAAAAAGTGCTCTTGCTCCCACCTTGTACCTCGTTGCAGTACTGGACATTGCCTGCTAGTTTCCTGGGGGTTATCAGTTTCACTCCCCGATGGCTACAGCCACTGAGCTGATGGGGCATTCACTTTGCCAGCAGCACTGGGTCTGAGACACCAAGTCCAAGGTTTTCGCAGCACGTCCCTGTGTTACAGGGGTAAGTATGGCTTGGCTTGTGAGGTTCAGACTCTCCTCATCTATCAGACTGCACTCCTTTGCTAGCAACGTTTTCTGTTAGTGGTGAATGGCTGCAAATGAACAGTCCTGCTGATTTCCTAGGTCACTGCTGTCTTCCCGGCAGATCTTCTCAGGAGGAATAGAATGGACAGTGAGGAGAAACTCCCCGATGTGCCTTTTGCATGGTAGTGGGGCTGAAAGCAGTGAAAGTCTCTGTGAGTGAGAGTTACTGTGACCTTTTTCAGATGCTTTTAAAAACTTTGCACCAGATGCTGGAAGATTTCAGGGGTGATACATTCAGAGAGTTTGCTCCTCTGTTTTCCTTTGTCCTTAAAACTGCCTGTTTAAGTGGAGCTAATACTCTGCGAGGCTTTTTCATAAAAATAAGTCATTAGAGACTCTGTGACAGGTTCAATTTTTTAGCTGAACAGTTGTTTATGCTTTTCCTGTGATTTCCATGGGAAATGTATGGCACTCTATTTCATCCGCCTTTGAAGAGGAAACTGAATTACCTTCGTGTCAAACAGCTCAACTATCTGTTTTATTTTTTTTTTTGTTTTCATCTTTATTTTTATTGCCATTAACATGGTTACATATGGGTAACCGTATGGCGGGATACAAGTATCAGATGGTTGGCCAGAAGTCTGGCATCTGCAGAAATTAGTTTATTTCCAAATGGGAAACTGAACCTTTAGCAAATGAGGAATTATGGAATACATGGAAATCATAGTTGGACAAATAACCCAATGCTCCTCTCCACTACACAGCGCCCTGGACTCACCTGGATGTTTTGAGGGGTGATGTGTCACTCAGCCTAAGCAAGGAGTTTGCTGCATAGAAATTTCTGGGTCTGTGAAAAAAAAGAGTATTAGAAACACATTATAGTAGAGTTGACTTCTTGGTGTCATTTCAGTGCCATAGAGGCATTGTCATAAACAGTAGTCCCAAGAGGCCCCAGCCCAATAATAAAGACATTGTTATAATAAACACAGCACAGATGCTCAGAGCTGCTTACAATACCCGCAGTGGTATGTCCTTTAGTCAAAAGTTTTGCTGCTGCAGGATTGATTTTTTGCAATATTTTGTGCTTATTTGCAGTATCCCAAGGGATGGCTCTTTTCTCCCTTTCTTCTATTGTAAGTTTTCTTTCTAATATTTGTCCTACCTTTCTCCATTTTTAGCAAGATAATAACAGCAAGAAGAAGTCTCATTACCTGTAGTCAGACTCCCACCTGTATAATTCCTCTTCAATAAATGTTCTCTCTTCATTTCTCGGCCAAGGAGTAAGAAATGCTTAGTTCTTTTAATCACATAATAAACTTTCATCACTCAGTCTGTCTTTGCTGCAGGAACAAATCTTGTTTTCTCTTTAGCAGCAGCTTCAGCACTAGCAATAACCCAAAGGAACTGAGAGAATAGAAAATCCTGCATGGACCCCAGAGCAAAAGCAGCTTTGGATGGACAAAGCTGAGGTACAAGTAGGTGCATGAGGGATTGCTTTGCTGGAAAGAAGATTTCTCACTCCTTTCCCTGCAGCATCTCCAGTTCCCCGTAGATGTGATTCTCTAGTGACCAACACACCAAGGTGAGGGGTTTGTATCTGTGCATTTCTGATTGCTCTTCCCTGTATTCCTCTCACTTTTCTAACTGTTGGAGCCATACAGGAGATCTGGTTTGCTGTAATATTTCTGGTTCTGAAAAGGAGAAAAAAAAATTTCATAGTTCTGACTGAAAATTGTCCTCAGACTGTTCATGAAGCCAAGACTGACCTGACGTTTTCAGATTCTTGATGTTTCCAGAACAAATTGTTTTCTTCCCAATCACACTTTATGGATTAAATTATCATATTTTCTGAGAGCTTCAGTGTCGTCTACCTTTAAATAGTATTGGGGAAACTGTTCTAGTTTGAAAGGTCTGCTGTGCTTATGGTGTCAAAGCTGTTCACCCTTTGGAGTGTCAGGATAGAAGCCATCATGCCTTCCCCAGGCCTGTCCCACCACCCAAAGAACTGGTCGTCCTGGACACTGGGAAGTGCTGGGTCTACTTACCTCAGGCAGTTTGCACAGTAGACCGGTGGGTCCTGGATGTTCTGGAGCCCCAGCCCAGAGACAGTACTTCCACTGCACAGCCATGGATCTGAAAAGCCAACTGCAAATCTTTCAAACTTGCCTGGCAAGAACAGGGCTCAAGAGTCATTGAGACAGGGAAGTGCTCCTAGAAATTTTTGCTTTTAAAAAAAAAGCAAAGTCCAAGGCAAAACCTGTTGTCAGATTTTTTTCAATGTGCTATGAGGTATCTAGAAATGTGCATACACAGCTTTCTCTGCATATGCACACTGGTAGCGTGCACTTTTTGCACGCTAGTGTTGGACTGTAAAGGGTGAAAATCTGAATAATTTGGGAGGCCTGGCTCAAGCTTCATCTTGCAATCTGTCAATTCCTAACATAAAAATGAGCGTGAACATCTCTGTTTTATGATCAACTACTACAGGAAAGGGGTCATAATAGAAACACCACTTTAAAGTACTATTTTTCATTATAATGATGTTCTTCTATAATGACAACTTCAGTCTGATCAAGCCCAATGTCAGATAGAGCTATAAGATGTTGGATTGGGTGCATAAATTATTTCAGTCCAATCAAAAATTTTTTCTGTTACAAGAACCGGGAAAAAAACATGAGGGATTTTTGGATTATTAGGAAATGAAACTTTGCTTGTTTTTTTTTATTATTTCATTGTCTGAATTTGATCCAGTTGAAGGGAAGAGTTGAAATGTGACTACGTCTACCCATGCCAGATTGCCATTTTCTGTAGTAGTGAAGCAGTGCAAAGGCTGAGAATTCACACAGTGAGAGACATTCAGTGGTGTGCAGAAATATGCTGCAATGATCAAGTTGAAAGCAGAGGGCTTTACATGTGGAAGAGATCATGATGGATCAGAAGCTGAACTTTTTGACTTGACAATGTGATATCCTTCCAAAACCAACAAAGGCAAATGTCACTCAGAACAAATTAACAAGAATATTTAATGCAGGACATAGGAGGCAACTATCTGTCTGCTCAGCACTGATCAGTTGTCTGCTGGAGTACATCAGTGTGCTAAAGCACCACATTTAGAAAATGATGTAAGGGAACTGAAAAAAGGCTAAAGAAAAGCAAACACTCTAAGATGTTTAAAATGTGATCTACAAAGAAAGGTTGAGCTGGGTTTGCTTAATTCCTAATGGGAAAAGCTATGGCAGGACATGTTTACAATTTTCTAATGTATAAAAGATTGGTCAGCTAATCATGTCAGCTAATGGGCAAAAAAATAGGATAAGTTCAGCACTACAAATCTGAGTTACATTTCAGTAAAAATTGCCTCTGAAAAGGGATAATAAAACACTGGAACAGCTTATAGATGGAGATGATAGACTTTTGCATCAGAACAGGTTGTACAGACATGTGTGTAGTAGTAGAGGACAAATGGGACAGTCTAAGACCAGTCGCACCCAGCAGGTCCAGGGTTCAGTGCTCCAGAGCAGTGTGACTCTGTCAGGGACTCTACCAGGGAACAGGTAGTGGAAGAGGGAGAGACAGCAAAGCAAAAATGGAAGGCAACAAATTCTGTACCTTGTCAGCTGGTAACAGAAAGGACCAAATGAGAAAGCCTTACTAGACAGCAATCTGCTGAACCTAAAGGGTTGAACCAAGAATCCTGCTCTGCCACAGCCCAGGCCTTCATCTTGCTCCTGCTGCCTGTCCACAATTCTTTTGCTGGAGGAGATGAGGAGAAACTGGAAGCTGACTGACCCCTTTATTTGAACCAGCGTTATATTAATTAAATCCTAATGTCTCCCCAATATGTTTGGCAGCTTTCTATGTATGCCCCACCTCCCATGCCCTTTTGGTCAAGCAAGGAGACTTCTACTAGGGAAAAAAAGAGACTGACATTGGAACACAACAGTCTGAATTAAGGTTTTTGTCCTTAAGTCTCTGCTTTAGGGAGGCTGGAGATCTGGCCTTGCAGTCCCAGCTCCTGTATAAAATTGAGAACAAATCTGCAGTGCATCAAGTATCCAGTAAAAAAACATGCATGGCATTTATTGCACGTCATTGTGCATGAACATGCAGCTGGGAAGTTAGAAGACTTGGGGATCTGGTTACTCAAAGCTAATTGGTTTACATGTTCCTTTTAAGAATCAATCCAGAAAAACTGTACTACATTCGTGAGCCAAGGAGTCAGGCAGAAGCCCCATCCCTGCTAACTGTATCAACTCCTTCCCCTTCTCAAACATGACAGGTAGAGACCTATGACCGATGTATGTTGCTGCCTTAGATTTTTTAGCCTTGCTGTAATTCGGGGTAAGAGTGCTGATTTCCTATATTCTAGTCCAACGAACATTTTTTTTTTCTCTGAAAATATAGATACTGAAAAGCAGCAATTCAAAAAAATCCTTCCTAGCAAGAAAGTGCACATTGTATGAAATGCATAACATTTGCTAAGTTTAGGAATAATATACTTAGTCAGTTTAGCTGTTAATGATTAAAAGAGCAAAATTCTCTACACGAGATATACTGTTACCTCTCTTCTTTATTGGACTTTGAACTTTTAACCGCTATATGAGAAAAAGCTGTTTTATTGAAGCTGTGAAGCTGGAGTTAAGTTCTGATGATGGCACTGCAAGTCAAAGGTTCCCAAACTAGTATGTGCATCATTAGTGTGATCCCAGTTATGTGAAACTGCTGTGGCAGTGAGCCAGCAGCACCGGGTGCTGCTTGGTAGTATTCCTAACTACTGCTGCTGCTGCTACCCATCATTGCTGATGATGGTATTCACATTTAACACTACTGCTGATGAAAGTACCTGCAATTACTGCAACTGCTGATGGCAGAAAGAGTTTGTTAGCCCTGCTGTAAATTACTTCCTGAGGCTTAGTTGCCAGCTTATTTCGTATTGTGAGCAAAATGTAGTCTCTCGGCACTTGGAAAGAGCTACATTAAGCAAAAGTTGTTAAAAAAGGCAGATATTATAAGACTAAGCCATATTGGTGCCATAAACAGAAATTCAGCATTTCCCCCTCACGGCTGATACTGTGCAAGCCAGCTTGAGCCTAGAAGCAGCATAGTTTGATGTGTTGCCCAAGCTAATCTGCCTTTTGGCAGAGTTGACAGCACAAGGCTATCCTGATTCTGGATTCAATTTGATTTATCTGAATGGTTCTTTTCTTCACCACAGGAAGTTATGAAGTTGGATTTGCATCAGACTGGGAATGTCTACGTCATGCTCAATATATTTCATGATACAGATCAACTAGAATATTCGTAAGAAATCTTCCTTGATCTAAGTTCAACGCAAAATCTTTCTTAAAAACAAGGCTAGAACCTGGATCTCCATATCACATTAAAGCCCTTCTGTTCACAGCATTAAGTATCGCCCCTCTTGCAGTAAATTCAATAATCAATATTCTTTAAATTCACCTTTAAGTAATTAATATTTTCATGCAGATTAACAAAAATGTTCTCCAGAAACACACCAGGCAAAATGTGTTCCCAGGTTGGACTGATCCAGACACCTCCCTCTAGTGAGATAACATAAGAATGTCTGTGTCAGTTCAATCCAAAGATTGATTTCAGCCAGTGTCCTCTTTCCAAGAGCAGCTAATAGTCTTGTCTGGGGCAGATTATATAGATAGGGCTTGTAGAACATCTGCAATAGACCTATTGCAACTATCTGTGAGATCCTTCAAAGGCTCATATGACCATGGTGTTTGTTCAAAAGTACAGTCTAGCATGATGGCCTTACGCTTGTGCCAGTCAAGGAAGGAGACAGCATTAGACCACAAAGGGAACCTTCTGCAGCTCCTTTCTTCGTGGAATGGTTCCTTTTTGTTTTTGCAACCAATTCATTGCCTGGCTATACTGCTCAGTGGATCCTAGTAGTCTTTCATGAGGGCATTGTCCTGTGGTATTAAGGTGCAGGATATTTCTTAGCAAGACTCATCTTTGCTGCTTCTCCCAGGCACCTTCTGAGTGTAATCCTGAAGCTGGAAAGTTATTTACCTTAAAGGAGATGTTTGGCTTGCTGTGTTAAAGGAGGAAAGGTGAGACACAGACAGAGCTCTGCTTTCGCAAGATGCATGTTGACTATGCTGTGATCGGCACACTTAGTTCTTCATGACCTACTCAGAAGCAGTTCAATAAATAGGTTAAATTTATGAATTTTTAATAAAAAACAACTCACTGCCTTCAAGCCTGTCTTTAACTTTTGTGTTCCCATAACTCATCCCTTCCCAAAATGTTGTGGAAATGAGAATTTCAGACCAAGCAACAACTATAACTTTTTGAAAGTTTGTATAAAACAGAGTAAGAGAAACAGAAAGAAAATGGGAATTTTAATTCTTCTCATAAATAGAGTAACAGGAATAGCCCGAGTTATATTCACTTTATGGGGAAGCAAACTATTAAAATGGAACTTACAAGTCAGAGGAAACATCTACCTGGTTCTTCACAACAAAAACAGGCATCAAGAGTAGTTTTCCTTGTTAACCACTGCAAACAAAAGCAAAAGATTTATAAGGAAAAAAGACATAGGATAACAAGAAGTGTTAGCCTATCAGCTGTCCTCCCACATTTTTCTTCTGCCATTTAACAGATCATCTGGAGCTTAACAGCAAACCAATAATTGTGACATATGGGTGCAAGCTTTTTTGAGCCAGTGTGCAGTGAGCAGAAAACTGTAGGTTGTTAATGCAAGTACGTGTACATTTTAATGTCTATGTGAGTGACCAGGCAACTAATTTGCAGCTTTGTGTGTTTTCCTTAGCACATAAATGCAGTCACACTTGAGACACCAGAGGAAAGCTAAAACTCAGACAGCAGGTGCTGTCTTCTTGGGAGAAAAAGGCCATACACTGCTAAAGGATGCTTGTACTCCAAATGTAATATTTAAATGCAGACAAATTTCTCCTAGTTGCATATCTTTGGTTATAAGTCTTTTGTGTTTGGAGGTGGGCTAGGAATTGAAATTGCTGTTTGGATAATCACAGCTTTCTTTGGATAGCAGTTCAGGATTCATGCTATTAACCCCCTGCATCTCTTTCTATGTATGACACTAAAAACTCCTTGCCGAAGCCGTTAACTATTAGATGAATGGCCAGCAAAATAAATGCTTAGAAACAAATGCTGAGATTAAACTGCACAGAAAGACAGGTTAAGATTTCCTTTTCGTTCTGTGGGTTCTTTTGTGTAGTCTCTACTTTTCCCAAATGGCCATCTTTCAACTTGAATTTTTGCATATCTGAAGTCAACCAGGAAAAAAAAAAAAAACAACTGAAAAATAACAACTACAGGAAGTGTCAGAAAAACACTTCAGCCACTGGCATACTAGGAAAGGAGCTGAGAAAACATTTCTTCCATTATTGCTTTTGGGGTTTTATTTATTTATTGTTAAACAATGTTATTTCTTAGGCAACTTTTGCTGGAAACTTGAAGTTTGACAAGTGAATAAACACCAATTCAGCAAAATATGTTATATCCTACACTTATCTAGAAAGCGATATAGATGTGTTGAAATCTTGCTGTTGTTTCACATATATGCCTAAAGTACATATACCTACATACTGCTCTGAATAAAGGCAGACTACTGCATTGAGGGCATAGGGTAACATGCACTCTGTTCTCCCTGTAGATGCCTAATTTAAGCAGTATGACTTTTACGTCCTAGAAGTTAATTCTCCTTCAGCTTTTTTGGTGCTGTACTGCCAGACCATATATATGTCAGTTCTATAAATATCATTTGAGAGAAGTAGTTGTGATGGCTACATTAGCCACATAAACTGGGCAATCTGAATATAATACTTCGAGTTTACGTTGGTGCGTTGCTGAAATTCTCTTCTGATCTAGCTGAGCTTCAGGAATTTATAAACTTATTTTGTGTATGCATTTTCCTGCTATAAAATAACAGAGTGGTTTTTATTTTACTCTATACATTTCTAACATGAAGACAGCCAGTCTAAGCAAGAAGTTCAAAGCGTACTGGAAGATTGAGAGTAAAAATATTGGATAGCCTCATCTGACTGAATTTAAATGTACACAGGGTAGAGGCTTGTATCTGAGCAAATCATTCTAGATTCCTTTATAGACATTGGGAAGAAACAAGCAATTTGAGGATGTTATTCATGAGATCTGTTTTAGATATATACTTTACTAGGAGATGGAGGTTTTTACTATGGCATTATATCTACACGAGTTAAATGAAGTTGCACACTCAGTAAAAGACTTCTCAAGCATTTTGTATACATGTGGTTGAAAAAGCTTAAGCTGATTTTTCTCTGAAATATACTATAATCTGTATGAGATAGGGTCCAGAGGAGCTGCCCCCAAGATCACACTGAAGCAGGACATGATCTGTGACTACCTGTGAGAGTCCCCTTTGCTGACTCTCGGATGTCTGGGCTTTAGTATGGTTTGTCTGTTATCGTTCACAGTGAGAACTCTGCGCGAGGTCAGGCATATCCTAAAAGTCCCACATTGCCATACTGCAGACAAAAGCAAGGTATTGCCTGATCATTTCAGTCTTCTGCTGTTGCAACATGCACATTCAAGCCCATCAGGCACATCCTTACCAAAGCCTGGACCACTGACATGATAAATTGAGGGGTGTGTATGTGCCAAATTCAAGATGTAAACTTTCTTCTCCCATGCTTATCCAAATCTTGGGCCTCATCATGGGACTGTGTCCCAAAATTGGGGCTTTTTGGTGAATTTGGGCTGAAGAGCAGGTTGCCAACGTGTCTAGCATCTAACAACAAAAGGTTGAGCAGTCTGTCTTCCCATACACAGATGTCACAGCATTTAACCTCACTGATTCTGTATTGATCCCAGTTACTCTAGTTTCATTAAATAAACCCAGTTTTTAAACTCTGAATCTCAGGCAGAGTAAGAGCAACAGTGCTGCCAACAATGGCTAAGAGGTGGCAGGACACTGATCAGGTGAGATATGCCCACCATCCCAGTAGGGGGTAGGAGTCACATGCTGCACAGAGTCTGTGCAGATCCCAGTGTCCCTGCCAGTTCCGAAACATGAGAAAAGGTTATGGTTTGTCAGCAAGAAATACCCTCATGCCTTTAAAGCATCTTCTGCTCTGTCTTAAGGCAGTGATGAAGGTTGTTTGATTGCTTTGACCAATCTTTGATTCTTCAAAGAAATAAGAAAAGCTATCCTGAACATGCCTAACCAGCTTGCATTGGAATTGAACTGGGAGATGTGGAAAACTTTTTCTGCAACTCTTGTTGACAGCCTTAGGATCTAAAGCTGGAGATTTGCTTAGAGTCATAGCATTAATGGAAAACCAAAGCAGTAAGGAGCATTTTGAGGGTAGTAGACCATCTGTTCTCCTTCCGGCCTAAAAAGTAAGGCTATGAAAAGGGAAATGCAAGTGGAATAGGGGAGCCTTATTCAGCAAGTTCAGTTAATATTAATATTTCAGAAGACTCTGTCTTCCTATTTGTCGACCAATAAGAAGAGACCTGGGACTCAGACTTTAATTGCCACCCAAGCTATAACCATTCCACAGTTTAGTGTGCATTTGGTTTCCCATATGTGTAAGGTGAAGTTGTCTTCTTATCTTACTAGGGTTATGGAAGGATAAAATACATTAATACATGTGAAATATTCAGGTATTTAATTTCTGTAAGCCTCTGAATTACCAGCTAGAGAGAATCCAAAACGGAGGAGCAAAATAGATGGCATGCTAAAAGCTCTTGCGATTCCTACAATTCAGATTCTCAGCGGGGCATCTTTACCCAGTGAATTTCTGCTCCTCTGTCTCTGCAGGTGTTTAGAACCATGCCATTTTCCTCTTGCTCTCACTTGCTTCCTATTTCTCATACAGAATGTAATAAAATTTAAGCCAAAATAAAAGCCTACATGATGAATTCACAATGGAATTGAGAGTAAAAGGAAGATAAAATAAAAGTCAAGGCTATCCACTCTTCCCCCAGTCACAGAATCACAGAATGGTCAGGGCTGGAAGACACCTCTGGAGATCATCTAGTCCAACCGCCTGCTAAAGCAGGTTCACCCACAGCAGGTTGCACAGGGTCACGTCCAGGTGGGTTTTGAATGTCTCCAGAGAAGGAGACCCCACAGCCTCTCTGGGCAGCCTGTGCCAGGGCTCTGGCACCCTCAAAGGAAAGAAGTTCTTCCTCATACTCAGGTGGAACTCCCAGTGTTGCAGTTTGTGCCTGTTGCCCCGTGTCCTGTCGCTAAGCACCACTGAAAAGAGCCCGGCCCCATCCTCTTGGCACTCACCCTCAACATATTTGTAGGTACTGGTAAGGTCTCCTCTCAGTCTTGTCTTCTCCAGGCTAAACAGGCCCAGCTCTCTCAGCCTTCCCTCACAAGGCAGATGCTCCAGTCCCCTCATCATCCTTGTAGCCCTCCAGCTGGACCTTCCCAGTCTCTCTTGAACCGAGGAACCCTGAACTGGACACAGCACCCCAGATGCAGCCTCACCAGGGTAGAGTAGCGGGGAGGATAAACTGTCTTGACCTGCTGGCCAAGCTCCTCCTAATGCACCCCAGGGTCCCGTTGGCCTTCTGGGCCACCAGGGCACACTGCTGGCCCATGGGCAACTTGCTGTCCACCACAATTCTTAATTCTGTCTTGAAAGTTAGACAATGAACAGTAAATCAATGAAGGGATGTGCAGAGTGTCAAATAGTCAAAAGAGTCAGCTTTTAACAGCTAAGACATATTATCTGTGATGCAACCTGTATGTAAAAGAAGGCCAAGGTTCATAAATCCTCAAAAGTATCATGCATTTAAAGATTACATCTCATAATACACAAAACAGGAAGAGATAAATATGTACAGTTTATTTTGGGCAGGTGGGTTGCAACATGCTTTTGCATTTTTTGATTGTAAGTTTCCTTGTGTCGGTTTCAGTCTATAGAAGTTATCTATGCGCTTTCAGTTGAATCAAGAGTGAATATCCACATCTGCAGTCTCACTTCTCTGGGCTCTCTCACAGGCAGTTCCCTACTAGTGGTATAGTTGTGTATGCGGACCATTTTGGTTGTTTTTTTCTACAGATACTTTATTAATGACATTTCTCAAATAACCTGAGCTGTTTTAAAAGATAGAAGTATATATTATCTGGTTAGCTCATAGCCTGAAAACATTTAACAATTTTTGAAATGTCTTCTTTTACTCTTTCAATTGTTTTTCTGTTTAATTTTTCCATTTTTTTTTTTTTTTCTGGTATACTTTTTCTTTCTTTCAGGTTTTTAGACAGCAGATAGACACAAAATTAAGGTACTAAATGTGAAAGCATAACAGAACTCAAAGAACTGCATTTTGAAATCTGATAAATGAAAAACCAACACAGTATCAAATTTAATCACATTTGTAATCAGATGTTGTTGAGAGCCGACACTGATTTGAGATCTATCAACAGTCATGGGATTCTGTGACTGCTTTATATATATACAAATAGATGGATGGATGGATGGATAGATAAACAGATAGTGAAATAATGTTGCAAATCACATGGCACCAGACCTATTTATAAAAGATAGCTCATCCAATTAATTTTAAAAGCTCCGGAGATTTTTGTTAGAGCAGATCTTTGGGAAATCTTCTACAATATGGGAAGCTTTCAGAATACTAAACTATCTTATTACTGTGTTCAAATGTTATTACTCCAAAACTACAGTTAAACAATTCCACTTCGCACACAGCACACCCTGTGCACAACAGTCCCGAGGGAGGGTGTTTCATGCTAATATCAGGCACGAAAGCATCACACAAAAACGTTGTAAATCTAATCCCTTTCTAATTCATATACAGAGTTCAGCAGTGCACGAGCTTGTGAATGTTAAGAAAAGAAGTGATCCAAGAACATGAGTGATGGAGTGAGAAGGAACCTGAGCAGGTGAAGAAAGGTAGGAAGACTAATGTGAATGGTACTAAAAATCACAGGACTTGACAATGCATGGCCACAACCAACCACAAAAAAATTCTGCAACAATTATGTGGCTAGCCCCAGTGACTTCTTTACATAAGTAACGTAATCTTTTCCTTCTTTTAAGTGCTGCAGGATCATGTTTTAAGACTGAGTATAGATTTCAAAATTTTTTCTTGATCTACGGAAGCAATGACTTTATTCCTCCTTCATCTTCTTTTTTAGACTTAAAACCAACAGATTATTTCAGTGACCGGATTTTCCTTTCATTTTTTACTAGTGATTTAACTGTTTGTTTGTTTTGTCAGTCTAGTCATTGCAGCTAATATGTCTGGGAAAGTATAACAAACCAGCCAATAAAGTTTTCATAATTTTTAAAAAGTATATGTATTTGACTCTGCTTTTTGTAAATCATTACAGTTCCACTGAAATCAACAGCTGCATTACCTTGCAACATGTGTTGTTATTTATGATTCAAATCTCTGTTAAACGGAGTAACCCTTCAAAAAAACATTTATCAGTAACATGGCCTTTAAAAAGAGAAAGACTACCTTATGGAATTTATGTCTTAACTTGGAAAAGAGATTAATAGCTTGCTATATCTACACATGCATTATTCATATTTTTCCAACATTAACTGCCTGTAAGTTCACCCAAGAAGGTAATAGGCATGTCTAAACAGCCAGGAAAGAGCATCTCACTGCCTGCTGTTAAGGCTTGTTTTCAACCCATATTGCTTAAATGCAAACAATTGCTTGGGCAAAAACCTCACCTGCCCTCCCAGAGAGAAATCTCAAATCTACTTAGCATGGACTGACAGTCTGGATGGAGCAAGTCGTGGTGGACCAAATACATACACCTTGGGCGACAGGCAAATGGCTTGAGTTCAGCTTTTCCTATGCATTATATGCATACTTTGCTCCCAAAGTGCAGACAGTCTAAGCTGGCAGTCTGGAAAGGAGACCTAAGAGCTGGACTTCACAATGTTGCTCTTAATCTCACATTGTAAGTAACCTGTGAATGTTACAAAATTTACAGACTTAGACCTATCAAGCACATCCTTCAAATGTTTGTGATGGCCATGCATTACCCCTATCAATTTCATTTCACTTAGATTTTATGCAGGAAGATAAGGGATCTGTTTAAAAAAATGTTGTAACAATGCTTTTGTTCATTCTGCAGTGTAACGATGATAACTCTAACTATGTCATTTATGACCATTTTAGTAGAAGCATTTAAGTGCTTTGTCAATTAGCAAGGACAAACTGCTGCTTAGTGAACACTGAGAAGGAGAAATTTATTTAGGCTGTACAGGAAGAGAAAAAGAAAACCTTAAGTTCCAAACAGAAACATCTGGGAGGAGAGGATGAGCAAGGAAGTACTGCTAGGGGCAGAAGCAATAGTAGGAACCAGCAGTCTGCTATAGAGGAGAAGCTCAGATGAAAAAAAGTAATTCTGTAATTCGATAAATCTCAAAATACATAAAATTTGAACATCAAATTTCATTTGGGGGAGGAAAAATCTCAGAGACAATGTACAGTATATGGATCTGAGATTTTATAGCCATGAAGGAAAAGGCTATATGCTGCTGGGTAAATACTGATGTTCCCCTAGAATATTTTCCACTCAGGAAAATCATGATGTGGAATTAGAACATAAAGATACTGGTAGACACATCATTAAAACTCCCGTTTATCATTCCTGGGCCACAGGATCCATAGTTCTCACTGTACTTCCCACTTTCCCAAGGTAGGACCTCAGCATCATATCTTCTATATTTCTCGCTTACCACCATCCTCTTCCTTCACACCTCTTCAGACCAGGACTTCAGCTTTACAAAGCTGCAACCCCTACTTTCTTACTTCAGCCTCTTCCTTACTTCTTTACTTCAACCCAGGATGCAAATCCTAATTGCCTTGCTTCACTGCCAGTGGCCACCTATTTCCCTCAGTACCAGAAGAATTTCATCTGGCATCTGCTTCTCTGCAGACACAGCTATAGATTGTTACCTTACACAGGGACAGATTTCACTGCATCATCTCATAGATAACATGGCATGAAGTAAGAGTTGGTAGGTAATTGTGGCATTGTGAATACTACAGTGATTCCCCTCTCCTTGTAGAGGGTTAATCAACATTGATAATATACAGTTGTGGGCTTGCTTCTGGGGTGGTGGGTTGGCTGATGTG
>JAVJGI010000062.1:27114271-27179293 GCA_035590275.1 Ibycter americanus | reverse complement strand
TTGACAAAATGCAAACATTTTTCCGTAGGCGAACATGTGTCTGCAGTCCCTTTTCAACCAGTGGAATGAAAGAGGTACTCTTAAGGAGTAACTCATCTCATTCTGCATCAGCCACCTGAAGTCAGGTGAATCATTCCCTAACGTTGCTTACAGCTCTCTATGGACAATAAGGGGAACCTGAAGTGTTTAGCTTGTATACAAGATTCACCTGCAAACACATGAAATTCGGCAGATTTCTGAGTAGGATTCAGTGTGGCAGGGTCCTACGTCATGGAAGAGCTGTTTTTTCCTCTTCTCTCTTCACCTTTTACTTTTTTTCCGGATGGACATCTGGCATTTGAACAATGCTGACCGATATGACACAAGGCCCACATGAGACATGCTCTCTTCTGGACTGGTAGCCTCAGGCCAGGTGAAGTATTCTAGGATATATCAAATGCTAATAAATGCCTGGATATAGGCAGCTGACTTGCACCCCTCTGTGTTTTTGCATATGAGAGGTGATAAACTGGGTGCATCAGATCCTCAAATCAATGCTGCAGCTTTTGCAGAGCATCATTGCTACCGCTTTCCTCTGGTTCCTGCAGCTCTGGTCTCCAGTTATCCTCTTCATTGGCAAAAAACCCCCAACCAAATCAAAAACAACCCCCAACCACAAAACCCAAAGAGCAGAGGTTTAGCAAGAAACTGTCTTAATTGTGCAGAGTTTAGTCTTAACAAACCATGCTGCACTACCAGACTCTGAATTCAGCCTCCAAAGTTTGATCTTACTCCTTCTGTGTCTGTTGGATTTGATCAGTGTTGCTTGGCTGAGCAAGCTTTCCTGCTGTTCCTGGCTCTGAGCGCCCGAACGTCTTGGGAGGCTGGCTGGCTCTTTGCTTAAAAGAGCACACTTCTTTTAAAACAATCGCCATTCCCTTTCTCTCAAAAATCTTCCCTGAAGAAATTGCTATGCAACAAGCTGTTCAAAGTCCAGGACATTTTCCTTTAAACTTTTTTTTTCAAATTCAAATTAAAAATAGGGAGACTGTTGTTTCAGCTAGGAAGAACCATTTGATATTGACAACTTTCGATACTTTCTTTAGTCCTCTGACAAAGTTGTACTCACCAACACTCAAATCTCTCCAACAAACAGGGTAGAGATTCCCATATAGTACCTAATTCACAACTGCAAAAACACAGTTGATTTGTTGTTGTTGTTGGGGGGGGAGGGGGCACATCAGAAGTAGTCACAAGCAGCAGCATTTTAAGTAATTACCTCTTTCAGGGATTTCAGCCAAAATGTTATTAGTGGGTTTACAGGAAACACCTCTGCCCTGAGAGTTGATTCTTCTTAGGAAAAGTAAAGATCTCATCTGAGAAAAATACTCAAATCACAAAACTAATTGCAATGTATCATTTCTTCCAAGACCGAACGATGCTTAGGTTTTATCTCCATGGGGAAGTCATTATGAAATAAGCCAACATATGAATTTAAAGTGCAATAGCTATTCAACACTAATTTACACTGCTACTATTCACTGAGAAATGCACCATATCATAGCACCTGCACTGAAGCCACCCAGCTCAGTTCTTGATCTCTGAGCTCCATTTAAGAATCAGGCTGTCTCTGGCAACAGAAACAAGAAGCAAAATGCAGAGAAGCAGGAACAGACAATTGGAAGGTTGCAGCTGTTGGGTATCTGTTTGAGGTCCGCGATGTACAGAGAGCTCCATGAATATGTGACTGTGATATTGCAGGTTCCTTCGCAGATCCTGGTATTCAGCTAGGAACTGAACCCGTGGCTCAAGAGTTACAGCATGATGAGTTCAGGTGCTCTCAGGAGAGACAGCTGGCAAACCCTGGCCTGCACATGACCTTCAGGATCAGTATAAACATACTCTTATCAGAAAAGAAAAGTATCTCTGCAGACTTTTTTTTTTTTTCTTCTTTCTTTTTCTTTTTAAATAACCATTCTAGACTATTTCTGCATGTCAACAAGTCCTTAGAATAAGAACTTGCAAGAAACATATCAGAGTGACACCTGGTAGCTCCCGTCAAAACTGTGCTCATCACTTCCTGCCAGGGAAGCTAATTTCATTAGAGATGAGGTTGGAATTGTCACTCAGCAAGTTTATTAATTCTCAAATACCAAGAGTGAAAAATGCACCAGCTGGGTGATAATCACTGAACATGTATAAACAAGCCCCATGCTTAGCTAATCTTCACTCTGGTGCTGGTTACAGGCCCCAAGCTTTTAAAATAATGTTTAATAGACCAGATTGTTCCTGTAGGTAAACAAGGGTGTGAAACTGCTTCAGGCAGCTCTCTCCCCATCAAACCCTGTGCAATGCATGTGGACATCATGCATGACCATAGACCACAGAGCTCTTCTTAAGCTCTGCAGGGTCAGCCTCTGTGGGGCATTCAGATACATGACTCTCACTTCTCATGTGCTCCTGAACAGGAGGACCACCTGAGCAAGGGCGTCTCTTGGGTTTGGGAGGTCCTGGAAAGAGTTGGGATGTGCACAGCTCTGTGCAGAGCGAATTCATCACATCAGCACCTGTGCCAAGCAGCTCTTCATCTCACCCAAGTACAGTGAGACGACATTCTCTGTGGTGTAGAGAGTTGTCTCACTGCACAGCAGATGTATTACTGCCTTGAAATGCATTCTGTTAATTCTGTAAATTAACAGGGTCGCTCAGGAGCAGTAGATCAGACTGGTCTGTACTAGGCATACACGAAGCAGTAGTCGAGGCAGGCATTTTCAGGGTAGTGGCTGGTTTTGGGAAAGTACCATTTGTTGCAAGAAAGAGATGGACTGAATTGTCTGTCTGGAGTGGGGCAGCACTTTTGTGGCCAACAGTGACGTAAATGGGAACCTTCCCTTTGAATGCAGCCGCTACAGAGTCTTAAAGATGCACAACTAAGTGTTCTTTTTAGTGGCTTTTAGTTACAGGGTCCTCTGTCAGCTGCTGTGTGCAGCTAGACACACAGAGCTTCATATACACACCAGCAGTGTGCAGTTCGGTGTATAATGCTATCAATAATTACTTGGTTCCTCCGTGGTCAATGATTTCTAGTAATCTCTCTGTTTTCTCCCTTGTTAGATTTAGATATGTTAAAGGCTCTTTGCTTGTAGCAAGGCCATACCGAAAGAGACACCCTTCTGTAGTTGTGGGTGCTCCACATTCACTAGCTTTGCACAGGTTTTTCAAACTTGCTGCTGGATAAAACCATCAGGATTTTTAACATGCAAGCGTCCAGCAGCAGGACACCATCTCATTAACTCTTATAGCTCCATTTTCTGAATACTGCTGTGCAGTTCATTTATATTCATGTATTCTTCCTCCTGCTGTTCAGAGCATACAAGGACTGAGAGCCCTCACAAGGATGTTTGCATTAAAGCAGTACATTAGTTTCCAGTGCCCTGAGGATCCTTTATGTTTTAAGGTAGATACAGCATTTTGTCTTTTACAAAAGGTTCTGCTTGAAAGGTTCAGGGTGGGAAACCTAGCTTTGTCCCAGGGCTGACAGATGTACTAGCCAATTTAACAAAAATATTAGCTGCCAAGAGGCTTGGCAAAATGCATGTCGTCTCCCAGCTTGATGAAGAAAAAACAGGATATATATTGCTTATCTGTGGAAAGCTTGTTAGTGAGGGCTGGTTGAAAGAGTTTAGACAAAATGTCATTTTGTCAAATACCCTGCTCCACCAAAGACAAAGTGTTTTGCACAGCCGTAACAGTTTTGATAAATTTTTTCACCTGGAAGGTTTTCTTTAAGAATCACTGTTTTTCTGGTTACTTCTGAAACACCAGAGACAGGTGAGGGTAAAAGGTGCAGAAGAGAGTGAAATGATTTTGAAAAATCTGAAGACAAACTGTTTCAACAAAAGTCTATTTTTACAAAATTGTCTGAAAGGTCTCATTTCCCGAGGCAGAATTTGAAACCTCACCAGTCATTACCAAAAGGCACTGCCGTCATTTAACGAGCTTGAATGCTAAGTATATTGATCACATTACCTGGGACACTACTCAAACAAAGAGACAGGTTTCAAATATAGATTTGGAAGCTGTTCAGGATCTCAAAGCATTACAGCAGCACTAAAATCAATAATATAATAGGCAGAAGAGCGGCAGTTGGTGAGCTAAAATTAATTTATTTTTCTGAACAGAAAGTCTTGAGTCCCACAGATAAGTTTCTACCTAACACAAGGGAGAGTCAGTGAAAAGATGGAGAGGATCTAAGTGCCACAGCCTCCTGGCGAGCCTGGCCCTTGGACCAGAAGAGCTCTCCCTATGTCAGTGCCTGCCTCAGGTGTCACCAACCTCCTCCCGCAACAAACCCTCAAACATCCCTGCAGAGCTTCACCCTGTGCCCAGGTATGAAAACACAGTTGTTGTGGGGTAAAGAGTGTCACCAGCTTCCTATGTGAGCAGTCAGCTGCAGCGCCTGTTCTCTGTGCTTCCATTAGCATCAGCTGAATTGCTCTTCTATCAGGATATTTCACACCGATCTGCTTCTCCCTGCTACTCTGTGCACTGGGTCTGATAGGAATACACCAGTTTGTATTTCCTGTATTTTCTTATCTTCTCTCCTTAATATTTTATTAGAGTTCTTTTTACAAAACTTACTCATATGTACTTCAGAGCTTTGAACATATTTGATACAAGGAATGATATTCAGATAATTTTGATCCACCTGAAGCATGCAAAATGCTTTAATACACTTTAATATCAAGGCGGAATTTAGTTTCAGTAGGAACTAGCGAGGAAAGAAGAAAAGAGGAAAGGAATTCATAGGATGGCCATAGTCTAGCAATAAAACACCTAAGCAGCAGACAGGAACACAGATTAGGCTTTGTCAGCGGTGCATATGGCCTAAAACCAAAGTCAGTTAGTCATAATAGTGCCTAGACATGTTCCAGATATTGTTACAAGGGAGAACGGTCTATAAACACCCTTCTAAAACATCAATCTTTTGCCTTCAGAACTGCTTATTAACTGAGCTGAGAAATACATCAAATATGCTAATAAGGTAGTAACCAACAGCTAAGGAAAAAAATAAACCACCAAATGTTCATTTACATTAGGATCACAGCGGCAACAGCATACTGATAATTTAACCCCCTCTGCTCTGGAAAACAACCTCAATGTGACATTAAGCACAGACTGTATAGAGAATACTGTAATTGAATGACCTCATTGTCAGTTTTAAACAATTAATGATATTGAGATAATTCAAAAGGGCAAGTGGAAGCCTGTTTGCTTCATCAAAGGCTACTTAATAATCAGTTTTATGTGCTGAGATAATGAGATATATTAGCTCCAGAGCTGAGGGGGGAGGGTCAATGAAACATCTCAAATTCTCTTAAAGCATAAGGTCAGAGAGAACACGTGGCTTTCCTTGCTTACAAGGAGGAATGTCCCACTGAAGCAAACAATAATAATAATAATAATAATAATAATAGTAATCAAAAGAAGGCAGTGATTTGCATGCATGTAATTAAAGGAGATTAAATTAGACTTTTTTTTCAATCTGCACTTGACATTTTGGAAAAAGTTGGTGGCCATTCACAAAGAAATCCTGGGGCACCTTGTTTTGTACCGTGTTTGGCAGCACCTGTTATAAACTGTTCTCTTCTCTATTTTTTCATTCACCTCGTGAGTTATGCATGTGTAATTTCAGAATCTTTATTATCATCAGAAACAGCTGCTCATTACAACAAGATTATTGTTTTGAGATATATACTGCATTCATGTTGAAGAAAAAAGTTAACCCTCTCTGTACAGGAGGATATACAGATATATAGCTCTAGGAACCGGCTGTGCACACAGTATTTCTGTAGATTTAGCTGTACAGCCCCAAAACTTTGTAACCTTTTGTTTTATTTTCTAGCCAGGATCACTGCGAGACCTACCAACCATCCTTTCACAAACTTCCCAATTTTTCCTCTGTGTATAAGAAAACATGAATGCCTCACTACTAATCTGCATATGCCTGTTAGTGCTGGGTAGATAATACGAGAGGGACATGTGTGGATTTGAAATCACTGTAGTGTTCAGCTTTCATATGATTATTGTAAAAGAATCAATTATTTATATAGAAACAGTATTGCTAAAGCATCAAAATGTCAGACATTTCTGAACAGAAACCTGTTCTTGTCTATTAATCTATTTTTACATCTATTTTTAATTGTAAGTTAAAGCAATTTACAGGACACTATATATGATACGCAGCATTCAGTGCTCTGCAAGCAGCATAGGCAAGTTCTTTGCTGCTTTCCTTTTGTATTGTAGTCATTTATGCATACTTATTACTTGATAGCAGTGGGGTTTACTTTACTGGGTACAGGTGCAGTGGTTAGTATATCCAACATAACCCCATATCCCACAACCCTCTGTGGTACCCAGATACTTAAACTTAGAGCAGACCAAATTAAACTGTAGAGCTAGATTTCTTTTTAAAAGGAAACCACACAACATACATCTCCTATTTTACAGTTTGGGTGAAATATACTTAATTTTTCTAAAAGACTTCAGCCCAGCATAGTATGGGTGCTTAAACTCCTTTAGTGCTAGAACAGGTGATTATATCCCTTGCTGAAGAGGAAAAAGATTATCAGCTTAAATGCCTTAATGTAATGATGGGCATTTTAGGAAACATCTCTAGCTAACAGTGAAATCTTCCTGGAAATCCTGGGAAATGCATAAATGTTATTATCATATTTTTGGAGAAAAATAGATGGGGCAGACACTGACAAAGCTTACATGATGCATAAGGAGTAGAACA
The DNA here is from genome assembly GCA_035590275.1 of Ibycter americanus. Taxonomy (NCBI): domain Eukaryota; kingdom Metazoa; phylum Chordata; class Aves; order Falconiformes; family Falconidae; genus Ibycter; species Ibycter americanus. Next base: position 27,172,515 of record JAVJGI010000062.1, on the reverse strand, counting down.
AGGTCCTGATTCAGTTTCTTTCATCTCAGCACGGTGCCATGGGGTCTCCACAGACTGTCTTCACAAGTTATTCCAGGCCACTTGATATACTAGGCCAAAATGCGGTAGATAAATGGGCTTCCATGGAGGGTTAATGAGAAACAAGCATTTCCAAAGAAAAAACCTAGATTTTGAGGAGTGAGGCTGAACATGAGACTGGAGATGAAGAAAGTGATACTCCCAAACTATTGACATATTGCAGTGTGAAACTGGCTCCTCCAGCGTATTTGGAGCTGGCTTTAATTTTGAATCTGCCCCACTGCTCTGAATTATGACAGATCATTATGGAGTCCATATCTGCCTTCCCTTCACGCATTCATCCAACCAAGCAAGATGCTACAGTGTGGCAGAGCTCCAGAACATTGACATCTTTTTTTGGCAAATAATTAATTTCAAAGTATTTTCTCAAATACACGTAGGCTTCTAGTCAATGAAAATATGAGTTTGCCACTTATTCAAACCATCTGTCTTTATTTTTTAAATTATAATTGTGCAATATGTCCTTTTTCTAGGATTATTATTTCATTTTTTATGAAGATTACTTTTAGGCAGCTGAAGGTTTTATCTGTGATTAGAATATGTATACACGGTGTGGTTAAAGGTACTCTATCCAAGCTAAGATACAAAACCCGTTTTTCTAACAAAGGAAAAAACCCACTGCAGCGCACAGATGACATTCCTTACAAACTGTAGTGCAGCAATAAGTCAGATTTAAGATCCTGACTGTGTATCATGGCATTGAAACTAGTTCATTAAAATGTGTTAGAATGGAAAGATCTTCATATTCAATACCCGATTTATATGAAAATCTCCTTAAAATATACCACTGGGACAATGCAAGGTGTCAATACACTTAGCAAGTGACAGAGGTCATACCTTCTATATCCCACATATTAAAATATGTATTTTATATTAAATTTTAATAATTTACTGCTTTTTAAAGGAAAATGTAATTTTGGAAAAGCATAAAATGATGAGCCCTTTGACCTCTGGAAAAGATCTGGAAAAAAGCATCTTGCATTACAAATCATTTATCATTCATATGATCTTTGCTTCCTGAATACAAGACTAACTGACTTTTGAATGCAAGCTGGTGATTTCTGAATGCAAGGCTAAGTGTTCTGTTTATGGTACAGCTGGGCCATTCTCACCATGCTGCAAAAAAGTCAGCTGAAAGACTTCTTTTCAGACAGCAAGAAAATGAAAATGGAATGATTATTTTTCTTCTCTAAGCTAAGACAAATATGGCAAGCATACATTTTGAGTCAAGAGTTTTACTGAATACATTACCATTATTTTTTTCGTCAATGAACTATAGAGTATTTAGCATTTCTTTTTGGAAAGGTCCACCTTGTGCTTTCTGGGCAACAATGGCTAAGTTGCAATGCTGACTAGGTCAAAAAATCTCAGCAAGAATGGCCAAATAGGAAAAGTACAGCAATATGAGAAACAGTATAGACTTGTTTTAGTATCTGTTTAAGGACAGAACTAGTCAACAGGCTATGAATAGTATGTTTTCTGTGAGAAATTGCTGATTCATAGAAAAATGTTGGTTTTGAATAGCATATCAAATTCAACAGCGTATTTTTCATGCAATTATTGAATTATTTCATCCTGATAAGGTCAAACGCAAAACATTTCATTCTCGCTTTACAATTTATACTTTTGCATTAGTAGTCAAAACAAACAGAAATGAGCTGGTTTCCACATGATCAAAATGAAATATTTACTTCATAAAAATGAAGGGCTGTGGAACATTTCTTTCAGTTTCAGGGAAAAAAATAGATAGTTTAACTTTTTCAAAATGTTATGGTTTTTTACACCCCAGAAATTCTGTCTGAAATGTAGCTCATCACCGGGGACTCACTGGGTGATAGTATAATGACCCATAGACCATAAAGCCGAGATCCAGATGACCAAAGAAGAAGAAGCCTACTGCTCAGCATCACCACACTCTGCATGTGCCAACAACATGGTGGAGTCACCCTTGGTCAGCTCGTCCTTTGGCAGCTGTGCTTGCTTGGCGGGCATGCTGAGGTGTGCCCGCACTAACATGACATGGTTTAGCGGTGGACTTGGCAGTGCTAGGTTAATGGTTGGGCTCAATGATCTTCAAGGTCTTTTCCAACCTAAAGAATTCTATAATTCTGCTATTTTATGATATGTAGGTTAGGCCCTGGGGCTGTTCTCCAGCATCCCCAGATTGCAACTGGCAAAGCAGCAGCACAGAGGACACCAGAGAGCGCCTGGCCGGGTGATGTCCCAGCTGAGGACGTGCTGAGTTCACCAGTGCCCTTGGGCAGGGGGAGATGTGGTTTCCAGACCCTTTGCGGCCTGAGATGATCTGAAAGTAGTGCTGATTTGGAAGCACCCAACACCAGTTCAAAAATGACACGTGAACGGTACAGAGTGTGTTCAGGTCTGACTCTGTGGCAGTGCTTTAGCCACTGTGGCCGGTGTGACGCCTAATCTGAGCTCTAGTGCAGACCACAGGGCCTGGGCCTCTAGGGGCCAAGCTGAAATTTATACTTGTACTGCATAGCAGGTTGGTGTGCCTAACTAACTAACCTAGTTAAAACTTGCAGGAGGCACTTATGAAAACTTCAGGTGCTCTATAAAATAACTGTTTTTCTTATCCTTGTGGGCAGGATTTCATATTTTCTTGTCCCTTATGAACCAGGAAAACAGTATCTTTAACACGCAGCAGAAGTCCTCAGATACCAATATTATCTGCCAAGCCTGTTGCAAATGAAGGACTTTTTAAAAACTAAGGATCCAGATTTGAGAGGCACAAGTGTGGAAATGTGAGGAATAGCAGGTCCATTTATATCCAGGAGTGCTGCTTGCCCTCCCGCTCACTCAGCAAGTGGCACGTACTGGCCTCTGCCCCTTAGGCCTGCGCCTTTTGACGGGGTGACCATGGGGAGCCAAGTTTGCTGTAAGTGCTGCACAGAGAAAGCGCAGGAAGGGATGAATTTTGTACTTGCTAGAGTTTATGCACCTTTTTGGGCTCTTCCAGGAAGCAACTTTTGTATTTTTTCATTCCATGATGTACTATTTGTACCTTCATGTGCTGAAAAGCATCTTTACCGTGAATAGCAAAGGATTGTATTGCTTTACGCAGTTTTTGCCCTGCTGTAAAAGCCCATGCAAGGCTGCAGGAAGAGGGAGAATCAGGGAGATTATTTCAGAGTTCACCTTATCAGAAAGCAATATGTGTTTGTATGTATACCTGGAATGAGTTGGTGCACATGAATCGTTAAATTTTATATATGTATACAGGTGCATGCACACACACTTTCACATGAACCACTAATAATTAATCAAATTGTCAAATAAGCAGAAGGAGGGAGAAAAATTTCAAAAGCGCAGACTTCAAATTGCCTGAGAGGCTTGGGATTTTCAGAAGTGTCTCTGAAGAGACGAAATTTACGGCTGCTATGGTTCCTACAAAAGAGCACAAAGGGGAAAAAAGAAGTCATCTTCTCCCTATGTGGCATCGCAGCCCTTTGTGAAGCCCTGTATGTATGTAGGTTCGCAGTCCTTCTCTGGCATGTATGGGGGAAATGTGAGTGCACTAGCCTACAGCCAGGGTGTAGTAGGGGATCAGGCGCTTGAGAGCATTGTATTGTGCATGGCACGTATTCTACATGGCAGATTGTCATGCAAGTAAATGCTGACAGATTCACTTTATACTCCCTCCCAGTTTCTTCATTCCCCTCTAGAGTCTGAGCCAGATGTGCTGGCAGTGCTTATGGGAGAGAGGCGGCTGAGATGCTTCATGCTGATGCTGTCTGTGGGTTTGGGGCCTGCCTTTCCCATGAATCTTAATAAAGGCTCCAGAAAGCTTCGTTTCCAAGCATTTGACAGGCTAGTGCCAGTCCAGAAGCAACGGGGGAGCACACTGTGCATACTTGCATACAGCAGCCCTGCTGGGTTTTCACTATTAATTGTCCTCTCATGTGCCTTCGTATTCTACAGGGAAAAAAATATTCCCTCTGTAGTGAAAAGAGACACTTCGGACAAAGTGGAGTCAGCACCGTTCTCCTTTGCGAAGACTTGTTCCTTCAGAGTGTATGCTTTAAGAAAAGAGGCATATTAGACATAACATTGACTTGGATGTGTTTAAATTACCTGGCAAGCACCACAGATTTCTGCTTTTGCTGATTACTAATCTGTCACCATCAACCATTTCTCGTTTCATTGGTCGTGTTGTGTGCATGATGTTGACGCTGCAGAGGGAATGCCATTTCCTTCTGCCCCACAGGCTGGACACTTGGAGCATGATTGTCCCCTCACACTTCAGGGGGTCACTGGCATTGCACTGGTGTCGAAAAAATGGGAGTGAAAGGATCTTGCCTGCTCTTCTCTTGTACACTTCATTGACTCATCAGCTCTGCCTGCATGCACTACAGCTATCTGCAGAGTGATTCACAGGAGACACTGCTCCTGAAATTGCTGACTTAGCGAGTCTTGAAAAGAAGGCCAGAACAGAGGGCATTTGGGCTGATGGAGGCTTATAGAGGAATCTGAAATACTATTACAAAAAAAAGGGGGGGGTGGGGTGGGGTGCGGTGGGGGGGAGGTTGCGGCACCCCCAGAAAAAAAAACCCAGAGAACTGGCATACTGCGACATGGTTCTGCCCCTTCTCTGGAGCTGCCTCGGCTTTCCTGGCCGGCACACTGAATAGCTATTCTGAGTCTTTAAAAAATCAGTCAGAAAATCTTTTGTGGGAAAAAAAATCATACAAACCCACCACATTTCCAAACAACATGTAAGATGTTAACTATTTGAATCCTCTTATAGTAACACATTTGGGACAATATTATGTCAAAAGCATACTTTTTTCAGCTCTCCCATACTGAAAATACAAGCAGCCAAAACATGTATTATCCTCAGTATTGGGAACCTTGGATTTCTAATGCTTTTTCAATAAATACAAGAATCATAGGCCTTGAAATTCAGACTGTAAAAAATTCTTTACAGTTTCAGGCTAGAAGCCTGATCTTTCCTTCTGTTATGGAAGAAGGATAGTTCTGGAGCATTTATTGAGAGGAGAGCTATGACCCCAGAAAACCCTTCCCTTCTACTATTCTCATTAGAATAAGGTTCATTCAGTTCATAAAGACTGGAAAGAAGTCTTTTTCCATGACCAAACCCTTCTTTTCCAAATAACATGGGGATTATGAAATCTGAAAAAAGTCCATCTTCTTTACCAATAAAACTCCTTAGGAGGTATTTGAGCATGTGTCCCATGTCCAGGACAGTGCAATAGAAAATTAGCTCTAAATGAACAAGACTGACACTGAAAACAAGATGATTAGTTTGGCAGCTGGCTGCTCTAAAAAAGTTGAGGAAAATTGAAGATAATTGAAGAATATATTGAAAATACAACTGTATAAGGTCAACTGCTTTAAAACAGTACTTTGGATTTCATCATTGCAAACCTATGAGCTGGAGACTGTGTTTTTATTAGATGATCCTTTGTGGTAAGGATATCAGTGGATGAGAAATTGAGGCTGGTGATATGAAAGAATTTACTTAGTGACCTTGCCAAATATTTTTGAGGACCTTTAGTGTCCTCACTGTCTTTAGATAGATGAACCACATGGAATAGGGTATGCATGTTTGGGGTTTACAGTCAGTAAACAGTGCAGAGTTTCCACATGGTTCCTTCCTGCCACTTTTGCTGGGTCAAGTGTAGCAGTCACAAGATGAGGCTTGTGTGTGCTGAACATGCAGGGGAACTCGGGAACAGCAACAGCCTTTTTGAGAGCCAGGTTGAAGGGCCAATTTTGCACATGGTGCCACTGGAGACTACAGACCTCCCCAAACAAATCAGCATGTGCTCTAGCTGTGAAACCAGGAAAGTTTGCAAAACTGTGAATTTTTTCTATGAGCTTGAATTATTACATTGGGGGAGGAAATCTATTATGCTCCTGCTGATATGATGAAAATGTCTTTCTCTAAATGACTGAGCCTTTATATTGTTTCATAAATGAAGAGCGAGCAAGCGCAGAGTTGAACTTTGATGAGAGACTACCACGCGGTCTGCAGTTAGTGTAAATTTTAGGCATGTGGACAGAACTATCTAAATGGGGTTACAAATCGGAAATGCCAAGGATGAAATGTCTAGCTGCCTGTCACCCTGGCCCTGCCTATATAGGACAAGTGGCATGACTGGAGTGAAAACAATTTAAAATTTCTTCCTTAGTACTTTAGGAATGTTTTTATTGAAATCATGGGCTTTTGCCATTACAGAAACTTAAGAATTGCCATATCAGAGTAGATGCAGCATCCATTAAGTCTTTCTTCTGATTTCTATGTCCTATAGAACAGGCTTTAAGATCATATAGGAATATAAGAATTGCCATTCTGAATAAAACTCTGTGACACCTAGTCCAGATCACTAGTGTCACACACTTCAGGGGATGGGAAAATAATGTGTCACTGGAAAGTTGTGGCAGAACCTGTGCACAGATCTTCATTCCAGCTTCTTCCTCTGTGTCCCAGAGTCTTTCAGGTGTCCTTGGTAAATTAAATTTAGAAATATTTCTAGATCCCTCTAGGAACAGACAAATTTATTAATACTGGCCCTTTTTTTGTGTGTTCTAACAAATACAAGGTTTAACTGCTGAGATGTTTGCATGGGCGTTTGCTGGCTGTAATGGACTCAGGCCAAGGTGGACAGCAGGCTTGGTACACCTGTATCCTGGTCTTAAAGGTGAGGCCTCCAAAGCATCACCAAGACTTTCATTGACACAACTGAAACAATTGAGAAATAGGTAAAAATTTAAACTCCCCACTTAAACAAGATTAAATAACGGCTTTAAACCAAACCTGCTCATGCTCTCTGGTCCCTGCAAAATGGCTTTTTTTCTCCAGGATTCCTTGACTAAGCAACTTTCAAGGACTTCCTGGGTTGAAACAATCCCCACACAGTCTCCTCTGCACGCCTAGGAGTCTACCTGTCATTGCCACTGAGATGTGGCTGTGCATGTCTGCTCTTTGATTCTTCTGGGGTATACAGCTTGAAAAAGAGCTAAGTCGATCTGACAAATACCTCTCCTTGTGCCCTCAATTTCCCTTGTTTTGGTACTTACCACAATCCCATAGTAAATTGATCCAGGGAGCCAAACCAGCAGAAAACTGACCTGTCAACAACAAAAAGTGGGTTTTTTCATCAAATTTAACTCACTGAACCAGCCCACTGAAGGTCAGATAGATACCAATGCCATCTCAAGGAATATCTGTAATGCTGCTGGAGTGGGGATGCCTGTTCTTGGTAGGTCACCTCAGCCCTGTCGCAAAACTACAGCCTTCAGGAGTAGTTGGAGGCTAGCCGGCCACAGTCTGTACTTCCGTGGCTATCATAGCCTCCCTCCCACCCCAGGTGCTGAGCAGCAGCTTGAAGAAGCCCTTGAAGAAGGGCATGACCTCCCCAGGACCCTGGGGTACTCAGCCTTTCCTGAGCACAGCATCCAGGATGTGCCAAACCAGCAGCCAGCCTCCTGGTTCATACATGGTCAGTGAACTGTGCACAAATAAAATGGATCTTCATCTGTCAGATAGGCTTGTCTCTGCCATCCTGTAACCTCTTCCTTGCAGTCATCATCTTGTCTTCCATTACAGCCAGCACGCAACACTAAAGCACTGTGATTACATGGGTGCTACATCAGAAATCACAACAAAATGCAATTTGTAGTCAGCTCTAGCTGCAGTGAGTGCATTCAGGGTGTCTATTCTTCCTTATCTTTGTTTTTGAATGTTTAGCCACAATCTTTAGTGATTAATACAAATTTCTGCTAAAAAGAAGAAATAGGAAAAGAATTCAGCATAAATTTGCCTCAGTGTAAAATTCTTACTCCAATGAATTACTATTATGCTGCAGACGGTAGTAATAGCAAGTAAACGATTCAGTATTATTGTAATGCTGATGATTATTGTTCATTTCTGTTCACCAAAACAAAGAAAATCAAAAAATTGCCCGCTGTCTTCAAACCCGCCTCATATCAAATCCCTCGGGCTTCATTCCCGACCTGCACCTGCCTGACATCAGTGCGGGCCATTGATTTCCATGAGGAAACACTCAATTTGCACCGGTGCCCATGACTGAAAAAAACAGGTCCTGGCTTTTTATGAGGTTCGGCATACAGTCTTGAAATCAGACAAAATTAGCCAGAATTTGTGAATTGGTTATTCTTTGCCTGCTGAAACGAGGCAATGTCTGCAAGCGCTGCTTTGAGAATCTGTTCTTTTTGTCTGAGAACAGATGTCTGGGAGGGATTTTGGCAGGACCCACTCTGTCAAACAGTCCGGCTTTGACAGTTACTTGCTTGAGGGACGGCTGAAATGCAAAGCATTTCTGATCAGAATATCATATTCATCTGGAAGTTAATTACTGTGTCTGCCTTGGTATAAATAATTAATTATGCAAAACCCACACAGCTGTGGCTGGACAGAGTTAAGTGACTTGCTGTCAGTGTCTCATGGTTCTAGAAAGGATGAAGGGATTTAGAAAATAAGCTCTTTAACTCTTGGGCTACGCTATTGTGGTAGCCCCTTCCTGATCAGATCAGAATATGATTATCACTGAGCATGTTTTTTTACTAAAGGACATTTCCCAGTTTAGCCTGTTTGGGCCCCAATAATAGTGTCTTCTCAATTGCTGTGGCTGTGTCAAGCTAAGAAGCCAAACACATTGATTGTTTTAGGGAAATGGATTTGCAAAGTCTCTTTGACTGCACAGTCATGCTCAGAGCAACCATCAGGCAAAGCAACATTTGCATCCGAGTGTGTGTGTGTGCATAAGAGTGAGTGAGGAGTGAAGGCACATGGGTGCAATAATCAACCTCTCTCATTTTATAGCTGACAAAGGTAAAGAGAAGGCCAAGTTTACAGAAATTATGAATATTGTTGACAGCAGCAGTCCAGTATCTGATCATATGAACAATGGACAGGCTCATGGGTTCACTCGTCAAATAAACAGCCTTTCTGGAAGGCAAGGGTGGAGAAATGTGTCTTGCTATGCATTCCTTTATGGTGTGCTGTCTCCAGTAGATCATGGATTTTAAATGTACAAATAGAGGCATCAGCCCAGACTCATTTGTGATAAGTGGTTTTCTGCATGTAACTCTGATTTGCCAAAACATTTTTGCCTGCAGCACTAGTAAATGAAATGTTAAAAGAAAAGCTTGGTAAATGTGTCAAATACCTTGGTGTAGGCAAACACTGCTGAGATTACTGCAGTAAAATAAACTGCTACAACCCAGAGGACATATTTTGTACCTACAAAGGATCAAATCACACTACAATTCTTCAGGATGAGTATAGATCTCAACACATATTTTATTCTTTCCTTTAAGTAATGCAAAGCTGTGAAGGCATCTATCTACTCAAATGAGCAGGGAGGGGAAAAAATAAAGTCTGTGAAAGCATTAGATATAGGAAATACTTATCTGTGAATCTTTTCCAGGGCTTTGGCTGTGAACCTCCTTCTCTGACCTTTGATATCCTTGTTTTCTAACTGTATTATTAAAATGAACTGACTTTTATATAAACCTTTCCATTTTTCAGGGATCCCAAAATATTTCACAAAGTGGTGAATAGTAGAGTTGAGAGTGTAAGCAAGTGCAGAGCTATTATGTACTTAGCTGTGATTCACACATAACCTTGGACATTGTAGCATGTGCAAAGTAAAAGGTAGCAGAAAAATGTCTTACCCTTTAAACTGTTACAGTCCTCCTGCTTACCACCAGGCAGACAGACAGGAGAGAACGCTGGCTGAAATGAAGCAAAATTCTTTTTCTAGTGTGTCATTTTCCCCATGTGCTGGATGCAGTGTAAGCACTGGATTTGCATTTGTGTTCTTGTCACAGAAATTCAAACTATAGTTTGCTCTGCACAAGGATGCTGTCACACAAGTGACAGTAACATTTGGGCTATTTTTCCAGCAAGAAGCAAGGCTCTGGTTGAAGGTCCATGCACCAGCTTGTGATCCTCCATGCCATTTAACTGTTAACATGCACCCTGGCACTGCTTTGGCCCTGCCAGATAGTGATCCTCCAGTTCAGGTAATCACCCTGAGCTGAGGACTTTTCATAACAGACAGTATTCATAAGGTTGCCCAGGTTTTTAGAAGAAACCTGTCTAGCTGTGTGGTACTTGTCTTCAGAGTCAGAGGATGGGCCAGGTTTGGGAGCAGTCCTGGTCCTCTGAAAGACAATGGAAGTTCAGTCACTACAATGCGAGTATGAGTGGCTGTCAGTAAACAAGTTCTACCATTGAACAGAAATGCTTGTATGTACATTGACTTCTGCTTAAGAATTCAAACACAAGCGTTATTAAAAGTTGTGATAAAGCTTGGAGAAGGCATGTAACCTCTGCCAAAGGTTGCAAGCCTGAAGAAAATGTGATAGCATTGTTTTAATGCTGCCAAAGTTGGCACCTTAAAAACACGCATTGTTGTTTACATTGAAGAACACCCTTTTTGAGCAACCCTGATGTGTCTGCATGCTGTCATTTCTGACAATGGCAACATCTCAAATCCCTGGAAGCATTGTTCAGTAGTCATCTTTTAATTTATTTATTTCACTGGAAATTACTAGTAAGGGGAACAGGAAAACAAGGAAGAAAAACTGAAGTTTGAGGATCCCAAAACACAGTCATGGAATGATGCTTCTTGTTTCAAAAAGTTGATCCCTAAATTCTTTTAGGAAATAAAAAAATAAGAAGGGGAGGACTGGAAGGAATCATTTGATTATGTGCCAAAACATGTCAAGAAGCCTTGTTGGCCTCAGTTTGGCACTAGTGGCCAGTGGTCCTCAGCTCAAGATTATCTTAGAAAGCAATTTTTCATCCACATTTTTCTTGAATCATATTAACCTGGTTGTTGTATTGGGTCTGGCTGAGATGGAGTTAATTTCCCCCATAGCAGCCCTCACAGTGCTGTGCTTTGTATTAATAGCTAGAAAGGTGTTGATAACACACCAGTGTTTTGGCTGCTGCTCAACAGTGCTGGCACGGCACCAAGGCTGTGTCTCCAACATTCCCCCCTCACCAGTAGGCTGGGGGTGAGCAAGATCTTGGGAAGGGACACAGCCATGACAGCTGACCCAAACTGACCAAAGTGGTATTCCATATAACATCATGCTCAGCAATAAAAAGGAAAGGAGGGGTGGGGGGTGGGGACATTCGTTATGACGTTTTTCTTCCGGAGCAACTGCTATGTGTACCGAAGTCCTGCTTCCTGGGAAGTGGCTGGACATCGTCTGCTGATGGGAGGTAGAGCATAAATCTCTTGTTTTCCTTTGCTTCGACATGCAGCCTTTGCTTCCGCTTTATTAAACTGCCTTTACCTTGACCCATGAGTTGTTTTCCATCTTATTTTCTCCCCGCCCTGTCCTGCTGAGGAAGGGAGTGATAGAGCGGCTCCAGTGGGCACCTGGCATCCAGCCAGGGTCAACCCACCACACTGGCACTTCCTGAGATTCCACTAAGCTTTGTCATCCCATGCAGTGGTACATTACCAGGACATTCAGCTTTTGTCGCACCACTCAGCTCATTCATCTTTCTCCTTTTCCCCCATTCAGTCTGTTCACACCTTTCTTTGTGTGCTTATGCTCATTTATCTTCTTTCATCCATCCCTAGGCAAAGCTCTCCCACCTTTCCTTCCCCTCGGGGCAGTGTCTTAGCACGGCCTCTTTGTCCTCTCATCCTCCTCCGTGGTTCAGTCCTTTGTCCTCTGCAGACCAGCCATGCACGGATAGCACCATCCATCATCCATGTGCACTCAGCAATGCCAGACCTGCCGCCTTTGATATCATTGTTTAAATTACACCATCCTGACATCCTCCTAAATGGATCAGCACTTGTCCCCTGCATTCAGATCTCACCCAGCTACATTTGTAACAAAGACTTTACAGATAGATATGAAGAAAGGGAGGATTACAGTGGCAGGTACTTGTTATGGCTTTTCTCTTTTCTCATTCTACATCAGTGAAGAAAACATGAAGTGTATTTCTATGTTAAACATATCTATCAATACATGCATATAGATATATATCTCTCTCTTTCATATATATATATATAAAAACTATTATTTTTTAGGCTTTCAGTACTCCCAGAAGGGCATTTATGCAGTCCGTAACAGGACTCTTGCCTTTTAGTTAAAGAATTTTAATAAAAGAAATTGAGAAACTAGAGTATTGGGAGCCTTAAATTACTGATGAGCTGGCATTTCTGCAGTTTCCAAGTTTAGCACTTAAATTCTCCCCATCTCTCACAGTAGACATCTTAGACATTTTGTGGCACTGAGTTTCAAGTTCAGGTTCCCCATTTCTACATGATTTAAATAACAAGGTTGTGAGGCTAAACTAATTCTTCTGACTTACTGAAATGCGATGGCAATAAGGCTGTATAACCACCTAGCCAAATAAAAATGAACAGTAGGCAATTCAGTTCCTACATCCTCTCCAACGTGGGGCACAGTTTTAGCAGTTTACCCAGAGTAACTTCTCCATTTCTAAAGCTACATCCCATTTTACTCCTTGCTTTCTGCTGTGTGTTTAAACCTAGGGGCAAAATATATTATCAGTGTCTGGGGATGAAGCTCACAGTTGCACTGGACACAAATGCAAGTCATACTGGGGCAAAAGAGTTGTCTTTCCACTGACCACTTGCTCATAATTGTATGAATACACTCTTGGTTTGCTACAGGACTTGGGCTCAGACTGCTTTGTCTACATGTATTTTAAATCCTTGCATGTTTCCTAGGATGCTCTCAGGTCCTTTGGGATAAGAAAGTACAACTCATGTTCAGCTCTCATGGGCCGCCTCCATCACACTGTTCATGTTCTTCCCTCAGGCGGTGACCTGTGGAGAACTTTACCACACCTACCTCTGGCTCTAACGTAAACAGTCTTAAATTTACAGACTTCCACTGTTGTAATGCAACAGATTAATAGGGTCATTGCAATGATATTGTCCATGCATGTAGGCAGATGCATGCTAGAGACAGTTGTCTTCCCTAAAGTTACATGAGAGATGAATCTACCTCAATGTCTTTAAGAACAAACCCCAAGAAATCCTTTCAGTCAGGCCCCCTCACCCTAGCCTAGGATCTGAAGCTTGTGTATAACAGTGTGGGACCTCAGCAATGCCTACCTATTTCAGGAAGATTACCTTCTCTTTCCAGGAGCTTCTGATAAAGTGACTTCAGCATGTAATACGTTAGCAGAGAGGAAGCACTGTGCCTTCTCCATTATAAACCTCTGCTCACAACTCCCAGCAGGAGCAAGACAGGTCACTGAGTCACTATTAACCAATAGCTGACAGCTAATTGATTTTGCACTTGTGTATCAGCGCTTGCAAACCATAATTTAAAAGCTAATTTGCTTCGTACTTTTAATATCATAGGCAGTTTTGTATCGTATCCTACAAAGCCTGAGCTCATCACAGTCCATCATTTTTACTGCTGTTGGCCTCAAAACTGGTCTTTTGTAAATTCATACTCTATAACACTCTTATCTCTTAACCCAAATGCAAGAAATAGCCCTCCAGCACCAGTTGTTTCATGGAGACATCCAGGGAGAGTTTTGAAAACTGAAGCCACTTTAAGGTAGTTTTAATGAGGCCATGTTTGCTAAAGCGTGACTGACAGAAGTAATAAGTTAGCATTTATGAGGGAACCCTCAGAAATTGAGCTGCAGCAGGCAAAAAGCCAGCAGAAATTGTTGTGCTGTTGAAATATCTCCTAAAATAGCTTTCCTAGCCCAGCCTAATGCAATTAAAGTTACTGATGTACATAATATGAAAACTGGGAGCTCTTCCTGTTAATAACCACTGTGTAACTGAGGTAATCCATTTCATTAATTTAATATACACTTTCATATCCCCCGATAATAGACATATAATTAAAGTGATAGACTTTGCATTCCAAACTGAAAGTTTGCAAAGGGCAGTTCTATATAAACAAGGCGTTTTGCTTAATCATTGCTCAACGTCATTTTGTTTTACTTTTTTCTTTTTTTTTTAATGAAGTATCACTAGTAAAATTCAGAACAAATTCATATTTGTACTAGTCAACTTTATCAGTAAGTAAGCATGTTGCCAAATGAAAATGAATTGTAAAGAAAACAGTAAGTGATTGTAAGAGGTGAGGCTGCTGTGGCTAAAAGTACACACTGCAGTTGGAAAAGGTCCATATTTGATTTAATATTATGCTGATGTAAATATACTAAAAAGATTGTCACTCTTTTTTTTTTTTTTCCAGAGTGTTGATCAGGAATTGTGGTAAGATTATTGTTATTTTGTATTTCTCAAAACCTTTGACAAGAACTTAAAATGATATAAAAGTCAAGAAAGTAAATTTTGAGTAGCGATACAAAAAATATCTAAAGGAACAGTGAAGCTGAAGAAATTATGTTTAAAACTTCAGGAGGTTAGATGATTGATTAGAAAATTATAAAATAGTTGGACAGCACTGTTAGGTTTTGGGAAAAGAGGGAAAATATTATGTTTGGTTTTCCAAATTATTTAGTATTTCATATATATGTAAATATATAACATACAGAGATTTAAGACTTTTGAAATTGTATGGATAGGGCAAAGAAAAATATGCAGTATATGAGCATGCTGAGAGATGAATGTAACAATATTAAGCTATATGTGTAATTATCAGGAAAATAAAAGGGAAAAATAGATATTCAAGGAAGCTAAATATTCATGAAAATAAATGAGTCAAGTAATTATTAGACAGGAAATTGATATGCCAAGATTCAGAAGCCACGGTAGTGTTGGACTGTATAGATTTTAGCTTGTGACGATATAATGTGATATTACAAAGTATGGAAAGATCTTATGTTGCTCATGAAGTAACAATATTCCCTTGTAAAGATGAGTGTACCTGAAAGCTAAGGTCATTCCTATATCATCTTTGCAAATGAATAGAAGTTTTTAGTGTATATTTTTTAAAATTTTCTTTCCCATAGCTGTATTGAGAAGTAAAAATGCAGTTTGTTCTTTGTGGTCATTCAGGTTGTTTACTACTGTTCATGTTGTTCAATGCGTGTTCATTGCTAGTGAACCTTATCAACAGCTTCTGAATAGCTTTGTGGAAAGGTCAGTGGGGAAAAACTTGGGCATTAATGGAAGTATTAAGATATATAATGTATGTAAAGGTAAACTGATACTAGTTCTCCTGTAATACCAATCATTTAAGGATCCAGAAGCAGGGAATCCATGGCTGTGTTCGTGGCCTTCTGCTCTCAGTTCAGAGTATTGACAAAGAAACTTCCACATGCCAAAGACAGGCTCTGTTCATTCAGTGCTTGCATGCATTGCTGCACCTGATGATCTGGCAGACTCTTTTTCACTCCTTGTTCTTCTTTCAGGGAACTAAAAATTACCTTTTGGCATAAATAAAGCAGGAAGAATTAAAAGTACTTCCTTCTTCCCCTCTGGTTCTTTCCAAATTTTTAATTTTGCTTTTAAGAGGATAAGGTTGCAAATGCTTTTCTGTGGTTGTCTGTGCACCCTGGCAGCAATGCCCTGAGGAGGGGGACCCACAGCAGGGCTGGTGCTTGCAGGTATGGGGAGAGCACCCCAGAGCACTGGCACCCTGAGCAACAGTGTACCAGTTCCTGGGGAGTTACAGAGGTGAAGCATATGCCTGAGTTTAAGTGGCAGATGAGCAGGACCTTTTGTTTTACAGTGTCTGACTTACCTGGAAGTAAGTGTGAAGTTTCATTTCCACTTACTTTTTCAGGTGCTGTTGTCCATTCACCACTCAATGCTAATTTGGTTTTTCATTGCCTTTGATGTACTTGTTGCAGAGAAAAGCTTATGAATGTGGTGAATAAGCAGCTTAAGAGCCCAGACAAAACTACAAGTAAATTAATATCCTGAGTTGGAAGGGACCCACAAGGATCGTTGATTCCAACCCCTGACTCTACACAGGGCAACCTAAAAGTTTAGCTACATAACTAAGAGCGTTGTCCAGATGCTTCTTGAACATCAACAGGCCATCACCACTTCCCTGGGGAGCTTGTTCCAGTGTTTGACCACCCTCTCAGTGTAAAACATTTTCCTAATATCCAGTCTGAACTTCCTAATGCAGCTTTAAGCCATTCCCTTGTGTCCTATCACCTGACACCTGAGAGAAAAGATCAGCATCTCACTCTCACGAGGAATTTGTAGACAGCAATGAGGTCACTCCTCAGTCTCCTGTAAGCTGAACCAACTTAGTATCCTCAGCTGATCCTCATAAGTCATGCCCTACAGTCTTTTCACCATCTTTGTTGCCCTCCTTTGGATATTCTAATATTTTTGTATCCTTCTTACATTGTGTAGTCCACAACTGCACACAATACTTGAGGTCAGACTGCACCAATGCTGAGGGTAGTGGGACAATAATTTCTTTCAACCAGTTACCTATACTGTGTTTAATGCATTCCAGGATACTGTTGGCCCTTGTCACTGCCAGGGCACATTGTTGAATCATACTGAGCTTACTATCATACAAAATCCCCAGATGCCTTTCTGCAGGGCTGCACTCCAGCCTCTTGTCCCTGAAACTGTAAGTACATCTGGGATTACACCATCCCACATGCAGAATCTGGCATTTATTCTTCTTTAATTTCTTGTTTAGTTTGTCAGTGATTGCCCTGTGTTCTAATCTATCAAGATCTCTTTGTAAGGCCTCTTGACCCTTGAGGTAATCAACAACTCTTCCTAATTTAGTATTATCAGCAGATTTATTCAGTGTGCACACAACTCCTGTGTCCAGGTCATTGATAAAAACATTGAAAAGAACTGGCCCTAAAATTGAACCCTTGGGAACACCACTAGTGACTGGCCACCAACCTGATGTTACCCCATTTATGAAAACACTTTTAGTCCAACCTTTCAGCCAAATGTCCACCTATCATACTGTGTACATGTCTAGCTGTATGCTGGATATCTTGTCCAGAAGGGTACTGTGAGAGACAATATCAAAAGCTTTGCTAAAATAAAATAACCACCCTAACATCTACTGCCTGGGTGTATTTTATTTTGTCTCCTGATTCATTATCATTTTTCTAGTATTTCAACCTGAGCAAAATCAAGATTCAGTTAGGGTTCTTAAGACAACCTGTTACCTTTGCCAATTAGTGCATAGCAGGGTAAAAAATGTATGAGGTAGGAAATAGATCTGTATTCAGTCAGCTCATTAACTGATATCATTATCAAACTGATACAGGAATCATTAAAAATGTATTGGATGTAAATAGCTTTCAATCTATATTCAGTTGGCTGGATTTACACCAGTAGTGCTAATATATACTCTAAGTCATCTGTTCCCTTAATGAATACCAGTAACTATATGCACAATTCTACCTTTCATGAACACAAATTTGGCATAGTAATTAAGGACATGTAAAGCATAGAAAAATAGAAGCATAGAAATGAAAAGTTAAGGTACCTAGATATCAACATACATTTGCTGTCTCTTAGAGATATAGTTATTGTCAACATGAAAGTCCACCATAAGCTACCTGTTACAACCCTACCTTGCTTCCAAGACAGGCCAACCTTGCAGTATGCTCCACTCTAAAGCACAAGAGTTTAAAGCACTATTCACTTCTACCAGAGCCCTAAAAATATGCCAGTCACTGTAGCTGTGGTCTGAGATGAGATATGTGAGATTATGAATCTGGCTAAAAAAGGGAGGAGGGAATGGTCCTTCCTAAACCAGTAATTCTTTGACTGGGTCCCCAGCAGCAGCAGGAAGAGCAAGCCTACCCCACCTATCTTCTGCCCCAGCTTCATGTCTCCTCCTTCCCAGGGCTGCTCTTACTTCACACTCAGAAGGAGGTAAATTTCTGTTTGCTCTTAATCACTAGGAAGGACCAGCCATGCTCCATGTCCCCTTCCCTACATTTACACAAGTCTAAAGAGATGTCTCCTTCTCTTTATTCCCACTCTAAAAATAAAAATAAAACAAAAAACCTGGAAGAAATCTGGAAAAGCAAATCCAAACCCAGAAAACCTCTGATCTGGTGAACAAGAGTCATAGAATCTTAGAATCATTTAGGATGGAAAAGACCTTTGAGATCATCAAGTCCAACTGTTAACCCCGGACTGCCAAGTCTATCACTAAACCATGTCCCTAAGCATTGCATCTACATGTCTTTTAAACACCTCCGGGGATGGTGATTTTACCACCTCCCTGGGCAGCCTGTTCCAATGCTTCATCACCCTTTCCATGATGAATTTTTTCATAATATCCAGTCTAAACCTCCTCTGGCATAAATTGAGGCCATTTCTTGTCCTGTCTCTTGTTATCTGTGAGAAGAGACCTACCTCCACCTACTTACAACCTTCTTTCAGGCAGTTGTCAAGATCAATAAGGTCCCCCCAAGCCTCCTTTTCTCCAGGCTAAACAACCCCAGTTCCCTCAGCCACTCCTTATAGGACTTGTTCTCTTGACACTTCACCAACTCCGTTGCCCTTCTTTGGACATGCTCCAGCACCTCAAAGTCCCTCTTGCAGTGAGGGGCCCAAAACTGAACACAGGATTTGAGATGCAGCCTCACCAGTGCTGGGTACAGAGGGACAATCACTGCCCTAGTCCTGCTGGCCACACTGTTTCTGACACAAGCCAGGATGCTGTTGGCCTTCTTGGCCACCTGGGCACACTGCTGGCTCACGTTCAGCCAGCCAACAACCAGCACCCCCAGGTCCTTTCCCACCAGGCAGCTTTCCAGCCGCTCTTCCCCAAGCCTGTAGTGTTGCCTGGGTTGTTGTGACCCAAGTGCAGGACCCGGCACTTCTCCTTGCTGAACCTCATACAACTGGCCTCAGCCCCTTGGCCCAGCCTGTCCAGATCCCTCTGCAGACCCTTCCTATCCTCAAGCAGATCAACACTCCCACTCAACTTGGTGTCATCTTCAAACTTACTGAGCGTGCACTCCGTCTCCTCATCCATATCATTGAAAAAGACATTAAACAGAACTGGCCCCAGTACTGAGCCCTGGGGAACACCACTTGTGACCAGCTGCCAGCTGAATGTAGCTCCATCCACCACCACTCTTTGGGCTCGGCCATCCAGCCAGCTTGTAACCCAGCGCAGAGCGCACCTGTCCAAGCCATGAGCAGCCAGTTTCTGCAGGAGAATGCTGGGGGAGGTGGTGCCAAAGGTTTTGCTAAGGTCCAGGTAGACAACGTCCACAGCCTTTCCCTCATCCACTAGGTGGGTCACCTTGTTATAGAAGGAGGTCAGGATCATCAAGCAGGACCATTTATAAACCCATGCTGGCTGGGCCTGATCCCCTGTTGTCCTGCACATGCCATGTGATGTCACTCAGGATGATCTGCTCCATAACCTTCCCTGGCACTGTGGTCAGAATGACAGACCTCTAGTTCCCCAGATCCACCTTCCTGCCCTTCTTGTAGATGGGGTCACATTGGTTAACCTCCAGTCTTCTGGGACCTCCCAGTTTGCCAGGACTGTTGATAAATGATGGAGAGTGGCTTGGTGAGCTCCACTGCCAGCTCCCTCAGTACCCTTGGGTGGATCCCATCTGGCCCCATAGACTTGTGTGTGTCTAAGTGGAGCAGCAGGTCACTGACCATTTCCTCCTGGACTGTGGGGACTGCATTCCGCTCCTCCTCATGCCTGTCTTCCAGCTCAGAGGACTGAGTACCCAGAGGGAAGCTGGTTTTGCTATTAAAGACTGAGGTAAAGAAAGCATTGAGTACCTCAGCCTTTTCCTCATCCCGTGTGGCAATGTTCCCCACCACATCCAAAAAAGGATGCAGATTACCCTTGGCCCTCCTTTAGTTTCTAATGTATTTGTAAAAACATTTTTTGTTATCTTCTACTGCACTGGCCAGCCTGACTTCTAGCTGGGCTTTTGCCTCTCTAATCTTTGCTCTGCAAAGACAAAGAGACACCAGGAAAAGCCCTGAGCAGTAGAGTTTGGCATACTTATTTAAATACAGGCTGCATGATACATTTTTTGTGGGTAAAAAGCAGGTCATTGTGTTATTTCATGCAGCTGGCCTTATTCCACTTCCACTGGCAGGGAGCAGTTTCAATTTGCCTGTGTATAGATCTCTTTGCAACTCCTGAACAGTGTTATTACTGTGAACCAAAATTATTTTGTTTCACTTGAATGAGAATAATTCACTTCTGCAAGATTTTTGTATAATAGTTGTTTTAAAGGCCACATGCTGTTTGGCTGTCAGGTGTTGTTCTTTCCACACAGTGCTACTTACTGTGTAGCAAGAAACAGGTGCAGTCTTAGGGGTGTACAAATTGACAGCATATATGGGAATTCATTCATTTTGTAGAGAAAAGTACAAAGAGCTGTACTTTGCATGTCTGAGTAAGGAATCGATAAAATGACTGCTTGCAAACTCTGCAGTTTCAATGAATGGAGATAAAGATCAGAAAAAGTTTCTAAAAATTGCATTTCAGACATTTTGGCACAGTTAAAGTCTAACTTTCCATCCTTCTGCTCTTCAGATGTGAATTTTCCCTATGGTGATATGAAATACATCAATAAGCTGCACCTAGGATGCTGCTAGATTTATCAGTATTAAATATTGCTGCTGTAAGTGTAGGAGTTGACTGCATGTTCAGATCTGGCTTTTAACTGTCAGTTCCTCTGTGCACAGGAACTATATTCTAGGTCAGACCTATGGTTCCTTGAAGCGACCAGTGATAAATAGCAGAGCAATCCTGCAGCTAGGAAATGTGGAATAATCCTTCTCACTTAGCTTTTCGCTCTTTGTCTTGAATAGCTAAAGGGTGACATATTCTGGGGCAGGAAAATTTATCCTTTTAAAAATGCGTATATGAAACTTCTATTTTCATTTCTCAGTTCTCCTAGATAATTTCAATAATTTCCTGCTATTGTAAGTTCTATTTCTTAATTACCTGGTGGTGATTACCAGCGATTACTGAGAGATGAATGCATGGAAAAGAGTTAGAACATACACACAAACAGAACTCCTAGAAATGCCAAAAACTGTTCTGAGTTTCTCAAAGACAGAATTATAGATCAGGCATGATCCATTGCATTTATTACCTCACAATAAAGAAGTAAATGCCAGTCTCAAGTAATGATGAGTCCTCATATTTTTAAGTAGGTCCAAAATGATTTTAGGTATTACACCTCCCAGACATTGTGTACATGGAGAAAGTGGCCGTCTGAGCAGCTGAGTCGCCATGCAGAAGCCACACACAAGTCAGAGCCTCTGTGGCCCTACCTCAGATGCAAGTATAGTTACCGCTGGAAGATCAAGGCTATCTTTCTTCACACAAAGGCCTGTGACAAAGCAGGGGCAAGGCAATCAACACCAAAACAGGGCGATGTTACTTAACAAAAGAATCCAACAGAATCTTTGTAAATAGGCAGATCTATTGGGCCTCTTTGAGAAATAAAGATCTGAATCTAGTTCACAGCATCTGCTTCTTTATTTCACCAAAATAATGGAAAACGTGTTACAAAAAGCAGTCCACTTCTGAAGAATAACCTCAGAGTCTCAGACATCTGGTTGCAAGTCCAATCCTGCAATATTCTCTACTAGCTATAACACTCTGCTCTGTTTGATTCAGCAAGGGTCTCTCACTATCAAGTTAGACTGTTTGGAAGTGATGCAGAACTCCCCTTGCCACTTTATCTTCCTAGCCTCAGTAGTACTGTGGGCTTCCTGATTGACACCACCTCCCTTTCGAGTTTATTTCAGCCTGGAAAATGCTCCCTGTTGTGCATTGTGCAATCTTCCCCTCTTTCAGGATGGCTTTCCCTATCCCAGGGTGTGATATAAGGACAAGGTAAGAGCAGCTTTATCTCTGTGGACTTTATCTTTCAGCCACAGCCTTTATAGGAATATAGTGAGACTATATGCCAAATAGACCCGAGAGTCTGCCACACAAACAGGCTTGTGGTGGCAGAATGTCACTTCTCTGGCCATGTTCTTGTGAGCCACCTGGGATGAGCACGTGGCTTCAACCCATTTCTGAATACTATTTCTACTTTACTTACAGAGGCAGGTGCAGACAGACACAGTGATCATTGACTTGCACTCCTGGAACACATAAGACACAGCTCACCTTTCTCCTGGAAAAAGCTAAAGCAATCTTCAATGATCTTTCATATAAAGCAAGGTCTCACACAGCACAGACAATCATCAAGGAGCTGCTGGTTTGTACTAACTTCTTTGTGTGTAAGGCAGCAACCAAGGGCTCCTATGATGGTTTGCTGTATGCTCCCTAGCATCCACTGTAGTGTTTCATCATGCACTGAGATGAGTGTTCCGGGAAGGCCCAAAGATCTTGTAAAAATGAAGGATGAAATGTACAGCCCAAGGCTGGAACAAATGAAAAGGTAAAAGGCTGGAGTCCTGGCAAGAGGAAAGAGCAGTGAGGAGGCGTTGTGTGAGCGTCTGGGGTTGGTATGGAGGAGTGGGAGAATAGGAGGATGCATTAGTTATCTGTCCTGGTGTCAGGGCTTGCTAGGGGGAGGTGAGTTGTATGGCATATGGATAAGAGGAGTAAGGAACTGAGGCAACTGCGTGTCTGAAGAAGGTCTGGTACATGGCTTAGGATCTCCTTATTGACTAAAAAGGATGAGCAGGAGAAGGTGGGAGAGTTACTAGGTTACAGGTAGAGATGAAGAGTGGAATGGGCTGCTGAGTGTCAGGACGGTATAAATTGTCTTGGCTTGTCTTGATTTGTTCTGTTCTGTTTCTAATGAAGGCCTTTCTTCTAAATCATGCCTGGCTCACCAGCCTGACTTTCCACTCAGAACTCAGACATGGCAATTTCAACTCTGCAAGAGATCGTAGAGTCACTTTGTGATATTCCTCTGAAATCAACAGCTCAGTGTGCAGCTGCAGCCAAAAAAAAAAAAAAGCCAACACAATACTGGGCATCATCAGGTCTGGTATTGAGAACAAGGCAGAAGGCACCATTTGGCTGCTATACAAACACTTGGTCTGCAGCTCTGGCTACTGCATCTCAGAAGGAATGTGGCAGGCTTCAAAAAGGCACAAGGCCAGGCAGCTAAAATTCTTGAGGGAATGAAGCAGCTGTCTTGTGAGGAAAAACTGAAGCACTCTGGACTTGTCAGTCTGGAGAGCAGAGAGAAGGCTGCATGGGGGATATGAAAGCTTACAGAATCACAAAGGCCATGGAGAAGCTGAACGAACTGTTTAGTCCTCACTGCATGAGCTAGGGGACACTCAATAAAACTATGAAAGGGGTCATTTTGAAACAGATTCAAGAAAGTGTGTCTTTACACAGTGGATAGAGAAGTTTTGGAATTTGTTGCTACAGGAAGTTGTAAGGCAAATATGGCAGGGCCAAGGAGGGTTTGGACAGATTTATGGGCACCAGGGTCAGAAACGGGTGTTAAAAGAGCTAAGAAGGGTTGTGTGCTCTAGTCTCCCTAATACAGCAGTTTGAGATGCTGAGGCAATGTGAGAGGAACAGAGTGCGATATATGGCCTGGAGTTCTCCTTAAATATCATGTCCTACTGCCACTGAATGAGTATTATGCAAGATGAGCCATTGATGTTACCTAGTAGGATATTTATTGTGTTCTTATTTTCTTATTTCTTCTTTTTTAAAAAAATTCTCTTTACGTGCTTTTTCCCCCCCCTGTGTATTATATGAAGACCCTAAGCCCACCACCTGTCAGTGAGGGCTCCAGTCAGGCATGGACTACCTCAAAGAAAACAAACATTAGTCTTGGATCATACATGAAACATACCAGATCATAACTCCCAGAGTGCAATGAATATAATCACATTTGGCTGCAGCAAATGTACACATTAAATATATATGCACATATAAGCTGTTTGCAGGTATTTGTGTGCCTGCGTTTGCTATTCATCTTGTCTGTTAGCATATTCTCTTACATTACTCATATGGATTTTGAAGTATTATCTCACACTGGTTAGCATGTAGCAGATTAAATTATACCCAGAGTTTTAGTGTTTCTCGGTTACTCATGTCATAATGTTCAGACCTACTTTACAAAGGGAAAATCATGCTTAATCAACCTGATAACCTTCTGCAGTGAAGGTTGCTTGGTAGATGATGGGAGAGCAGTGGGTGCTGTTTACCCAGACTTCAGCAAGACTTCTGACACCATCTTTGTAACATCCTCATACCCAAGCTGAGAAAGTATGGGTTAGGTAGGTGGACACTGAGGTGGGCTGAAAACTGGCTGAGCAGCCAGGCCCAGAGGGCTGTGATCAGTAGCACAAAACCTAGCCGGAGACAAGTCAGTAGTGGCAACCATAGATCAATACTAGGGCCACTTCTGTTTAAACTTTTCATTAATGACCTGGATGCTGGGACATATTTCACCCTCAGAAAGTTCACAGATGATACAAAACTGGGAGGAGTTTACTCCAGATGGTTGTGTTGCCATTAAGAGGGACCTCAACAACCTGGAGAATTGTGCTGAGAGAAATCTGATGAAGTTCAATAGATGGTAGTGCAAGTCCTGTGCCCGGAAAGGAATAAACCATGCATCCACAAATACTGGGGGACAACCAGCTGGAAAACTTCTCTGCAGAGAAGTACCTTGGGGTCCTGGTGGACAACAAGCTGACCATGAGCTAGCAATGTGCCCTCACAGCAGAGGAAGCTAACAACATCCTGGGATGCATTAGGCAGAGCATTGCCAGCAGGTCAAGGAAGGTAATCCTTCACCTCTACTCAGCGCTGTTGAGATGGAGTGCTGTGCCCAGTTCTGGGCTCCCCAATACAAGAGACAGATGGACATACTGGAGTAAGCCCAGTGAAGGGGCATAAAAATGATGAAGAGACTGGAACTTTGTTCATATGAAGGCAGGCTGAGAGAGCTGGGTCTGTTCATTGGAGAAGAGAAGGCTCAGGGGGGATCTTCCTGATGTGCATGTATACCTGGTGGAAGAGAATGAGGATGAGAGACCCTTCTCAGTAGAGCCCACTGGAAGAACAAGAGGCAATGGGCACAAATTAGAACACATCATGTTCCATCTGAACACAAGAAAACATTTTTTTACTGTGAGGGTGATTGAACACTGGATCAGGTTGCCTAGAGAGACTGAATATCTCCATCTGTGAAGATACCTAAAAGCTGACTGAATATGGTCCTGGACAACCTGCTCCAGCTGACCTTTCTTGAGCAGGGCAGTTGGACTAGAAGTCCTTGCAGACCTCAATCATTCTGTGATTCTATGAATATGTAGTAAGCACCTATTTCTTCTGTAATCTGTTCTGCACTAATGCCTTTTGGGTTTTGTTAATTTCCTTTTTAAGTGAAGCACAGATTTCAAGACTTCTTTGAAAACTGGCCATGAGAAAAATAAATGTGAGTAAGAAAGGAGAGTATGACCAAATCCTTCCTGTCAATAAATAAGAAATGGCATCCTGAAACAAGCATGCTTGGACTAGTAACTGGGTAGGTGGACGGCCTGGTTACTAGGTAGTCTATGAGAAGGCAGTCCATAGTTAGATGATGTTCAGATGGTTTTTTTCTCTACTGTTTCCTTCCCAGGTGGTGCTTGTAGTAAGGCTGTCTTCACACAGGGTGAAGCATATAGAGAAGGATGGATGACAGAAAAATGAAGTTCAAACGACCCTTGTTTCAGAGCTGTAGCAGTACTCTAATTCAATATGAAAAAGAATTATGGTGTCCTGGCAGACAGATTGTTCCAGTCACATCTGATCACCAGGGAATCAATTGCATAATCCAAGACCTCATTCATTTTCTCTGGCATTCAACTACAGCCATCCACTGGACTCACCCTATGAAACTCATCGGGAAATACAAAGACACAATTGCGTACTACAAGCGTACTTATCTCTAGCATTTCAGACTGTTCTAGGACCAAGTTCCTTAAATGCATTTTCCTTAAAAATACAAGGATTAAAATCTGGAATTTTACACACTGATATCTTATTTTGATTTTCAAAAGGCTCTGATTCATGAGGGGCCAAAACTTACCTGGAATTAACTAAAGTTAATCCTGTTCTCAGCTGCCTGCCCTATATGTCTCCTGGAGGTCTATGCTCATACCAAAAAGACAGCTCCTGAATCAGCAGTTTTGAATTGCCATTGTTTTCAGAGTGGAATATTAAATAGAAAAGGCATTGCGGTTTCTTATTTATTTTGTGGAAGTTATAACTTGGTGGCTGCTATGCAGGCATCTGAGCTGAAGGGGAAATGTGGTGGGCAGCTGGAAAAAGGATATGGTAGGGTCTTCCCAAGGTACACCATCCCTGCTTGTAAATCGGAGGCTGAAGTCAATGCTGAATGAAAGCTAGCAGAACAAAATGAACAGCATGTCAAAAAAAAAAAAAAAAAAAAAAAAAGTCAAGCTGTACTCTGAATAAATAGGTGTCTTTGTAGTTTGGCTGCAGCACAAGAGATGTTTTGGAGAAGGCAGTTCGGTATTGGAAATAGGTGTTATGTCAAATCACATTCAGGTCTGAGCAGAAAGGATGAGCAAAGAGAGAAAACAAATGATCCATAAAGCTTTATCATATTACTGTTAATTGGAGGAGATGAGCTTGGAAGAATTTGCTGATTCTTTTTCTGCCTAGGTGAAGCTTATTACTGTTCGCAGTCACTGAATAATGGATTCTGTTTTCCGATGTTGTCTCTAGAAGCCTTTTGATTTGATGTATGCTTGCATGATTTAAACCCTGGACTCTGTCAGGCTATGATAAAAGCTGCCATCACCTCACCAGGAATTTCCTGTAATGTATAAACACTTGACTTCATGCTAACCTTCCCTCCTGCTTCTCCCACATCCTTGCATGCATATCAATGACTGCTGAAAAGGGCACTACTGTGTACCAAGTCCTAGTCGACAGCCTGAATTGATCAAGGCCTAAGGATTACTGCAGCACTGCTAATCAATAGATATTGAGTGCAATCCCCTGCTCTAAATTCAACAGGGTTAATAAGTGTCTACAGAAAACAATGGTCTGAAACACAATCTCCCATTCCGTGAGGGAGGGGAGGTAGAAATGTTTGCTTCAGCAGCTGCAGATAAAACCTGTGGGAGGCAAAGCTTTAGCTTTTACCCAAATTTGGCCTGAAGCATTCTTGATTTGCTAAGTGTGCTGTGCATTAGAGACAGTTTTGCTGCTGACAAGAGAAATACCACATATGATGACATGTTTCTGAGCTCCCGAAAGTCTTTGTTTGATCTCTTTTACTCAGAGATGGCATGTGAAGCTCCTTATGGTCCCATCTATTAGACCTTTGGTTTTGCCTTTTATGCTTCGTATGCAAGACTAAGCACATGCAGGATGGAGGAAAGGAATTTAATTTAATAGCTGGCCAAATGCCCTTTTCTCTTTTAAATAGTCAGCGATGCTATCTTGAGATGAAAGGTGACACTTAAACAGAGCAGCAACACTGCTTGTAAAAGGTCTGAATTTTGAATAACTTTGCTTGATGGCAAAAAGCAAAGCCAGTCCCATCCCCCAGTTTTACATGATTTACAGAGTGAACTTTTAGTACAATTTAAGATCCTGAGTGAAAAACCTAGTGCTGAGAGACAGTGTGCCAAATTATCTGACTAAGCTGGGGTAGTCAGCCAAGTTCTGTATCTGCTAGCTGATGATGAATGGTGACGTCTCAGTGCTTGCTCAACATCTGTCTGCCTACTTCACTTCTAATTGCACACCCGTGGATAACTGGGAAGAGGGGGGAAGAGGGGAACAGTAGATTTCACAGGAGAAGTATAACGTGACCTATGCATGAGTGTGAAGGATTAGGTATGTCTATGCTGTGTATTCAAACACACCTTCAACAGACGTCTGGCTTGCTACAGGTGGGCATGCCCGGTTCAGGATTATTCGCTGTCTAAACCTCTTTGTGGTCATACATGAGGGTATGCTTTTGCTTGTCACTGTGGTTTTACTGAATTACTCAGTGGGAGGAGTCAGCAGAAATGCTTCTTCTTATCAGCCAGAAAAGCTGCGCTTGATAACAGGTTATGGAATATGAAGATAGGTGTAGCATGACATGTCTTCCACAGACACAACTTTTCCACAGATTAAGACAAATATATCACACCATCTGCTGATGTATGTAACTGTCACACAACACTTTAAAGCAGAGAAACAACATCTATTTGTTTTTTCTTTAGAATTGTCTGCCATTTTCCTTTTCTGTTATTTTGCCTTTTTTTTACAATTCCATGGGGATTCAGTTAATGCTACTTTTAAATGGCAACTTCTGTATTACTTAGGGAGAAATCCATTCCCCTCTGTTGGCCTAAAACTAGAGAACCCACTTGGTATTCCCTTATTTCTGCTGTGCTGTATTTCTTCCATCAGTATAGTAACATTAACAGTCTCAAAATACAGGCAAGGGAAATGTGTAGTCTGAAATGGGGTTTGCTAGAACAAGGCTCTCTATTATCTCTTACAAAATCATAGGAAACAGGGTATTGGGACTTCACGAGGTCATTTAGTACCCTCCCCTTTGCCTCGTATGTTTTTCACCTCATCCCTTTTCTTCAGCATTTTACCCCTTCCTTTTTTACCTATTACTTCTTTCTTTATTTTCTGTGCCTGATCCTCTGCGGTGTCTTTGGGCTGTACATATCAAAACAGGCACACAAGAAATTCTGACTCACAGAGGTAGCCCCTTTGACTGTAATGGTAGGAGACAACTGTGTCTCTAGTTTGCAAATTAATGGGGAGACAGACTTCATCTATGCTTTATTCCCAATGCATAATCCTCTCTGTGGAGTTACAGCAACATGGAGTCACAATAAAACAATGATGACAGATTTATAATACCGGTTTTAAGACTTTTGGTTTGCCAGTATAACTCTCAGTCTATAAGAACACAGTTTGGTACTATGGGGAATCGGGGCTTTTGTATCCCAAGACAAATGACTTCCAAATTGGAACACAGCTATGGGCTCCGGCTCCATTGTGAGGGTTAATTTTGTTTCACTCAGAAATAATTATTGCTGGCTTATCTAAAGTAGCAGAAGCTTGGAACAGGAAAGTACTTCACTCCTCCTGGCACAAAGACAGTTGTGATAATGTAATTTATATAAAAGGTGCCAAGCTAAAACAGAGGGGGGGAAATAAAACTATCAACAGAACAGTGACTTTAGCCATCTTCCCACTGTCCAGATTATTCTTCTTAATTTATTACATTTATATTGAATTTCTATTTTGACCAGTAGCTTTTAGAAAATCTTGCATTGCAGCTTCCCACCAGAGAAGAAAACAGTGACCTAAAAGTGTGGTATATTTTTTTATGACAATTATTAAAATTGCATGAAATATGTTGGTCCTTGAACAGCAGAAATGGTCTGCAGCAAGGAATCTTCCTTCAGGGAACTCAACCCAAAAGCTAATGCCCAGTTCCCGCTCAGCATTAGTACAAATTCTTCCCATTTGCCCCAGAAATTCCCTGCTTAAAATGACATGAAAACAGCACATAGCTGAAGAACATGGCAACTTTTATGGAAGGAGTAAATGCCGAGATGTTGGGATACACTCCTGTGTGTCTGTGCCACGTGCCAGCTCCTGCACTGTTGTGGGTACCTGGCAATCCCACCTGGAGCTCAGGACTTCCTGGCATTGCCTGATGAACAGACAGGTATCTAGCTGGGCTAAGGACTGAATCACTACATGATTAGAGAGGTGACATTATAAAGCAGGATTAAAGATTTAGGAGGAGTACAAACTGTTCCTGGGAGATAAATGGCCCAGATCCCAGAGCCCAGAGCCTAGAGCCATTTATCTGGGTATGAGGAAGTGAAGGAAGAGGATGGCAATGGAAAAAAAGGGCCAGCCCATCAGCCACTGGTTTATTCCTAAGCATCTTGCTTGGGAAGGACAAATGGTAGTCAACACACAGAGGAATGAAAACCAAGTCCTAGTGAGACTATGTTGAACAGTGTGGCAGACCAACCACAATATGAAGGATAACATTACCATCTTGCCTAGCCAGGTTTACCTCAACTAGCCACTCTCAGTCTACTCTTTGTAAAAAGTCAGCAACCAGATCAATCTCTTAAAAAAGAAAAACCAAAGCAGCACCCCAAGCCTCTGCAGATTTGATCTTATCTTTCCACTCTAGGCAGACTGGAAGGTATTGCGTGGGTGCTCACATTTCCATTCCACGTTGAAGCATTGGTTTAGGATGATTACCCCCAAGATTTGCTCTTTCTTCTTTGTTTAACCCCTTTGCTGCCTTTCCAATACACCTGTACTCATGTATATAGGGGTTTGGAGTTTTACCAGGTGGTGGCAGTGATGAACTGATGTTACCTAGCTCTACAAATCCTGTTGATATAACAATAATAATAAAGAGTGTAGGCAAACAGGTTAGTCCTTCAGGGCTCAATTTTTAATGCTGTGCATAGGGATTTAGTATGATATTAATTGGAACTGCTTGGTCAAATCCCTCAGCAATGCTTTGACAGTATATCCTGGACTAGTGAGGGTTCAGCTCCAGTCTTGAACTTTGCATAATTTTTAGATAAGTTATAGCAAAGATTGGAATATATTCTGAATATATTACGGGTATATAATAGTGAAGGCTGCCCTTGTGCATTTCTCAGTCGCTTCCTTCAAGATGTGAAAACAGTTTCAAAAGAAAAAAATGTTATACCAACCATGTAAATGGACAATTTGGTGTATGTTCGGTGTATACATTGCATATATCGTAATTACATATAGAATATTTTCTTATTATTTTGATTCCAGAAATTAATTTCTCAGGTAACTTGGAGAATAATAGCTCTATTCAAATAATGGATACCTGCAATTTTCTTTCAATAACTTATCTTGCAACTGAAGCACAAAACGTGTAGAATAGAAATGTCAGTGTAGAAGACAGAGTTCCACAGGACTTCTGCATAATATGTTACGCTCTCCCAAATTTAAAGTGAATTTAAAATCTTTGGGTTTATTTCTAATTGTCAATAAGATTATTTCATTAACTGCTGCAGTTCTGACTTCACAAAATGCTAATCAAGTTTCACACATTAATGTTGCTATACCACCTTGACAAATTTTTCATAGGGTTGCGTGCAGCAAATGAGAAACACCCCACTTGCATGAAAACGTGCTTATTTGTTTTCAGAGACAGACATGAGATGTTCAGTGGGATGAAATCAGCACACAGCCCCCAGTAGGGCAGCTTGCTGGGCTGCTACTAGTTCCTATTCCACCTGCCAGTGATCTGGGGCAGCGTCCCAGCTGATAAATATGAAGATTTATCAGTGGGGGGGGGGTGCTGCAGGCATGTAGGCTTCTCATATCATTTAGTACAAAAATGTGGATAATATTTTTACTCTCCGTCCAGGAGAGCTAAGTTGCAAGGCGTTCTTGTTGATGCTGCCTCCAACGCAATCTACTCATCCTCCCCAGCTCAACACCTTTGTCATTCTCTGGAATAAAATCTTGCCTGTAGTTCACTTGGAGCTGCACTACTGTACATGCAAAAGTGTGACGCTCACATATTGGTGTGTTGGTGTCAACCAGAGAGACATTTCCTTCACAGCTTAGAGGAAAGATGTGCAGGAACTTCTAGAAAACCACAAAATCTTTAGGAAGGACTTGACAGGTAGAGCTTGAAACATCAACAAATTTCCCTCTGGAAAAAGTAAATTGTCATCAGCCTTCTCTTCCTTTTATTCTAGCAGGGAAAGTATTTTCATTGAAATAAAAAAAAATTAAAAAGATAAGCCCCTGGATAAACACCAGGAAGCTTTAGGAAGATGTGGATCTGGACCATGTTGTGCTGTGTAGGTTTGCAGCTATCCTTTTTGTCCTGGCCAGGCAGAGCAACATCTCCCCCTTTTTTCTGTTTCCCAGCAGGGCAAAACACTAACGGAAACCGAATGCAATGTGACTTCAGAGATGAAATGCTTTCTTCCTCTCCACCTCCTCATTTTGGTAGTAGTTAACTAACTTGTACTATAACCACTGTAATCAGAAGGTAGTTACACAGTTCTGCTGATACAGAATATTGCTGGACTTGGAGCCAAGAATTGATTTTTACATCCCTAGAGACCTAAATTATTGGATACAAACTTGCTGACACCAAGACTAGCACTTTTCCTGTGGGTGGAAACAACACAAGCAAAGGCTGTTTTGTGCCCGTACGTGAGCACGGAGCAGAGAGGCAGGGTGCCTGCCCACTGGGGCTAGCAAGGACTTAGGTATCTTTACCAGCTCACCTTAAAATACATAGTAGTGCAAGGGGGATACCGATGTTTACACCCACCTACTCCTTGATCACGGCCAGCTCTAAGCCATGGTTCCAAAATCTACGTTCCATTTTTCTGAACACCTCTTTTATACGGGTAAACCCTGCCATCCACACAGCATGAGGATTAACACTATCTATAGTTTCAAGAGAGGCAAATTTTTTTGGGGAAGATAGTTTCTGGAAAAAGCAGACAAGCCTTTGGGCACAGACACTCGAAATTACACCAGCCTGAAGCCCTGAGGACTTTCTTTTCTAAATCTTACCTGCTGCTCCCCACCTGGGCTGCACCCACCAGAGGTGATTTGAAGGCAAGACCCCACCCTACCCCCTGGGAGAGGTAAGAACTGGTCTCCCAAAGCCACCAGGAGGAGTTCTGTGGCTTTTACTGCTGCAGGGGGAAATGTGATCCCCTGACCCTTCCCAGAGATTTGGTAAAAATACACAAAAGGCTGACTGGATCCACCTGTCTCTTTAGCACTCTACCCATTTTTCCTCAGTGCTATTGACTGAAACTAATTTACTTGAACAACCTTTCACAGGAACATGGCTGTGAACAATTTCACAAAGAGTAAATCATTGCATCCCTCTGCCTTGATCAGGTTGACACATGTCATTCACATGAAAACCCAAGGCAGATATGGCAAGAGTGTGTTTGTATATTTGCCTGCTTAATGCCTTTTAAGCTGTCATTTGCTAGCTATCTGGTTCAAATATCTGAACAAAAGTAAAGAAAACACTAAACCAAGTCAAAAGTGCAAAATTATTAATCAAGTTGAGCAAACAAATAAATCTTAGTCTAGTGGTTGCCCACAGACACATTTGTAGGACTTGTGCAAATGAAGCCAAGGAGATATACAAGCTCTGCTCCTTATCAGCCCAGTTTATCTCAGCTTCTTGTTTACTCTTCGTCAGCTCTCAGCAAAAGATGAAATTGGATTGCAAGGGATCCACTAGGCCCATCATGTGCTTTGCTTTTAATTCCTAACGCCTTCCATTAACCAAACAAAGGATAGCTATGCTTGGAGGTACTGCTGGGGAGCCAGCAGGTTGAAGCCTACCTAGCTGAGTATGGGGATCTCAGCTGGCTTTCTTAATATGCCACAGACTCATCTTGTCACAAGCTGTTGTGACAAGCAGGGCATACGGTGACAGTTGGGAAGTCGGAGTGCCACGTCCCGCTTGCAGGGGTGTGGGGCTTCCTGCGCCTCTCCCAGGGAGCCTGGACTCATGCGGATGGAGCCTGGGAGTGCCACAGCCTGTGCACTCACACATCCTGCCACGTTAGGGATTTCTATTAATACAATAAAGTATACTTAAAATATACATTATTATTTAAGCTCAGTCTTTTCATAGCTTCTTTATCGCCTTTATTCTTACAGTGTATTCCAGGAAACTCCTAGAAAGGGTACAATTGCTTTAGTGGGCTCATAATTTCTGAAACATTGCATTTGATATCTTTGCACATAATACCCATTAGTGTTAATGAAGGGTATAGAGCATTTGCAACAGGGTATGACTCAAACTGTGGCTAACCTATGACCTCTGCATGCTGGCTCTAGGGATGGCCAAGGTTAGCACACCGTGCTGATGAAAGACCTCCACAAGTTCTTCCCTGGGTAGTGCATTGCTCTTCTAGCATACCCCTAGTGCTACAGGAGTGTGGTGCACTAGCAAAGGAATACCCAAGACCAGGTTACAAAATGGTTCAGGTACTTTAGTCCGCTCCAGTTGCTGATAGAAAGTGGGGTAGAAATTTTTTACAGCCTTCATGACATTACAACCTGTGCTTACATTAGGGATGGTGCCGAAACCTAGCATCTCCAGGCTTTTGACCATCTCCAAACAGAACAGGAGCATTTCAAACAAGTTACGTGAACATTCCTGCTTTAAAAGCCTGGCAAATATATGACTTAATGTATCTGAGCTTTAGCTGATGAGTTGTGTGGGCTTCCTGCACTCTGAGCTGCCTGAACTGCCATCTTAGAAACAGACTCAACCTATGGATTTTTAGGAAAGGTCATTTATTAATAATTCTTTGCTTGGAAACCTATTGATCCATATATGAACACATATATAACATAGGGAAGAGTGGGAGTAGTATTAAATTAGGACACTTTTTTTTTTTCTTTAGTTATCACTACCTATTTGTTACTCGGCAGGGGGTGGGGTGGGGGAGTTACTTTTTTGTTTCATCAAACAGATATTTCTTAAAGGCAGAGAATAAATGGTTGAAATTACTGCATTTTACATTATAAAAGCTGAGTTCTATCATACTATCCCTGATGGCAAGCATTAAGTATTTCTCTGTGAATACCTTTGTAAGATAGGACAGAAGAAGCAAGTGCTTTTCTCACTCTTTTCCTATACAGTCTAGCATTCCAGACAACTCCAGAGAAAAAGGGTTCAACTTGCATGTAACAAACAGAGTATGAATTAGAGTTTTTCAGCATCTAACATTGAGGTAACAACTACAGGCACAGACTGTATGCTCTTCTACCTCCCTGCTTCTATTGTAAATTAGGTTTAATCAGGAAAGAGAAGCAAACAGTTTTCTATCAGTTTAACTCATTATATGACAGCCAAACCACTCTTTCCTCTGCTAGTTTTCTTTTTTTTTTCTAGCAGGAAAAATCTGAAGGTTACTGCTGTTACAAGGTACCGGTGTCACTAGCAATCCATATAACAATGATATGTGCTTCATCTCTTCTTCAACATATGCAATTGGAATCGACCTGATAACTAAGGCAGAGCCTGCTTTGTTAACATCCTTCTCATTTGCTGTGGCATTATTTTTGTGTCTCAAAGACTGGTCTGAAATAAAGAAGGAGAAGTTTGTGACAAAGTTACAGTTTTATTTTTAGTTCATGATTTGCAGGGACAGAATCAGATTTAGCATGCAAAAAGTTTCCCACCTGAACAGCCAGCACCTTAAGCTCTATTTACAGAACTTCTCATATTCTTTCAGGGTCTTGACTAATTTTTAAATAGCTGTGTTCCTATGCAACACCTGGGTGCACTGGCTTTTCAAAGGGCAGCTGGAGGTCATCTGTTAGGTAGGAGAGTGATAGCTGACCTGGAAATCTGGGTTGGCAGGTGATACTTGTCATTAGCAAACAGACCTGCTACAATGGCAATGGGCTACCAGCTGTATCTTTTACAGTGTCATTCTTGCAACCCAGAGCAACACCATAGGCATTTTGCTGCAATGGGTGATCATCCTCTTTGGAAACTTGTCAGCTGCAGAGGATGCACCCGTCTGTGTGTCCCAAAAAGTCACTTGCTGCTCTTGCACCTCTTCCAGGAGGTGTCACCTGTCCCATCCTGGTGGAAGCTTCCTTTTCGTTCTTGCTTCCATCATGAGCTCTTAGAAAGCTGGGAACCTAGACTGGTAAGGGAAGGTCTGATCAGGCTGCCTGATGGCCTTACACTGTCTGAACACCTTCCTGTGGTATTTGCTGCTCATGTTCTGGAAGACAGGGCCCACCACGCCCTGTGCCTATCTCTTCCCAATTTCCCCAGGCTGGAGGACTCCCTGCCTGTGCATGCGGGTGTCTGGGTACCCACAGGGGACACCCCGCGAAGACACTGAGCTACAGCAGAGCAGCACAGTGGTGGCTGACCCAAGCAAAGGAGGCTGGCAGAGGGTGTCCGTGTGGCCCCCACAGCCTCCTGTGGGTCGGGTACTCCCCCAGGAGGGAGCAGGCAGCTCTCTGCCCATTTACACAAAGCTGGAAGCCTTCAAATTCTCGTCCTATCACTGCAGTCAGGTCTGTATAATTTCTTTCTTACTTCTGTCTGCCAACCTATCTCTTGCTGTCTTGGTGGTGCCTGTTGCCTTGTTACTGCTGTTGGCACTGGTGTTTTATTTCTTATCAGTGCTAGGAGCTGCCAGTTTTCTTTCTGGTTTTATACAGATCTAAATCCTACATTTATCTTTCTTTTATCAGCAGCAAAGCTTGCAGATATTTCTGCCATCAAGCTACACTGAGTTTGGCTTCGTATTCTCTTGCCCTCCATTTTTAACCCATGTTTAACTTTAGTATTTGAAAACACCAGCATTAAAAAATTTGACTTTTGAAGTTTTCACAGTAGAGTAGTTTTTCAGTAGAAATTTTCCTTGCTTTTCACTTTGGAAGGAAAAAAAAAAAAAAGATAGATAATTAGTGGGGTAATTATGAAAAACCTTAATTCTTCAAAAGTAATATGATAAAAGTGATAAAACAAAATATCAAGAACTACTGAAATAATTTTATTTTATTTTCTAAAGATAGCCAAGACATGGAAGAAAAATAACAAAATGATTGCTATACATATGTGCAAACACTGGTTTAGGAAAAATGCATTTTTAAATTCATATTTATAGCTCTAATGTTTTTCAATTTCAGTATAAACTCTTTTCATTGTCACTTTGCTTTGAATCTTTGACTTGTACAGAGAACACGGAATATTGTCACTTGGTATCAGGAGGCTCTTTTTGCTGAACAGTTCACGGTACAAGAAACCCACCCTCCTTGGCAGCTGCCCGCAGACAGATTGAATGTTGAGGGGAGCTTACATAAAGGAAACGCAAGCACTGGCACAGTGACTGATAAATCTACTCCAGTCTCCTAAAAACTGCTGAGCTGAGGGAAAAGCCACCATCAGAACTGCAGTCCTTGGGAAGGAAAGACAAGTCCCAAATATATAGCTCTGTTCTTTCACCATCTTTACCTATGGGCTCCAGAATGCTTGTATGACAGCTGGTGTTAATGGCTCTTTGACTCATTTCACTTTTCATAAGGATTTGACAAGTCTCTTGGCCTTTTACAGAAAAAAATAAAGTCTCTTATCTAAATTGTTTCTGCAGTCCCTGCTGCATGACTGTGTCCACATCAGGTTCAACCACAGGTGTGATTCTGGTAAGAAAACAATGACTCTCACCCTTGGTTTTGTGCCAGTGCTTCATTGTCACACATGTAAAATCGTTATAATGGGTACATATTTTCTGGAAACTGGGTATGAATCAACTAGGCAAAATGTTTTAAAGAGATTGCATGGACCAAAGCAGACCCCTTTCCTCTTGAGCCGTGACGCACCTACAGAGTGGGTTCCTGATGGAGGCCTCCATCTACCAGGTTACAAATGGAGGAGTCTCTCTACACGGGCAGATATATTCCCTGTTCAAACTCTGTTAATTGTTGGACAAGTGACCCAGAAACATCCCACTCCTCCACAGTGAGCCAAGGAGCTCAGTTTGATGTAGCATTCCTTGGGGATGTGCATCTTCTTGTCCTGCGAGGACTGTAGGAGAATTGTGCTTTAAAGTCCTGATTTGCAAAAGGAACATCGTGTTCAGTTTCCTTTCAACTATTTGTTGGCTAAAGATTTCTTATTTATCATAGATAATTCTAATCTGAATTCCGGTTTTAATCTTTCAGACATCTTTTAGACTTTCTTTTAAAAAGATGATCTGTTCCTCTTTACTTAATGTGGTTATTGGAGTATCTTTTATACTGCCTAATTTAGTTTTCCTTTAATGTATCTAGAAAAGAAGTTGGGGGTTCAGCCTCCCTTAGGAGATCTAAGATGAACTGATTAACAGATAATGTCAGTAATGGAATTTTAAATCCAGCCAGAGGCAATCCAGCCAGGAAAATTTTGATATTTTTATTTGGTTTCATATTTATTTAATCTTTGGTTTTGTTTTTCTTCCTTCTTTTTAAGAAGGTTATCAGTGAAGTGGTAACTGGTAAAAAAAACCCACTTGTTCAAAGCACCATTGATGTGCTCAAAGAAGCACAACATTCTCAATAAATCCTCTGTATAAGGGAATAAGTGTCTGGAGTTCATCAGCATATGGGTGTTCAGTGTTACTGCCAAGATTAGCACCCACACACATACAGGCTATGTCTACTCTTGTCAGGATATGTCTATTCAAAGAGGCAGGATATATTAACTCCAGGAAAATTACATGAGGAGGTGTCAAAACAGCTTCTGTATTGATTTACCTCTTGTTGACTTAGAGCAGAGACAGCATGAACTCGTAGTGCTCTGCACCTAGGCAGGTAGATGTGTTTATAGACAGCCTGGCCAACAGCAGGGAACGAATGTAACTCTGTCATCACCAGACATAATGAATTTTTTAATGGGTTTCAACACAATGTTAATAATCTGGAGAGTAAAAAAAGAACAGAGAGACATAATCATAGAAGCAGTCAATAAATAGTAATTTTATCAGTATTCCTATAATATCCATTGTATTTGAGGTAGAAATCTATGGATTTCTAAACTCATTAATATGGCCCCAATTCAGGAAGGTAATTAAATAAATTAAACTTTAAAAGGGCTCAGTTTGATGATTAACTTTGTACAATGCTCAGCACTGAACTGAAGCACTAACCTGAATGGGATAGAGGAGCCTCAGCTTAATTATCTCACACCACCTATTGCGTTTTAAGCCTGTGCTTAGTTTAAGATGCTGCCTCACTTGACAACAGGCAACGATGGTGACAAATCAGTCCCCTACATAGTGCCTCTGTTCTATACAGCAAAGAAACAGAATATACCTTAAAGCTGATGTTTTACAAGTGACCACGTATCATCTGTCAGGCACAGGTAAAGAGGTGTGGAAGAATCCACATGAAAAATATAAACTCCTTATTATGTTAAATTTTCCTTTTTCAAAACCTAGGTTTGATGAAAACACATTTAAAGTCATGTTACACAATATACTGCAACATAGACATTGGTTGGACGTGACAGTTTACTTATCAATTCTTTACAGTCAGCAAAATATATTTCTAAGAGTATTACCCGAGGCTATAGTTTGGCAGCTGTTTGTGTTGTGTTATAAACCGGATTCCGGGTCCGGGCTTTTCTCCTTTGCACCAGCACAGCACCGCAAAGCCAGAAGGCTGCCTTCAGTGCACCACTGCTGCAGCCTTTGGGCACAGAGGACCACGATGCTTATAAGTGGACTGTTGTATTGTATTCATTTCTCCTGGGCAGAGAGAGGCCACCAGGAATAGGGAAAGCGTGCACTGATCCCAGAGTGCACATCTACCTTCCTGAAGCGTTGATTTAGCCAATGACATATAGAGGAGCCCTCAAAAAAACCAAAGAGAAATTTTATGCTAATAATCAATTTTCAGTCAGGTGAACAACAAAAAAAGAAATCATGAAAGAACAACAAAAAAGACATAGCATTTCTTCAAAATAGTGCTTTTAGGATTTTTTTTTGACAGATGAAACTAATGAACTAAGCGCAATTGGGAGAATGTGTGCTATTGACTTTAATTAAAAAGGACACCTAGCCTTAAGAGGGAACGCAAAGTCAAATCTGATAACCAAATGCTAATTCTGAATTAGCAACACTTTTTAAAAGACTAAAGATATCAATATTTCCACAGTTAAAACAAATAGTATTGTCTAAATCTTCAAAGTGTCTTGGGAGGCTTGGGAGACTGATCCAGCTAAAGGTCATACGAATTGCACAGCTAAAATCCTGGCCCTGATTTAAAAATATGATTGGGTCGAGGAAAATGGTGTAGATAAAAGGAGCACTTACACTGAGCTGTTCCTTTTAAATGTCACCAGAAGATTTTTTTACACCCCCACCTCTTGTCTTCCTACCTTGTTTCACTCCCTTGTACACTTCTCCCTCTTGAATAGTAAACATCTTGAAAGTCCTGGCAAGAAAAGTTGAGAGAGATAAACTATGCATTAAAATTAAGTGGAATGCTTTGATTTTCACCGAAGAGGAGGAGGAATCAACCTCTTTTCTGTATCAGAAAAAGGCTTACAGGTAAAAAAGAAAATTAAGAAGGATGCCTCTGGCTACCCAGCCTGTCACTTCAGGTACCTTCCAACACCCACGCATTTTGGTCCTCGTAAGTGAGGCAGTAAGATTTTTTCCTCAGACCGAAGCCCCCACCTTTCTAGCACAGATAGTCATCTAGCTAAAGTTGTAAAGAACAGCACAATTACCACTTCTCTTGGACCCCAGCTACATTTTACAGGCATGCATGCACTTAGCCTAGAAACAGTCCAGCAGGCTCACTCTATATCAGTGCTGGTTCTTGTGTTCCTCTTGTAAATGTGAAAACCAATTACTTGCAAACAAGTATGAAATGAAGTCTCAGGAACTAGTGGGAAGAATGAAAGTAGACTTTAAAAAAAAATATTTTCTGTGTTCTAAGACAGGCTTAGGTTAAAAAATGTTCCAGTCTGTATCTATACTTCACACCATCTACAGGTTTTTGTTTTCTTGGTTGCAATAATTATCCTTGGTCTGGTGTTTTCTATTCAGGGTTGATTTGATTAATTTGCGCTACTGGTGGGAAAGCAGGAGTTGATGACATAATACAAATATTTTTTAAACCATATAATCTTTTTCAAAATTATTTTGTATAGCTGTACATTTATGTGTGTGTGAGAATATATATAAAAACATTGGAAAGTTTTTCAGGGGAGGAATGAAGACTACACTAGCAGTGCGATAAACTCAACTTTCTAGAAATTGCCTAGATTGCAATTGACTGAAGATCGGTCACATTTGTAACAACAGCAAATTGCAATCATCTGATTGTTCTCAGGTGCACTTTAGGGATTACACTTGGAGTTCTTGGGCCTGCTGCCGGTGGATATATGCCATATCCAGGAGTTAGAAAAAATATAAGCTGTAGTAAATAGCTCGTTGGCTCACTGGCTGACCCAAGTGAT
Source organism: Ibycter americanus (assembly GCA_035590275.1). Lineage (NCBI taxonomy): Eukaryota > Metazoa > Chordata > Aves > Falconiformes > Falconidae > Ibycter > Ibycter americanus. Next base: position 27,131,528 of record JAVJGI010000062.1, on the reverse strand, counting down.
AAACCCAAGGGAAAATCCAAATGTGCCTAGTTAACTCTTTGATCACAAGACTGTGGGTGCCTCTCAACTTAAAGCCTGATTTGAAGCCCATTGACATCAAAAGTGAAGTAACCAGGCTTTGCATAATGACATAATGACACACCCTGAGCAGCCAGAACTGGGGGGGTTAATTATTTTCATGGAGCAGAAAGCAGGGCTCCCCAAGGATCTGTTGACAGCACCGAGCCAAGTGTGAGCTGCACCTGGAATGGCTGGAGTCTGAAATCAGGTGTTGTTTATTAGCATTGCTTCATCAAAAAGAGCTTATGGAGAGTAATTTATTTTGTTTATATTAAACAGTCAACAAGAAAAAGAAGAAAACGTGCTGTTCTGCAGGTCAAAATATTACTTATTACTCTAATAAGCACTTAACTCTTTTTGAGAGAGCAGCATGGGCAGAAAAGGGGGTTTTTTTCTGCAGTGCTTTAAGTCATTCACTTGATTTGTTGCCATTTACTGCAGTTGTGTAATGGCCATAAAACTGGAAAAAACATAAAACATAAAAGAAAGGTGTTGAAGTCAGCCTTAAGGTACTAAATTCCTGACAGCAGCTTGTAAAGCAGTGGAGATTTAGGTGCTGTAAGATGACGCTGGAGGTTGTGGTAGGTGACAGAAGGTGCTGAAGTGATGAGGCTATGACAAACTGGAATTATGCAGCTCTGAAAAAGGGACCTGGGCACCTCCTGATCCCTGCTCATTCCTGAGGGCACCAATGCTTCACAGCAGCTTTTCATTTGACACAAATGGTCTTCAAATATCTAAACCTCCTGGTTCAGGTTTGCCCAGAACTACACCTAAATTCAGTGTGAAGCCTGATCTGATAGGCATTTACAGAGGACTCCTGTCAGATCAGAGACTGAAAGAATTAAAAGCCATACAAAATATGGATGTGCTTTTCAAATATGAAAAGTATATATATATAAAAAACCAACACAACGCCCCCCCCCAAACCTGCAAAATTAGTGACATCCTTTGGTGAAGTTTTTCAGTGCAGTCTTACTGAGTCCCTAAGGGTGAATCATGGATCTGTTGTGTAGACAGCAAGGAGCTGAACTGTCCATCAGGAAAGAAGTCTGCATCACATATGTTTTAAAAAGCCTAGTACCTCCCATGTTTAGTACTTGCATTCCAGTGAGGCATATGTTGAGGAAGGAGGAGACCTTGGTCCAGTCCCTTTCCCTCAGGCTGAAGAGAATCAGAGTTTTCATTTCATCTCTCAGGAAGACTTTCTACCCACCTGGCTAGAGGCCACCAAGTAACAAAATGCTCTTACTATTGGATCTAATCCACCACAGAGTAACCAGTTTAAAATGCATGTCTCCAAAGAATGAGCTTCACTCTTAAGGCTGGTGTATTCAGGTGTATTTAAAGTAATGCTCATTTTGTCTCTGCTCCATGGATTATTTTGCTATGAAAAGCATGAGATTGCTTATTAGAGATTCAAGATAAAACCATATCTACATAGCTAAAACACATCTAAGAAAGATGTTAGAAACTGGCTGATCCTTTGGAATGACATGAAAAATGGCAACAATCAATGACATTTAAAAGTAAGAAATTCAAAAGGGACAATAAGAAATTGTTTTCACAGCATGGGGGGGGTGGGGGGGTGGGAGTTAGACTGTGGAGCCTGTTGACAAGTATAGAGGTTGGGATCAAAACTTGGTTATCATAACATTCTTGAAAGGGAGGTGAAATCTTATGCAGCCTAGAATTCAGGCCGGATTAGCTCAAGTCCCTCATTACTGGATTCCAGTACCTTAAAGTACATTGTTTGCCACTGTGAGAGGCTGGATGCTAGGCTAGGTGGGACTGCGATCGTAATGCAGGGTGGTCGTGCCCCTACTTCATTAAAATTCCATCTATTGCTATTATTGCAAGTCACTGGTGGACTATATATTAATATACTGTACATATTTATATATTTATACATATACATTTATACATATAAATGGAATAGATTAGTTTTATTGTGTTTTGATACTTGATTTCATGTGAAGCACAAGGCAGGCTGTGGTCAGATGCCAGGAATGAGGGTAGAGGGAGTTATAACAGGTATATGAAGTGGGCTAAGAAGGATATAAACTTTCCCTTTCCTCCCAGTAGCATACTTGAACGTGGTTAGTGATTTCTGTTCCACTGCTGGGAGCTACTATGCAACCTTGGCTTTAACTAGTCCTGTCAAAGTCACTCCTTCCACAGGTTGCTCACATTCCCGCTGCATGGGAGCTTAAGGTAATAGTACTCTCTGTCTGATCCTGCATGGCCCCTGCCTGGTCAGGTCAAAAAGAGTTGGGTAGAAATAGAGCAATAACGGTAACTTCTAGTGAATAGGGGCCAATGTATTTGCCACATCTTTTTTAAATGCAAGTAGATGTGTCTTACACTGCTTTAACTCTCAACAGAGAGTGTAGCAGCTCATCCTTCCAAACAGAGGATGTCCTGCAGGCAGAGGTGAAATTCTGAAGATTTTGTATCATTCAACCTCTCATTTTGGTCATTGAACATTGAATGAATTTCCCTCAGCCCTGCTTGCTGGACGTCTCTCATATCCTTTGACTGTGTAAAGCTTATAAATTTATTTATATCAATATTTTCAGTTGCTGTTAACTAACAGTCCTTTATTAACATTGCTTCTTAATAGGCTTGTTCAGATCAAAGGACATTACATTATTGATACAAGTCAAAAAACACTGGAAAGTCGGGACAGCTTCTTTTTGTAGGACCCTTTCCATATACTATCGAATTTAATGCTAGTGTAGATATATATATCCATGAATAAGGAATGAATGCACACAGCACTGCTTAAGAGTCTACTCTAAAGCCTACCAGAGTCAGTGACAGTCTCTCCTGTGGCTTTAGTGGGCTGTGGATTGAGTTTCAAGTGCCAGCAGCTACTCAAGTTACATATAAGTGCTGGAGCAGGGTCTTTAGTAATATGAATGTTGGTTATTGAGGCCAGAGTTGGGTCTCAGGCTGCCTGCTCGATAACTGAGGTAGAAAAGTGAACTGAAGTCAAGGAGCAAACTTCTGCTTAAAGGACATTACAGTGGGAGAATGGGAGGTGAAAGTGGAAGTCTGCACAGTATTTTCACTGTTAGAGACTACTGTTTAATTGTCCATGTTGTTTACAGGCAGTTTGTCATGCAGTATCTAAAGAAAAAAATGTCTTTTCCACAGGCTAAGAAAATGAGAACATCAGCAATGCAATGTATACATTAGTGCTACTCATTGCATTCAGTTTACTAAATCTTTTCAGAAAACCTGCCTGACAATATCCAGTCTGTAATAACCACCCTCTTGAAATATTGTATTTACTGCATAACAATACCAGGCGAACAATTTAGCAATAAAAATTATACCAAGAATGATGGTCATTCGTAGCTGATATCTCTAAAGCCAAGGACATTTTATCACCATTTTAATTTATGATTATGGAATGGCTTAAGAAATGAAACGCAATTCATGATCTGGGTGAAAGGAATTACTACAAATATGTTCCATTACCCTCTATCACCTATGGTCATACTGGTGTTCATAATACGTCATTTTTTTTAAAAGCACAAAGTTCTCCCTATCCTGAAGCACTGTAGTGGTTCAGCTAAAAGCCAGAAGACCCTAGAATTGCAGAATTAAGACAAATATAACAGGATGACCTCAGTGGCATCTCAGATGATTCAGTATTATAGTGAAGATAAGAAAAGAATATTTCGTATAACAACATCAGAACATGGCGTAAAACAGTGAATCATTCCTTGGGTAGATGAACTCACACACTAGAGAGAGTCCTTGTTGCTAATTTTTCTTTTAAATTAATACCTGCTTCCTTCGGCTTTTGCAGTGATGTGTACAGCACTTGGAAATCTATATCCATCCACATCAATAAACTCTTTAGGTTTAGACAATTGAAGCAATATAGGAGGTAGGGAATGGAGAAGATCAATTCCAAAGCCAGCAAGGCTCAGAGAGCAGAGATAAGTGAGTCTAAGTTACTTATCCTGGCTGAAGTAAATGAGCCCAGACGAAGAGATTCGTACTGAATTGAAGAGGGCAGTGTGCAACGGTGGGACCAGCAGGGAGCAATTTTAAGCCTCCATCCTGCCAGCTGTTTTACATGGGTGGTCCCTAAGCATGCCTGGTATGTAATTAACCTGAATCCCAGGGTAGCATCTGTAGCATACACACTGGTATTGCACGCTACCATTTCACCCTAGCTTCCCTGTGGGTCTGACAAATGAATGTTGTTACAATTATGGCAGTCTGAAACCAGCCCTACATTTTTCTGCCTCTCTTTAAAAATCAAGAACACTCTTTTCCATTAGCTGCCAATTAAAACAAAATTTACTTTAGAATTAAAAAAAAAAAAAGGAAAAAGAAAAAGAAAAAGACCAGCTCCAGCTGTGAAACATTTGCCTCTGTCCCTGAAAAGCGGTGTCTAGAGCGGAAGGAGCACAGATTTGCACCCACTGATGCTTGTTATGTAGAACATATTTTCATCGCGTTCTTAGAAATCTATTAGGTCTTTGATCTGGCAGATTTCTTAACTGATGATCAGTTTTCACTATATAACTAGTGTTACTGTGCTCAGGTGCTTCTAGTTAAGTGCTTAACTAGACCAGGATGTTAGACCTGCCACACACACTGTAGGAAGACACTTGCTTCTGCATGGAGTCCCAATGACCACAGCTAATGGTCAATGGTGATTAGAGACCATTGACTTGGGTCTGTGTGGGACCTGATGTTATGCACAGACATTTGTTTGCAAAAATCCCCAAACCCCTTACCTTTCAAGATGAAACAGGTTTCCTAAGCCAGGAGGGTGGTTTTACTGGTCACTAGCTACCAGAAGACATTCTTTCAAGCAGAAAGCACACTGTATGTACTGTACGATGTTGACTTCATTATGTTCTGGCTCCACTGGTTGTATTACCATTTTAACTACATTTACCATCTTTTCTCAATTTAAAAAAAAATCTGCTTCTCATAGTGATGCTGACAGATTGGTTGGCATCAGGAAAGTGTTTGATATGTTATCATAAAATCCTGTGACTTGTGAAATGATGTGATTTAACCTACAGTTATCTATGCCAATTTCAGTGAGGTTTGATTGACAACAGGCACTTGTGCAAAAAGTGAGATACTTCTAATTAGAAGCACTGTAAAAGCAGCAAAACAATGACAGTGGGCACTGTGCTATCACCTTCACTGTTTTGTCTTGGTCCTCTTAATACCTAAGTTACCGGGAAAGTTACTCCTTTGTCAGGGAAGACTCATGAGGCATATTGTGTTGGTAAACTCCTCTTTTTTCCAAAACACTCTTTGCAGTGGAATTAATATGTCTTGGCTGTGCAGCATGGGATAATGGGATTTTCTTGATGGGAATTCAGGAGGAGTGTTCCTGGAGGATTCTAAGACTATACGGGGAAGAGTTCAGCTCTGCAGACTACAGCTTGTTGTCTAGTAATGCTATGTCTAATGTTGGCTTGAATTTTTTTGGCTGGAATCAGACTCACAGAGACAATTTCCAGATGCTGGGCCAGAATTTTTCCTACTACTCCAAAGATGGGAGAAGGACAAATCCACCTATCTGCATCCCACTGATTGCTTAAGCCAAGAAGGGAACAAGAAAAATCAGCCCTCTGGATCTTCCCAAATTTCCTCAGGGACTCAAGCATGTGCTTTGGCACAGGAAGAGCAGGAACTGTTTGCCCATGACCTGAAACACTTCTGACTGAAGCTGAAGTGCTCTGGCATGCTGCAGATGCATGGGAGAGAAACAAAGCCCACCTCAAACCGTGAGCTTGCCTACACTGCTTTTATTTGCCCTTTCCAAAATATGAGGGTTTGCCAGCAATTATGTGCGTATTTTTACAATTTCCTAGCCAGCATGTGGATTTACATTCTATGGTGTGTGGATGACATGCTGCTGCTCCCTGACATTGACAGATCACAGCCTTGACACTGGTGGCATCAACCGTGCTGCAGCACAGATGCAAAGTGCCTGCCTGCGCATACAGTCTGTTGGCCCTGGTGGGGCTAAGTCATGGTGATAGCACCACACAGAGCTTTCTCCAGTGACTGACTTTCCTTCTTAGAGGTGATAGTGGGGTACCTCCATGGGGGTGGCAGTGCAGTGCCAGGGGGCTGGAGCTAGCTTCAAATGAGTTTGCTTTGGTACTGACAATAGCTCCGTGTGACACTTCTCTGCTGGGTAAATTATGCAGCTGTCTGCAATATGTACGTACTCTGTAGAACTGGGGCTGTTTGTTTGCCCTGTCATCTCTTATTAATATTTCTCCTGCAATAATTCCCCTTTCCATTCCCCTCCCCCCCCCCCCCCCAATAATATTTCCTTCTGTTTTTTTCTGAAGGAAGAAGGATTTTCTCAAATTTTGTACTGCTAGAAAATGGAGCAGGCTTCATTGTCCAAAACCTCTTCTTTTTCTCTTCCTCTCCCAGGATTTTCAATTCACACTTGAAGAAAGATTCATGTCTTCTGAGAGAGAAATGGCTGGAGTCTGAGGTTTTTTCCCCCATTTTTTTCTTTTAATCTTTCGAAGTGGGGAAAAGAGTGGTCTTATAAAGGTAAGCATAACCCATTATGGCTGGCTGAAATGTATCTTGGTTTCCTAACAGTTTAAGAAGCTCAAATAAAAGATTCAAGAATCCTTCTGTGGCTTTTATTACAATATCTTTTCTTCAGAAACTGTGGAAATACTCTATTTTAGTGAAATAAAATGAGACAATATCAAGTGCAAGCTTTTGTACTCTTGTAGAATCTGCACATTGAAAGCAATTCTGCATTGGTTCCTTTTTATAATAAATTGGGGCTTTTTCCTCCTGCCATAGCCATTTGCTGTTATGATGTGACAATTTCCATGGCTGTTTTGCATGTTGATTTAGTTGAGAATGACTGTTGCTCTCTTGGATGCTGTCCGCATAATTAATGTCTCCTATCAGTCTTTAGCAGAAGGAAGAAAATCTTTTCTATCTCTGATGGAAATGGTTGAGTGGCCCTCTGGGGCCAATTAGATCACCAAATGGCAGTGGCATCCTGGAAGAAACCACCGTGGTGCATTTTCATCATTTTTTTCAGCTGAGCAGGTTGGAAGACAGGAGGGAGGGAGAGGGAAGGAAAATGTCAGGGTCCCTGATCAGAGCAATAAACTGGCATATAGACCACATCTTATTTCCCAGTTGGAGGTGCTGACATGACATCTCTCACTTTTTCAACCTCTTTTCTTTCTGGCTAAGTAAATACATTTCACCACTGTTTTGAAAGCGCAGTGTCTTGATGACAGTGTGAATCTATACCATTTAATTCCAGCATTTCCTGTGTCTCTTGACAGCAAGCAGACAGAAAATACTGCTGGAGCTAAATGACATTTCTGGCCAATTCCGGTTGTAGTGCTTTTTAATCAGAACATTTGAGACAGCATCCAGGACTGTAGTCAAATTGTTTAGGATTTTCTGTTCTCATTAGAAAATTTAATATCCTGTAAGTATGTGATGCTTTGTGTAGCATTACTGTTATTCCTGGCTTTAGTGATAAGACATTTAGTAGAATTATCAGTTATTTCAACAAAGCTTTAAAATTCAAAACCATTTAAAATTTTAAGTTGGATCCCGAGACCATCTGTATAGTATAGTGGTAATAATCTTCAAGTGCAATAAGTTTAAAAGTGATACGGATGTCATGCTGTTAAAATGAACGTCTGTGTTGCCTTGACATTTATAAATGCTAAAACCTTTACTTTACCTTGCTATTCAATTCACAGCAGGAGACATTATTTAAAACTGTAACCTTCTCATGCTTATAGATTATTGCTTAATTTTATTAGTCTTCTTTTTATAAAAAGAACCTCACAGTCATCACCATTTCTCCAGTGTCAAGGAGCACAATTTTAAGTTGATATATGATTGTAAGTTATAAGGAGACTTAGCATGGAGAAGTTAAGCTTATAAACATATTTCTGATGCTGTTCTTAAATATCAGCTTAGGAAGTACGTCAATAGAAAAGAGAGACGACATTTCACTAAACGGATGATCTCAGTGATGTAAGTAACAATTGTTTGATTAATTTGATATGAATACCTCTTAACTAACAGGAAATAGCAAGCTGTATTTTTTTGCAAGATTTTCTCAAGGTAGGTAGGCCAAAAATTACTCTCCATGTAGCAAATTCATATACTGAAAACCAGACTGTCTTTGTATATAAAGTGCTATCCCTCACACGCATGCTGTGCATGTGTGCTCATGTACTTAACAGTCTACTGGGACACATGGGACATCCTTCACCTCTGGGGACCTGGGTTCAATGCAAGACCCCAAACAGTCCATGTTTTTGGAGACTGAGGAACCAGCAAGAAGGTACCTTCTCTCTTCATAGAATCATAGAATACCTTGAGCTGGAAGAAACCCATAAGGATCAGCTAGCCCAACTCCCTGCTCCTTCCTCACTGAGGCCCCTCAGAAGTGGCTGTGTGTGCGCAGCTCCCATCCCTGCATCAAAGCCACACTGGCTGGGCTGTGCATGGAGAGGCCAGGGCCGTGGGGTACACAGCAAAGTGTAATCACAGCTGTATAAATTTTATTTCAGGCTAGGGCCCCAAATAAGCTTCTGCAAGTTGAGACAATCTCTTCAAGTTTCAACATTTGCAACTGTCCGTTGACGAGAATTAAAAAGTTGAGAGAAGCGAAAGCTCAAAGGGAAACCCTAAAAGGATTCTTGGGTATAGATGCAGCTGTTAGGGTCCATGGGGTCTTGACAACCCTCAGTAAAATCTCTCTTCTTTTCCTCTTGCACTGAATGCAAACAGCACATGTGCTAGCGCCTCACCTGGCACCAGGACCCACTGGGACAGAAAGCATGCTGTGGCTTTGCAGTAGCCCACCGTGGGGATTTCATCAGCTATCCTTAAAGCTGCAGAGACACACTTGTGGCCACTCTGCCTAGGCACAAAAGGCAGCACACAGGAGAAAATTAGATGATGCTGACACCCCTGCTGTCCTGACATTCCATCTGTGAGCTGAGTTGTGAGAATTCATGGCATATGATTGTGGGTTTGCACTCCTTTTAATGATGAAGTTGAACAAAATAGGTTCTTTTGTGCTGAAAAACATGTTATAGAGCTCTGTACGTTCAGGCACCTGCACTGTCACCTCCAGTGGGTTTTTGATGGCTGTCCACAAGATCACAAGCTGGTGCTTGGCAGCTTGGAGTGCATGCAGAGTAGTCACACTGGAGCAAATTACTAGATCAGTCACAAGGTAACATCCATTCTTACTGTTTTCCAACAGGCAGCAGCTACATGTTCTCATGTTAGCATTATCTATAAAATGAGTAACTTATACTGCTCTTGCCTTGTAAGATACTGTTCTCTCCAACCTCTATTTTGTTATATAGGTATGCGCAAAACTACACTCCTACAACAGAATATTCTGTTTGGATGTCCCCAAAGACAAAATGTGTTAGATCCACCATTGCTTGAATGATTTGTTGTGGATATAAACTTGTACAAAAGTCCCCTTCAAAACTGCAATCTGTTTCATAAGAAAAGCTTTTTCTCCATGTTGACTGCTCTTGAAACAGGCATAAATATCACTGAAATAGTTAATCCTGATATGATTTTTTTCCAGTGTAATAGTTTTGGGGTCACTTAAAAATCACTGGAAATGTAACCTCTTGCACTTCCTGTAAAACACTGAACTCCGGATGATAATCAAGACCTCCAGAAAATTGTGGGCTGCATAAAAATTGCAGATTTTGCAGTTTTCTGACTGCTTTGTAATTTTCTGGCACATTTAAATGTGTGTTTGGTTCAGTGCCAGGCTCCTTCCTCCCCCAGCCACCCTAAAATTAACTAGGAGCTTTGGGAATTTCATCCGTCAAGCAGAGACAGAAGTGTCCAATCAGCCTGGAGAAGCATGGCTGACCAGTGCTGACCCACATCCCTTCTGAAAGAAGTAAGGAAGGAGACAGAGACCGATGAGGAAAAGTCTAGCAGAGAAAAGAAAGGGAGGACAAGATCAGAAGGGGAGCAAGAAAAGCTTTGGAAAAAGGCTGAAAAAACAAACTTGTAAGAGAAAGAAGGCAGCAGAAACATTTGGAAGAGTGTCTTGTAGTTTCCTTAAAAAGTTTTTTTTTGGTGAAACTTCACTTGGGGATTGGGAATGGGAATATTTGTATGCTATAAACCCCTAGAGTTTCTTCTCGGAAAGCTAAAACAGAATCCACACTCTTTCTGACTGGGTAAGGAAAGGCTGAGATGCTTCAAAAATATCTGGAGCACTGAATTTGCACAGTGAATGTTGAGGTCACAGTGAGATGGAAGATGGATAAGGGACAGCCTTGATGCCACATCACGGAATGGGCAGAGAAACCAGGGCATCCTATGCCAGTGCAGCACCTTAATCACTACATCACCCGGACTGCACAGCTCATTCTTTTCTGTTCTCATTTTCTTACTGTTCTCTGAGACCTGTAGGTGTTGTGAAGTCCCAAAAAATCATTTATACAGCCTGAATTTGTCCCACACATCTACCTAACTTCCTCCCATTTGATATACCATCATACTTAGCAACTGTGCCTCAATGAAAAATTAAAAAATCATCTGTCCTTGAAGCTCAGCTCAGAACTCACTGGAGAGAGAGCGTCTCATGGGACTTATTACTCTGTCTAATCAGCACCAGTGGTACAAGGCTTATGGTCTTCAGAAGCAGCTTTTTGAAAGTCCTGAGGAAGAGGGAAGTATTTCAAATAGGGAAGCAAAAGGGTTAAAATGTATGAGCAGGAGTTTATTGGAAAGGGTCAACGAAGAAATTGCAGACTCCAGATGTATTACCTGACTCTGTATGTAGCCTGTGGTCTTGGGATTGCATCCTTTGACCAGGACCACTGTCAGGAGTTTTGTTATTATATCAATACAATAGCTTTGCACTGGGTATTTGGCCTTAGAAATTTAATCTCACATCAGTAGAAACTTTATGTAGAGTGACACTATTCTCAGGTTGAGAAATCCACAGCTTTTGGAAAAAAATACTTCATGATTACAGGCAGAAGTGACTTTCAGATTGCTCCAAAACCTGACCGATTCCTAATTTAAATCAAGATTAGTAGGTGGAACTAATCATGGAAGATTTTCTTTAATGATGCTGTGGGAAGTGTGGATAAATCCTCAGCTCTCAGGGAATTTCTGTTCTTTCTGTCAGGACTGGTGTGTTCTGAATTAAAACTTCTATGCTTTTTTAAAAAGCATGATTAGAAGCTCTAGAATAAATACACCACATGCATGTTGTATATGTGCAAGCACATAAAATGCTCTATCTTTTCTGGAAATTATGCACTCCCTGGTATTATAAAACTTTCTGACCTCAGTGGTGGCATGAAAGGTAGTTTTAAATAGCTTTACAGAAATACAAAATTAGAAAGAAACCTAAGAGAAATTTAGATACTTTGAGTTCATAATAAAGTAGACTACAACATGTTAGAAACAACAGACAAGCCATAAATCCTTTGAGATTCTGAGATTCGAGCATTCATAGTTTCATATACTTAACACTTTCTCAAATCTGTAAATCTCATGAGGACAAGATCTCATGAGATACTCTGTTATTTGTTTTCCAGTTTGGTTAGACATACGGCACAGCATCAACAGCTTTCCTTCCAGTGTTTCTGTTTCTCAGCCATGAAATACGCAGTAAAATGACACTTTCTCCAAACTGCAATGCTTAAAAACTCACTCCAGTTGTGCTTTGGGTCTGATCTGGTTTTATTTTCCTGATTGGAAGACCAATGAATTGTAGCATGGGATGTATGTGATCCAAGATATTCCATCTTTAAGAGGTATCTGTCATTGAAAGTCACTGATGTTACATATTTGCAGAAGATGAACATTTGTCCCTATGCGAAACGGTTCCTTTATCTTCCTTCACAAGGTCCTGCTTGTAACTCTGTTGTTTTTAACCCAAATGATCAAAGTTCAACAATGTGCCTCAGGCTCCTGCTTCCTTCTTTCCTTCCTTAAGTTACAAACGGCTGAGTGATTTCCAAAAATGAAGCAAGGAAAAGAACAATTGACCCATTCTTTCAGTTTGGCCAGTCGTTTGGTTGAGGTCAGTGAAGATACAGTATTCTGCACCTTGCTTTGCTCTGACAGCAGCAGCGGGGAAAGAAATCTGCGTGCCCAGTGCCTGCAGCTTGGAAAGGCAGCTGCTCACTTGCTCTGGAGGCATGGTGCACATGTAGTCCAAAGAGCTAAACTTTAAATCTGCGCATTTAGCAGAGACAGTATACACTGAATTTAGCTGCTAACTTCAGCATGTCCATGCATAGAAAGTCACCTTTGACATCCACACAACATACACATCCACTGCCAACTTTTGGGTCCGTGCTTCAAAGCATTGTATTGATACAGCCTCTCGCTAAAAAGGTTGTAAGAATTTCTTAGCGTGGACACAACCATATGTATCACCTGGTCTCAAAAACATTATTTAAAACATTCTGTCAAAATTAAAAAATAAATTAAATAAGCCTAAGGCAGTCATCTAATATGGGAAATTTCATCTTGGATTATTAAAATTTAACAAAATTATGAATACTTGAAACATGGATTTCTAACTGACAGTGTTGAACAAACATGACTACACTTAAAGATACTGTTATGGCTGTTAATGCCAGAATATGTATGCAAAAACCTACACAGCATCTAAATTTAATGCTTTCATAGCAAAAAGCATCAAACATTTCCTAACTAATAGTGATTCCACTTATGCATACCAAGTAAGGCAAGGTCTTTAGTAGCACACTAGCCAGGAAAATCTTTCTCAAATCTTTTTTATGAAAGTAAATTTTCTATTTACAAGGTTCTAAAAGAGTACTTCTTTTTAAAAATAATAGAAGACTAAAAATAACGATACCTTTGAATATTTTCTTTCATGCAAACCTGTGGTTCAGTTTTATTAGCACAGGTTTCTAGCAACACTGCCTATTCTTGACCTCACCTTGAGAAGCTGGCAGCTTCCCACTTGCTAAATGTTCTCGGAGGTCTCTCAGCCTGTTAGCTGTGTTGTGCGACTTCACAGGTCTAGCTTTGCAGTGACTACAGACGTCACAGTGGCTGTAAATTCCATGTCATATTGAAATACTTTGAGAGTATCCATGCACTGCTGAACTTGTATTTACAACTTTTTCCTCCACCCAGAAATTGTCTATGAGAAAGCTTATATTTGGTCTTTCTGTGCTAGAATAGTAGAACGCAACCCACAAAGGCTCTGCTTCAAACCTTGTTCTAAGCAGAGGAATCCTCCTTTCTCTTGTATGGCATCTCCAAATACATTTTCCTGGAGTCAGTTTAAACTATACTCCAAGGAGTTCCTGCACTAATGGAAACTCTGCAAATCTCTCCCTGGCCTGCACTGGATGTATGTTTCTATGGTATGTAACTGTATTTTATTCCAAAGGACCAAAAAGGGGTTTGGAAGCATTTATTTGAGCTGTCTTGGAGCAGATGAAGAGAAAACTATTAGCAGGAATGGGGTGGGGATGGTCAGATAAAGGAGTTTTGAATGTACGGTGCCACTGTATTATGAGCCATGTGCAAAAAAGGGGACATACTGGGGTCTCTGCAAGGTTTAATTTATACAAAACATGGCAGATAAGAGAGACATTTTTAGATCTTGCCACTCAATGGGTTTATCTTCAAGGGTCATGGCTTGTCTGTAAAAGACACTCACCTTAACAGAGAAAAGAATAAGACCTAGATTAAATGCAGTTTGGGTGCACTCCTACAAAGCATTCACATAAACACACATGGAGATGGAAGACTCTCAGCCTCTTCTCTCTCACCTGGCTTCACTGTTCTTTCCTCCTCTGCAAGCAGAACCCATCCTTCCAGAGGTTCAGGAAGCTCTAGAGAATGTCCAAAGTGAAGGCGCATTTTCCGTTACATTTAAATAAAATGAAGATTTATGTAACAGACAGCAGGATATAGTTTCAAAAGCAGGCCTATTCCTCCCTAGTATTATATGAATAAAGGTGCACAGAATCATGCATAGAATTCTGTATTTATTACAAAAGCTAAATACCTTGTATTTTCAATGTACTTTCCAGATCATCTCTGCATTGATTCCCATTTATTTAATAAGGGTGTCAGTACTGTGAATAGAAAAAATAAACATAAGATTAAAACACCCAGAGTAAAACAGAAACAGATGAAACATACATATATAACTTTTTTTGGACTTATATTTATCCATGTTTACGAGGCCCATAAACTGGAATCTTTTCTGCTTTAAGGTTCTATTTTTTTTTTTTTTTTTGCCTTTATCCTGGCCCCTGATACTTCTTTTCCCAAAAGAGCCAAGTGAACTTACATTTTCTGCCTTACATTAAATTCCATAAAACCTTCCCCATTGTTAAATGAACTGTAAGCCAGCAAGGTACTGAGTTGGAGACTACTTTTTCCTGGCAGAGCAGACAATACAGTGTTCAGGATACAATTAGCATACATTCTTTGATTAAATAACTAGATAAGGCTAACTGGTAGGTCTGCAACCTTCTTACTGCCTCTTAAAACTTGGAATGAACTGAAATGGCCAGTTTCTGAAGTAATATCTTCCAACTATGACAATGAGGGGGGGAAAAAGGAATATTCAGATATGAAAATAAATTTTTTCTTTTTTTTTTTACAGTGGTGCAATCATATTTTGGTCACTGTTGTGGTTAATATCAGCAACTTTGCTGGGGACATTCAAACCAAACTCAGGGAAAAAGTAAACATAGATAAAAATGCTATGCATTATTTTATGATACAGAGCTATACATCATTCACGATATCTTCATAATGCAATACTATTTGGATGTTTCAGTCTGGAAAGAAGCCCAAGTGTTTCCAGGCACTCTAAAAGCATATGAAATTATGATCGGGGACCATATTTAAACCACCTACTCTAAATGCCTAATTTAGGCATTGTTACTAATACAGTGTTTAAATTTAAGACTGAGATGAGTGATCCAGGCTACGCAGGCCTGCCACATCTTGCCTCCACTACAGCTGGTGGGAAACAAATAGCTGTGACTCCTAATTCAAGTACTGGAGGTGGGATTCATCTCACCTAACTTCTCACACAGGAAAAATAGTCATTTAAATCTGGGCTGGCAGCCCTTCTTTCTATGGAGAGAGGGAGACACCTCCATAGTGTCTTTCCTCCTGTCACCTGGTTCAGATAGGGTGATTTTTTTCTCTAGCGGTCCCTATTTCTATTTGGTAAGTTCAGACTTAGGCAAGTCACTTCTGGAGACATGACCTGAGATGACTACTCTTTTGCTGGCCAGCCTGAGCGAGAAGCCATGGGTACATATTGCCACCAGCTCCACGGGTGCTGAGCCAGTGCCTGGGAGCAGCAAGGTCTGGTCTGCAGGGCCAGGGGAGTCAGGAATCGGGGTCACAGCCAGGCTGGACAGGCAGGACCTTGCTGTTCCTGGACTATTAAAAAAGTTGATGAGAATCCAGCTTAGTGAGTAAATGCTAGAAATTTAAATATACTTTTAAACCAGTCATTCACATTTGCATTTAAGGAGTATTTGCGGTATTAATTGAATAATTCCTCTGGAAGTCCTGACACTTTCATCACGTATTAGGAAAACTCCAGCCTCTGTGAATCATTTGTGACCTTGTCGTCAACTTGTATCACAAGATAAAAGTGCAGGGAAGTAAGAACTCTGCCAAAGCTAACAAACTTTCCCTGAAGATGTTGTGATGAAGATGTTTTCTAAATAAATAAAGCATCTGGGCTCTGGCTCCACCTCCGCTCCCAGACAGCAGTGCTTGGCTGCGAGAGAGCAGGGACAAAAAGCCAGCTTCCCTTTTCCAACAAATCCAGCTGTGGTTAGAAACCTGTGGTGAATGAACTGATCGAGCAATCTTCTTACGTTCCCAAGTGATGTTTGACCTCAGCCACATGTGGATAAGGTTTGTGGGAGACAAGATTTTAAGGAAAGCAAATAATGGTGTATTCTCTCTGAAGCAGGCTTGCGATCTCTTATGGCAAATGCAAGCAGGCAGGTCCCGGATGACAATTTCTTCCTCCAAAATCTACTACAGCTTCAATCTCACGTGGGTTTCCTTTGCTTTTGCTGGCTCCCAAAGTTTAGGCTCCGCTTCAGACAAACCAGCTGATATATTGAAGTTTGCTGGAGCCTACAGTGTTTGCATCTAATTGTATCAGTCATACGCAAAGTAAAAAAATTAATAAAAATAATAAAGTCAATAAAAATAAAGATATAAACATTAGTAAACAAAGTGTAAAACAGTGGACTGGAGCCAATTAAATAAGTAGTAAGGAAAAAGAATGTCAGAGGAGAAAAGAGCAATATTCAAAATCTATAGATCACAAATTAGCTTGATGTCTGTCACATTTGTGCTTTAATTCTCAGTTGAACTAGGTTTTGAATTCCTGCAAGAAAAGAGTGGGGGGAATAATCTGTGTTATCTCAGAGAACTCCATAATTGTCCATGTTATAAGTGGGTTGTGGCCACACTTCTTTCCTCCAAGCTGGTGAAATAACATCTCACAATTACCACAATTACTTAATACTAAAAAAGAATAAAAAGGCAATTAGGAAGGAAGATGTTGAGACACACATTTTATAAATCACATTATGGATTTCTGGCATGTCTCTTTTTCATTCTTCCAAGTATTTCAATGGCCAATGAGATTATGGTTTTTAATTTGAGAGGCTTCACAATCATCTTATTTCCATCTCTAACATACTCCTTCATCAGGTATTTTCTCTTGGCTGGTGAATATTCCCCTTTTCATTTGAGTATAAACTTATGGCTGGATAACTAAAGGAAGTTCTTAGTTTAGTGTTTTATGAAAATGATGGATGGAAAACTTTTATAGTCAAGAGACTCTCAATTTCTGTTGCTTTTATAACCTTTTAGCATATAATTTTCTAACAGTTTTTTATAATGTACATGTGAATATTTAAAATGTGTTAACTCTAACTTATGCACCTCAATGTGTTATACTTCTGCGTATTCAATACTTCATTAAAATTACAACTGAAAAGGCTAGCTATAAAAATTTACAAATCAGTTTACTTCAGTTGACCTATTTTGCCTATACGGCACCAACAAATGTACTGTCTGTAAAGCCCCCCTTTCTTGAGCAGCTATGATGTTTAAAATCTCGATCCTTCATTTTCAGATTTTG